>CM046873.1:8634344-8956800 GCA_025617745.1 Heliocidaris erythrogramma | reverse complement strand
CCCCCCCCCCCCCCCCCCCCCCCCCCCCCCCCCCCCCCCCCCCCCCCCCCCCCCCCCCCCCCCCCCCTGTTACACCGATTTTTCAAAAGCTATCCGAGGCAGGTTCCCCTTGCAGTGTTGTATTAACCAACCTGACGTAATCTCTTTACAAATGAATGCTAGTCTACAGGCACATACTCTATTTGACAGTCAACAAAATTTATTTAAGAAAGTCCACCCTGGTATTAAGTTGATTTAAATAAAAGAAGAAATAAATGAGAGAAACAGATTAGTGAAAGTTTAACCAAAATTACGGTAAGAAATAAGAGATTTTTGAAGTTGTAATCAATGAAACACAAAATTAATTAACTCCGTGACGTATCTTGCGAGCTCCTCACCCATTTACTCAGTACTGAAAATCTTAATAATTTTCATTTTCTTATTTTTTTATGAAGGAATAGATTTTTTCCTACAGGTTTTGTATAAAAACACATGAGAAAAGATTAAGATCAACTTAATAACAGGATGGACTTTCCCTTTAAGTATCGAACTTTAAGTAGTCAAATGGCAGGAAAACCTTATGCAAAGGGAATATCATGTACGGGATACAGTGTCACAGTCCCGAACATGATTGTGTAACGCTTTACGACTGGCTATAGAGACTACGTGCAAGCGGCGGGCTGCTCGCAAATACTTTATTTATAGCATAGTAATATTTAAAGGCATTCAGTAACTTTGTGGAGGCTTGATAAAATCTGAGCTGTCTGGCCTTACATGCTATCAGTGTATGTAATATGGTGTAAAAATGAAGCCCATGCGGAAAAAAAGCACTTTAAAATCACCATGTGCTTCACAAAAGTAAACATATGCAAATGACCGGAAATGCCAGACTCATTTTCCCCATTGACTTAGTGTTAGACTAAAGCGTATGGCCATACGCTTTCGTAAATATGAGTATTCAGTCACAGATATCTTAATAATAGCATTATATATTTGAAAACCTTTCTATGCCTGGCTATTTATTTATCCTTCTGAACATCATTATACAAGACAGATATCAAAATTCAACAATTTATTAAATCAAGCTTCCACAAAGTTACTGAATGCCTTTAAGCATTGCAGTCAAATATGCTGTTATTATCACTTCCAGAACCTCATTCTCAAATCATGATAGATATAAACCATTCTTTTTATGCGTTTATCTGGGGTAACAAACCTGATAAAAATAATTAGAGAACATAGCCTATGTGTCAACTATACTCGGAAGGCGGAGTAAAAATGATTAATATTTTTATTCCTGCCAAATCTCTAAAGATATCTTGGATGAGAAGATTTCTAAGTGATTCTCAGGTAGAAAATTACACTTTCCACATGTTTTATTAGTTCCTGCCTCAAAATTATTCTTTTTACTTGTATATGGGATCTATTTACTACAAAGAATTGGCAGACTTGACACCAAATCCATTTTGGAAAGAAGTTCCTTTAGCATTGTCAGACCTGGTGGAACTTTTTATCGATAATATTGTCAACCTTTTTGGAATAACCCCCGAATAAAAATGAATGGTAAAGTAGTATATTTTAGGTCCTGGGGGTGTTTCATAAAGCTTGTTCGTAAGTTACGCACGACTGGTGATCAGTTCTTGAGTGATTGAGAATCTGATTAGTATAGCACCCAAGAACATGTTCCAGTTGTTCGTAAAGTCAATCGTAACTTTACGAACAGCTTTATGAAACACCCCCCTGGAGTGCAAAGGGAATACGTTTTGTGAATGACATTTTAGAACGAGACGGATCCTTTCTTTCATATTTTGATTTTCAACGTCAATTTGACATACAAACAAACTTTCTCCAATACTACGGTCTATGTAATGCTGTTCGGTCAGGTTTTGAAAAGAGTACACATGTAATGCCAAAGGCCATAGAACCTATAATTCCTGAAGCTTTGCACCTTATAGTGAAAACACAATCTGGTTGTTCCCATATTTATCAGTATTTTTAAAATATAATACTGATAAATATGGTAAAAGTAAAAGAATGTAAAAGTCTTACAAATGGAAAAAAAATCTTAGATATTCAGGATGAACGATGGGGATCATATTGTTTAATTCCTTTTCAATCAATAGATACCAATATGAGATGGTTCCAAATCAAGATTTTAAACAGAATATTATATACGAGAAATGCATTGCTGAAATTTGGTGTGGTAACTGATAAAAAATGCACCTTTTGTAACAACAGTGAAGAAACTATCATACACGTGTTTTGTTTTTTTCAGTACTCGAATGTAATTATGGTCAAAATTTGAGTACTTGGTACTTCATAATACTGGGGAAAAGGTTACTAGTATACTTAAAAATCAAAATAAGTTGTTTAGATTTTGCGGTATCAATAACAATGCACTAAACTGTATACTGATGGTTGTACGACGAGATATATTTCATGCCAAATTACAAAATTAATTACCTTCATTTGAGAAAATTATATAAGCTGTAAAATGATATTACGAAATGGAAAAATACATATATCAAACGAATCTCAAAGAAAATAAATTTCTGAAGAAATGGTTTCTTTTGAGTTTTGAGTGTGTTGGCAGCGTGACAACATGAAATGATCAATTTACTATGTATTGTTTTATATCATATGTATAATTCATTTTGTTATTTTTCTCTGCCCTCAAGCTTGGGCCGTGAAGTTCATTGTTATTCTATTGTTTACTCATTCTGTTGCACGATCCTCATTACGAAAATATATGATTATTAATTTGTACTTTGTAAACAAATTTTTAGGCGTTACTCCCAGTGTTAAAGATCGTATGTTTGATCTGTAATGAAAATCACAAGTCAGAAAAAATTGGAACCAGCGGGATTCGAACCTGTCATCTACTGCTTGCCGGGCAGCGACTTAACCACCAGGCTATTCTGGTTCACGGCCAAGTCACAATGAACTGGAAATCAAATACCCAAGATCCTCTTCTTTCTGACTCATTAATATTCAACGGTCCGCCGTGGACAATTGTTAATAAACAAAGAAGCTTTATGGGAGGAATTTTAATTTGTAAACAAATTTTTAGGCGTTACATACGATCTTTAACACTGGGAGTAACGCCTAAAAATTACAGATATAAAAACTGAATAAAATTTCAAGGGGTGTAACCCGCCCCCTGAAAAATCACCAAAGTGCCCCTAAATCATACTTTCCTGCCCCAAATGTTGTGGATGTAGAGAAACCCCCTTTTTGGCACAATAACCTTAAAAATGCGTGTAATTCAATTCAGGTCAAATTTACATAGTACAATTTTGAGTATTCTTATTTTCCTGGGAAGTATTTCGGTGTCAAATGATCATTTTAATAATAGGTTATTAAATTCTAAAACTTGTATTGCTTTCTCAAAATATCATTTAAAATTGTGCCTAAGGGGGGGGGGGGGGGGATTTCGGTTACTGGCCCATGGATTAAAAGCAGTCAAATGACATTGTCAGGATTATGTAAACACACCCATTGTCGATCTGCACCTGTTGACGTAATAGAGAGGCTTGTTAAGTATCTGGGCTATATGGCTGCCATTCTGAAAATTACCATGCGTTAATTACACAAATAACTTGTCAGCTCATTTTACAGATGAGATTTGACCCCTTAAAATTACTTAAACCATCCATGTCATTCTGTTTAAGGGGTCAAATCTCATATGTTGCTTTTAGCGTTCCTTTCAAATATTTACACTAAATTTCACGGGATATCATGGATGAAATATCAAAAAATCTCGCACATGTATCTTTTGATACAATGAGAACCATAACATGTTTCATAACATTTTTTTCTCTGCTCGAGAAACTATAAGTGAGTTTTAACGACCTGAAACGAACAAAAGAAGAAGGTATTTTTTGGATCTCTTGTGACAGTGCAAATGTATGCTTGGTGATCTACAGCCCCAGGAAAAATTCTGTATATACTGAATTCTGAATAGAATTAATGAAACATGCAGTCTAGACTATTCAGTACGCAGGATATTGTGTATTGTGTATGTGTGTTTGTGCGTGTGGGCGTGTGGATGTGTGTGTAACGTGGAGGAGGTAATATGGTTTACCATGTGTTAGCAAGGACTTTAAATAGTATCAAACTCTTTGGTGTTAGTCCTGATAAGGACTGTTGGGATATTGAAATGAGGGTAGAGAATGATGAGAGCCCGGGGGGGGGGGGGGTGGGCACTCAACCTGTTTTTGCATGTGGGTGTGCCGCTGCCAATCTCAAAACAGGGGGCTAAGGAGCTAAATGGTTAATTGAGGAAGCTCATTTTTGAGGGTCTAAGGAGCGAAAGGGCTCATGGACAGAGCTAATTGTAGCTGCTTGCGATCTCACTACGCTGGTACACATACGGTGCATGAGCTGAGTCAGCGGTCGCAGCGCTGTTTTTAACGCCGTACATGCCGCGCCACTGCACTGACTCGATGTCGCATGCAGATTGATCTCGCTGAGCCACCGCTAGCACTAAGTTAGGGGGCACTAGGCCGCCCAGCTCCCCCGCTGCTTTGGCCTGGGCGGCCAGGGAGCGACCGTTCCCGGACAATGGGCTGTGCGCATTGTTTTCTCATATTCTAGGCAGCGAGTCGGAAGCCAATCGAGGTGCGGTTAGTGAAAATCGCATATCATGGGAGCAACCCGAGAAGGTTGAAAATGGGGGACGTCACAGCGGCATCATACATGTGTGACATATATATGTGAGTGCCCCCCCCCCCGGGGTTGAGAGAAGGGGGCATATGAGAAATAGATAGTCCAGAAAGTAAAAAGGTATAAGAAGTTATCTGTCGTGAGAGAGGGTGAAGTCCTTAGAAGGACTGTAAACCAGATGAGAAAAGGTGGCTGGAAGAAGAAAAGTAAATGAGGTGACGAGTCTCGGCGATGAAGAGCAGGAGAGATGAGGCGTCTCGAAGTTCCGGGCAGGTTGACTGCCTGTCATCAGGAGTGCACATGGTGAACCGTAAACCTCCTCCACGTTATCTACACCACCATGCAAACCATCAAAGATCATCGGATGTGTGTGTGTGTGTGTGTGTGTGTTTGTGTGTGTTACTGGGTTTTTAATTCGTTTAATTCGTTTATTTATTCATCATCCATATAAAGAACTACATGTCATGAAATCATTTGTACATTATACAAGATGAAGAAAAGGGAATCTACAAAAAGCGACGAGCTTGTTACGTAGTTCCCGTGAAAGCAATAAATTGTACAGATAAATAACACTTATGGACATAACTCACGTAGTGTACTACAGGCACAACCAAACATGCTCACACATACACTTACACACACGCACGCACCCATCCACACTTACAATTCCTTATTGCCATTCTTACATAGAGCAAGAGAGAAAGACAGAAAGAGACAGCGAGAGACAGAGAGGGGCAGGCATAAACAGAAGAAAGAATTACAGAGAGGGGTAGGTAGAATCGGAAAGGGAGAGACAGAAAAGGAGGGAGGGCGGAAGAGAAATGAAGAAAAGCAGAAGAAGAAATAGAAGAGGAAAATAGAGGGACATGAAAAGAAAGACAGAAATAGAAGGACAGTAAAAAAAAGACAGAAAAAGAAAGACAGAAAAGTAGGGAAAGAGTGAGAAAGAGAGAATCAAGGCAGTGTCAGAATAGCGATAGGGCAATAATTCATTGTATTTGGCAAGTAGATTGTCTTTAACTTAGCTTTAAAAGAACTTACAGTTGTTCAAAGTCTGATGTCTATATCGAGTGAATTCCATATTCGTGGACCCTGATGCCTTAGAACAGATTGTAATGAGTTTGTAACTTTTCCATATTTTTTCCATAATTATGACTAGAACGGGTATTGTAATGGTACGTTCATAGTAAACAAGTTTGCAATATTAGCTGGAACCATGTTGTTCATTTTCTTAAACATTAGTAAAGCAGTTTGGGAAAAAATGAATGTCATAAATAGTAAGAGTTTTTGGATCATTAAAACGAGGTTTTGATGGAGCTCTGAATGGAGACGAAGTACATAAGTGCTTTTTTCTGTAACTTATGAATGGGTTCTAATTTTAAAGTCCATGTACTTGCCCAGATAATTACAATATTGCATGTATGGAAGAATCAAAGTATTATATACCAAAAATAAGTATTTTTTAGGTAAGATAGGACATAGTTTATAAAGAATACCAATATTCTTGGAGACCTTATTACACATTTCTGTACGACGAAGATCAAAGCTGAGGTTTTCGTCAAGTATAATGCCCAAAAATCTTGGAGAAATAAAAGTAGTGAGTTGTACATCATCGAATTGTAACTTTACATCGTGTATTTTGCATGAGATACATTTCTTTCTCAAATATAAAACATTATACTTACTATTAAATCATTTGAACCAGTTTGAAATTTTACACAATTCAGAATTGGTAAATGAAACAAGATGATCAAAATTACTCGGTAAAGCAAGTAGAGTTGTATCATCGGCAAATATACTCGTCAAAAGAATTTAGGGAACACTGGCATTTTATAACACTTTTCTTTAGATTTATTTAAAGTTGGGAAATTATATTTCTGACAGTAAGTGACTTACCAAATAGAGACTTTACACTTACTGGATTCACATTAGGACTAGAACAAAGCATTTGAATGATATCGGATCCTTTCTTTCATATTTTGATTTTCAACGTCAATTTGACATACAAACAAACTTTCTCCAATACTACGGTCTATGTAATGCTGTTCGGTCAGGTTTTGAAAAGAGTACACATGTAATGCCAAAGGCCATAGAACCTATAATTCCTGAAGCTTTGCACCTTATAGTGAAAACAAAATCTGGTTGTTCCCATATTTATCAGTATTTTAAAAATATAATACTGATAAATATGGTAAAAGTAAAAGAATATAAAAGTCTTACAAATGGAAAAAAAATCTTAGATATTCAGGATGAACGATGGGGATCATATTGTTTAATTCCTTTTCAATCAATAGATACCAATATGAGATGGTTCCAAATCAAGATTTTAAACAGAATATTATATACGAGAGATGCATTGTTGAAATTTGGTGTGGTAACTGATAAAAAATGCACCTTTTGTAACAACAGTGAAGAAACTATCATACACGTGTTTTGCTTTTTTCAGTACTCGAATGTAATTATGGCCAAAATTTGAGTACTTGGTACTTCATAATACTGGGGAAAGGTTACTAGTATACTTAAAAATCAAAATAAGTTGTTTAGATTTTGCGGCATCAATAACAATGCGCTAAACTGTATACTGATGGTTGTACGACGAGAAATATTTCATGCCAAATTACAAAATTAATTACCTTCATTTGAGAAAATTATATAAGCTGTAAAATGATATTACGAAATGGAAAAATACATATATCAAACGAATCTCAAAGAAAATAAATTTCTGAAGAAATGGTTTCTTTTGAGTTTTGAGTGTGTTGGCAGCGTGACAACATGAAATGATCAATTTACTATGTATTGTTTTATATCATATGTATAATTCATTTTGTTATTTTTCTCTGCCCTCAAGCTTGGGCCGTGAAGTTCATTGTTATTCTATTGTTTACTCATTCTGTTGCACGATCCTCATTACGAAAATATATGATTATTAATTTGTACTTTGTAAACAAATTTTTAGGCGTTACTCCCAGTGTTAAAGATCGTATGTTTGATCTGTAATGAAAATCACAAGTCAGAAAAAATTGGAACCAGCGGGATTCGAACCTGTCATCTACTGCTTGCCGGGCAGCGACTTAACCACCAGGCTATTCTGGTTCACGGCCAAGTCACAATGAACTGGAAATCAAATACCCAAGATCCTCTTCTTTCTGACTCATTAATATTCAACGGTCCGCCGTGGACAATTGTTAATAAACAAAGAAGCTTTATGGGAGGAATTTTAATTTGTAAACAAATTTTTAGGCGTTACATACGATCTTTAACACTGGGAGTAACGCCTAAAAATTACAGATATAAAAACTGAATAAAATTTCAAGGGGTGTAACCCGCCCCTGAAAAATCACCAAAGTGCCCCTAAATCATACTTTCCTGCCCCAAATGTTGTGGATGTAGAGAAACCCCCTTTTTGGCACAATAACCTTAAAAATGCGTGTAATTCAATTCAGGTCAAATTTACATAGTACAATTTTGAGTATTCTTATTTTCCTGGGAAGTATTTCGGTGTCAAATGATCATTTTAATAATAGGTTATTAAATTCTAAAACTTGTATTGCTTTCTCAAAATATCATTTAAAATTGTGCCTAAGGGGGGGGGGGGGGGGGGATTTCGGTTACTGGCCCATGGATTAAAAGCAGTCAAATGACATTGTCAGGATTATGTAAACACACCCATTGTCGATCTGCACCTGTTGACGTAATAGAGAGGCTTGTTAAGTATCTGGGCTATATGGCTGCCATTCTGAAATTTACCATGCGTTAATTACACAAATAACTTGTCAGCTCATTTTACAGATGAGATTTGACCCCTTAAAATTACTTAAACCATCCATGTCATTCTGTTTAAGGGGTCAAATCTCATATGTTGCTTTTAGCGTTCCTTTCAAATATTTACACTAAATTTCACGGGATATCATGGATGAAATATCAAATAATCTCGCACATGTATCTTTTGATACAATGAGAACCATAACATGTTTCATAACATTTTTTTCTCTGCTCCGAGAAACTGTAAGTGAGTTTTAACGACCTGAAACGAACAAAAGAAGAAGGTATTTTTTGGATCTCTTGTGACAGTGCAAATGTATGCTTGGTGATCTACAGCCCCAGGAAAAATTCTGTATATACTGAATTCTGAATAGAATTAATGAAACATGCAGTCTAGACTATTCAGTACGCAGGATATTGTGTATTGTGTATGTGTGTTTGTGCGTGTGGGCGTGTGGATGTGTGTGTAACGTGGAGGAGGTTTACGGTTTACCATGTGTTAGCAAAGACTTTAAATAGTATCAAACTCTTTGGTGTTAGTCCTGATAAGGACTGTTGGGATATTGAAATGAGGGTAGAGAATGATGAGAGCCCGGGGGGGGGGGGGGGGGGTGGGCATTCAACCTGTTTTTGCATGTGGGTGTGCCGCTGCCAATCTCAAAACAGGGGGCTAAGGAGCTAAATGGTTAATTGAGGAAGCTCATTTTTGAGGGTCTAAGGAGCGAAAGGGCTCATGGACAGAGCTAATTGTAGCTGCTTGCGATCTCACTACGCTGGTACACATACGGTGCATGAGCTGAGTCAGCGGTCGCAGCGCTGTTTTTAACGCCGTACATGCCGCGCCACTGCACTGACTCGATGTCGCATGCAGATTGATCTCGCTGAGCCATCGCTAGCACTAAGTTAGGGGGCACTAGGCCGCCCAGCTCCCCCGCTGCTTTGGCCTGGGCGGCCAGGGAGCGACCGTTCCCGGACAATGGGCTGTGCGCATTGTTTTCTCATATTCTAGGCAGCGAGTCGGAAGCCAATCGAGGTGCGGTTAGTGAAAATCGCATATCATGGGAGCAACCCGAGAAGGTTGAAAATGGGGGACGTCACAGCGGCATCATACATGTGTGACATATATATGTGAGTGCCCCCCCCCCCCCCGGGGTTGAGAGAAGGGGGCATATGAGAAATAGATAGTCCAGAAAGTAAAAAGGTATAAGAAGTTATCTGTCGTGAGAGAGGGTGAAGTCCTTAGAAGGACTGTAAACCAGATGAGAAAAGGTGGCTGGAAGAAGAAAAGTAAATGAGGTGACGAGTCTCGGCGATGAAGAGCAGGAGAGATGAGGCGTCTCGAAGTTCCGGGCAGGTTGACTGCCTGTCATCAGGAGTGCACATGGTGAACCGTAAACCTCCTCCACGTTATCTACACCACCATGCAAACCATCAAAGATCATCGGATGTGTGTGTGTGTGTGTGTGTGTGTGTGTGTGTGTTTGTGTGTGTTACTGGGTTTTTAATTCGTTTAATTCGTTTATTTATTCATCATCCATATAAAGAACTACATGTCATGAAATCATTTGTACATTATACAAGATGAAGAAAAGGGAATCTACAAAAAGCGACGAGCTTGTTATACGTAGTTCCCGTGAAAGCAATAAATTGTACAGATAAATAACACTTATGGACATAACTCACGTAGTGTACTACAGGCACAACCAAACATGCTCACACATACACTTACACACACGCACGCACCCATCCACACTTACAATTCCTTATTGCCATTCTTACATAGAGCAAGAGAGAAAGACAGAAAGAGACAGCGAGAGACAGAGAGGGGCAGGCATAAACAGAAGAAAGAATTACAGAGAGGGGTAGGTAGAATCGGAAAGGGAGAGACAGAAAAGGAGGGAGGGCGGAAGAGAAATGAAGAAAAGCAGAAGAAGAAATAGAAGAGGAAAATAGAGGGACATGAAAAGAAAGACAGAAATAGAAGGACAGTAAAAAAAAAGACAGAAAAAGAAAGACAGAAAAGTAGGGAAAGAGTGAGAAAGAGAGAATCAAGGCAGTGTCAGAATAGCGATAGGGCAATAATTCATTGTATTTGGCAAGTAGATTGGTATTTAACTTAGCTTTAAAAGAACTTACAGTTGTTCAAGGTCTGATGTATATATCGAGTGAATTCCAGATTCGTGGACCCTAATGCCTTAGAACAGATTGTAATGAGTTTGTAACTTTTCCATAATTTTCCATAATTATGACTAGAACGGGTATTATAATGGTACGTTCATAGTAAACAAGTTTGCAATATTAGCTGGAACCATGTTGTTCATTTTCTTAAACATTAGTAAAGCAGTTTGGGAAAAAATGAATGTCATAAATAGTAAGAGTTTTTGGATCATTAAAACGAGGTTTTGATGGAGCTCTGAATGGAGACGAAGTACATATTCTAAATGCTTTTTTCTGTAACTTATGAATGGGTTCTAATTTTCAAGTCCATGTACTGGCCCAGATAATTACAATATTGCATGTATGGAAGAATCAAAGTATTATATACCAAGAATAAGTATTTTTTAGGTAAGATAGGACATAGTTTATAAAGAATACCAATATTCTTGGAGACCTTATTAGACATTTCTGTACGACGAAGATCAAAGCTGAGGTTTTCGTCAAGTATAATGCCCAAAAATCTTGGAGAAATAAAAGTAGTGAGTTGTACATCATCGAATTGTAACTTTACATCGTGTATTTTGCATGAGATACATTTCTTTCTCAAATATAAAACATTATACTTACTATTAAATCATTTGAACCAGTTTGAAATTTTACACAATTCAGAATTGGTAAATGAAACAAGATTACTCGGTAAAGCAAGTAGAGTTGTATCATCGGCAAATATACTCGTCAAAAGAATTTAGGGAACACTGGCATTTTATAACACTTTTCTTTGGATTTATTTAAAGTTGGGAAATTATATTTCTGACAGTAAGTGACTTACCAAATAGAGACTTTACACTTACTGGATTCACATTATGACCAGAACAAAGCATTTGAATGATATTGGAGCACGTAAATCTTAAATTGACAATGGCTTATTTTCATGGAAATTTTGGTTGTGATCTACCCAAAGCAGTTGCCGCAAAAATGGAAAATGTGCATTTTCTCACTTGCATTCCAGATGCACGTGCTTCATGGAATGTTTGTGTGAAATTTGGTTTTAAAAGGCCAGGCCATTGTGAGACAGGATCATCTTGCTCAACATGCCACAACGTGGACATCTGAGTACTGAAGACAGAGCGATAGCTATCGGCTGGTTAAATGAGGGTGTATCAGGGAGGGAAGCTGCTCGAAGACTGAATGTCAGCCCATCCGTCATTTGTAGGCTGCGTCAACGCTTCCAACAGACGCAGACAGTACGTGAGCGACCAAGGTCAGGACGCCCTCGAGTGACGACAGGAAGGGAAGACCGGCTTATCACCCTTGAAGCTTTGAGGAGAAGAACCGTCACAGCAAACCATCTCCAGCGTCAACTGAGGGCAGCTACAGGAACCAACGTCAGTGACCAAACGATTAGGAATCGTTTGAGGGAGAGAAACCTCCGACCTCGACGTCAAGCCGTTAGACCACGCCTCCTTCCACGTCATAGAGCCGCCAGAGACGCATGGGCAAGACGCCACAGACAGTGGACAAGACAGCACTGGTCAGCAGTCCTGTTTTCTGATGAATCCAGGTTCTCTCTGCAGCACAAAGACGGACGAGTTCTTGTCTATAGACGACGTGGGGAACGTTTTGCTGACGTGAACGTCCGTGAGCATAACCCTTTTGGTGGAGGTAGCGTGATGGTGTGGGGTGCCTTCTCATTTCATCACCGAACCGATCTCTACGTCATCAATGGGAATCTGAATGCAGCTCGCTACAGGGATGAGATTCTCATACCACTTGTGATTCCCTGTCTTCAAGCAATAGGCCCACAGGCGGTTTATCAGGATGATAATGCCAGACCACACCGTGCACGCATCATCAATGACTTTTGGCAACAAAACAACGTTACTCGAATGGAATGGCCAGCATATTCTCCTGATATGGCGCCGATTGAGCACACATGGGATCTGTTGACCAGACGTGTAAGAGAGAACCATCCTCCACCGCAGGATCTCCGTCAGCTAGCTCAATGGCTGACTCAGGAGTGGCAGGCTATTCCACAGAACACTCTACAGAATCTGGTAATGTCCATGAGACGACGTTGTGTTGCATGTGTGGCTGCACGGGGCGGTCACACTCGTTACTGACTGTTGTATCCGAGCCTTGAAATTCAGTTTTCACCCCAGTGACTTTATTGGCATCACCACGTGACCATGTTATGAAATCTCGAGGATTGATTGTGAATTTTGATTTCATTATACCCACTAAATAATGAATTTACCACTCCTGCCTTTTTCTGCTGTTCCTGTTTGTTTTTATATGCAAAAATATCAGTGTTCCCTAACTTCTTTTGAGTAGTATATATAGTATATAATTACAAAATGAAGCATTACATAAGTCATTAATATATAATAAAAAGAGGATTGGGCCAAGGATAGAACCTTGAGGAACACCACAAATTATATGATGTATATTGGTATCGATAACGAAGATATTCGTTGAACCACTTTAAGGGAGTTTCACGTATTCCAAATTTGGGTAAATTGGATAATAGTATGTTATGGTTAATCAAATCGAAGGGTTTAGATAAGTCTAAAAAATTGCAACAGAATGTAGTTTATTATTAATATTATTGATTAATCTATCATGTAAATCTATAATGGCGGAATCACATGAGTGGTTTGTTCTGAATCCATACTGAGAATTATTTATAAGATTGTTATTACTTAAGTGCGATAAAATTCTACCATAGATAAGCCATTCCAGTAAGAGTAATAGCTCTATAATTGGATAAAGAATGTGGATCACAATTTTTAAAAACTGGTATTAATTTACCTATCTTTAATTTACTAGGGACATTGCCGGTGTTTAAAGAAAGATTAAAAAGTATACGTTAGAGCTTGGGCTATAAAGTGAATAATTTTCTCTACAATTTTACTACTGATGTCGTCAAAACCGCAACTGATACTCATTGCAATATTCTTTTTTACTATATTAATGATTTCATTTTCATTAGTTGGAACAAGAACTACAGATTTATGATATGGATTGTAAAGATAGGATGAAAAATTTGTGTTGGGGCTAAATTTAGTAGAACCAGACTTTAGAGCTGATGTAATATTATAAAAATAGTTATTAAATTCATTTGTAATTAGTTGTTTGTGAATTTGATAAATTATCTTTGATAAAATAAGATGGAAAGCCGTTTTTCTTCAGTTGCCCAAAAGATCGCCTTTAACTGCCCATACCTTTCTCAGATTATTTTTATTTTTTTTTCTAGTAGATTAGTGTAATACTTTTTCGGGTATATTTCAGTACTTTATTTAGTTTATTACGATAAGTTTTATATTTGCGTTCATTGTTTGACTTGATTTTTTTTACAATACTGCTTATAAGTGATTTTTTTTAATTGATACTTTTAAGAAAGACTGCGTTATCCAGGGCTTTCTTGCAGATTTCTGCTTCTTTTGTTGAACAAATACAAAGTTGGAGTCAAACAAAATTTTGAATTACATAAAAATGCGTTAAAAGCTGTATGGAGGGCCAATTGTATAATATGTGCTTGATGTATATATTATATACATCAAGCACATATTATACAATTGGCCCTCCATACTTTGCATAGCAACACCGAGGTTACGGTTGAAACGAGTATTGTAACGGAATGATGGATCGAGTGAATGTTGAGTTGACACATTAAAATATGGATGCGGTCAGATGCAGCTTATGTCTCAGAGACTGATTAATGTTTGTGTCGTATTCCCCTTAAAAGAACCCGGGTAGATACAAAACATCTGGCGACGAGACGGTGGGGGAATGAAATATGACAGGCGTGAAAAATTTTGGACAGTTATTGGATGAGGATTTCGACTGTTATGTCGAACGATTCGAGCTACACTTAGTCGTAAATGGATACGGTGTGCCAGAGCCGAGGAAACCGAGCGGGCAGCCGACGCGGCCGAGGAGAAAGCGGAACGTAAGGTGGTAGCGGTGTTTTTGAAAGCGTTGGGGGCAGACGTGTATAGAATAGATAAGCCAGCCGATCAGACGTATCAAGGGCTTAAAGGAGTTTTGCGAAGGCATTATACGAAGACCCCAATTACGGTGGCGGAAAGGAGGAAGTTTATCCGTCGGGACCAAGCACCAGGGGAGTCAACTAAAGACTATATTGTGGAATTGAAACATCTGACCCAATATTGCCACTTTGCTGAAAATCTGGAGGAACCACTACGTGACCGTTTCATCAGCGGCATCCGAGACGAAGGAACGGCACTGAAATTAATGAAAAATCGGCAGATAACGAAGCTTTAACGAAGCAGTGGTGTTTGCCATGGACTGGGAGGTCACTGTGGGGGAGGCAAGGGACATGAGAGCCGAGACTACTGCTGGTGCCGGTACATCAGTGCCCGCTTAGGTCACAGATTACAGGAGGAGAGCAATGTCGGCATCATCCAGGCAAATCAGGTCAGGGTGATCCCGGCCAGCGCCAGGGTTATCCCGGCACAGCATCAAGTTCCAGAAAGTTCCGTACAGGACGAGAGCAGAGCCAGAATGTTTCCGGTGCGGAAAGCACTGACATTTGGCCAAGGGCTGTAGTTTCCAGGGACAATGTCACAAGTGCGGAAAAAAGGGCCACATTGCAAGGAAGTGCCAAAGCAAAGAGGGTAACACTAACAAGTATAAACCCGATGCCCAGGAAAGAAAGAGACAGTAGAAGGAGAGACTATAAGAAAATTAGTATTAAGAAGGTGGAATCTGAAACAAATGCACAAGGGGATGGGAGGTATGATAACGAGTATCGTGATGAGCGTGAGGGTAAGATGTATGATAAGTATGATCGTACTACTATGTTCAAAAATAGTGAATATTCTGCTGACAGGTCAGATAGTACCTCACCCCCAATTATGGTCGATGTTGAAATAGAGGGACACATGATTTCAATGGAGCTTGATACAGGCTCAGGAGTGAGTATTATTCCGTAGAGCATGTATCGACAGTATTTTGCTCATTTAGAGCTAGAACCTAGTAGCAAGGTATTTCTTTCGATTAGTCCAGAAGAAGTAACACCTAGAGGAAAGGTAGAAGTGAAGGTGAAGTACAGCAATTTTGAGGGTAACTTGATTTTGTATGTTGTGGATACAGAATTTGTGTTGTTGGGCCGAGCTTGGTTATATGACATTAACCTGGATTGGGCAACAATATATGCGTCAATATGTAGGCATACTAGTCGGTCAGGCACAGCTCAGCGACACAGAGAGGTTCGGTTAAAGCAGTGCGAAGTTTGGATGAGATTTTGGGCAGACATGGGCGCCTTTTTGAGAATCGGTAAGGCAGGCTTACGCAATCGAAAGCCCATGTAGCAGTACGTGCGGACTTTGTGTGGAATGCGAGCGCAGAGCAAGCGTTTTTACACTCAAAGGAGTTGCTAAAATCATCAGGATTTTTAGTACACTTTGATCCAAATTTACCGCTTACGGTGGCAACCGATGTGAGCCCGATCGGATTGGGAGCTGTATTTTCTCATTATGTCAACGGAGGGGAAAAGCCAATCATGTTCGCATCACGAGCATTAACAAAAACCGAACGTAATTACCAACAGATTGAAAGAGAAGCTTGAAAATAGTTTTTTGCGTTACGTAGGTTTTACATGTATGTCTATGGGAGAAAATTCACGTTGATAGCAGACAACAAGCCATTGACGGCCATATTCGGGCCATATAAGAGTCTACCAGCTCTCGCGGCGGAGCGACTACAACGATGGGCAATGTACCTAGCAGGTTTTGATTACGATATTCGATATCGGACATCGCAGGCGAACGCTTACGCCGACTGTTTATCTCGATTACCCGACAGAGATGAAGAACCAGATTTTCGAGAGCCAGAAAGTGTTGCGATTGGTCATGTACATGTTCTACCAATGAACCATGAAGAATTGCGCAATGCCACGCGCAAGGACAAGACACTGTCTAGAGTGATGCGGTACAAAGATCTTCAGGCATTCTTTGTGCGCAGGTTAGAGATAAGTGTTGAACAGGGTATCCTGTTATGGGGAATGAGAATCATTATACCATTGAAAATGCAGAGTGCAGTTTTGAAGGAAGTACATGAAAGGCACCTACATGACCTAGGAGTAGTGAAAATAGCACGTAGCCATGTATGGTGGCCACGCATTGATGCGCAGATTGAGGAAGCAGCAAAACAGTGCCAAACATGCCAAGTGGTCCATAAACGGCCACCGCAATGTTCGTTGCATCCATGGATCATTAAGAATTGATGTAAATGATGCATATTGAAAGTGGTCAGAGGTAATCATTATGTCGAATATTACCACAGGGAAGACTCTTGAAGCGTCGAGAGGCATATTTGCTAGATTTGGTTTGCCCCAGATTCTGGTTTTCGACATCTGCAGCTTTTGAAGAGTTCATGAAGTTGAACGGCATAGCGCACAAGTGAAGCGCGCCTTATCACCCGGGCACAAATGGGCGGGCAGAACGTTTCGTACAATCGTTGAAGCAAGCATTGCGAGCATCTAAATCAGATCCAGGTACAATTCACGCTAAGCTGGATAGATTTCTCTTAGCATACAGGAACACAGCGCACGCCGTAACGTCGGAATCGCCAGCGACGCTATGCTTGAATAGAACTTTGAGAATTAAGTTAGGTAACCTACGACCGAACTTCAAAAGAAGGTATGCAAGTCAACTGCATGGACAAGCAATGCAGCGAGAAACGCGCAAAACGACAAAGAAATTGCGTGAATTTGAGATCAGTGATGATGTCTTAGCAAGGGACTATATGGGAAAAATCAGGTGGGTCCCAGGGCAGATAGTGGACAAGGAAGGACCTTTGATGTACAAAGTTCAAGTTGAGAAAAGGATATGGCGTAGACATGTTGATCAATATTTACCTAGATTAGCCAATGAAGATGGCGATTATCAGGCATCAGAGATAGTCACTGATTTTGTCAAGGAGATAGAGAAGTTGGAAAATAGGTACAGAGGTTCAGATAGGAATTTCATAGAAAGGAGCACTTATCATAAGGAAAGATTGCACTATTAGAACGGAAAATGGGCACCAATCAAACAAAGACAGGGACACTTGTTGGATTTAAAAGGTGACACTTATTTGAGATTAAAAGGAGCACTTATCAGAAGGTGAAAAGGGCACATATTAGAAAAAAAAAGAAGGGGCAGTCATAAGAGGAAAAAGGGTCACTTATCAGAGCTGAAAAGGGGCACTTATAAGAAGGGAAAAGTGTACTACAAAAAACGTGTATTACAACGGAAATGGGCACTAATCAGACGAAAAACAAAGGCACAGATTCCAAAAGGGGCAGTAATGTCTGAGGTTAAAGGGGGCACTTATCAGCTATGAAAAGGGGCACTTCTGGTGTACGGAGCGCCGCCTCTGATTAGGTCTAAGGTTTCCCTATCTATGTTTGAGTAGTTGGACTGCGCATTGGGGAGACTCTTGAAGCAAAAGCTATGGGTTTGCCGTCCTGGAGCAGGCATGCTCCCAGCCCTTTCATAGACGCATCTACCTCGAGGGTTGTCTCTTGCCTCGGGTCATAGAATTGCAGGCATGCACTCGATGAGATTGTTCTTTCCAGGCTGTTTAGGGCATGTTCGTGACCCTCGTCCCAGATGAAGGAGTTCACGAAGTGGGGCTGACTTCTCTGAGAAGTTGGGAATGTATGCTGCGAGGTATGTGAATAGTCCTAGACATCTCTTGACATCCTCCTTGTCCTTGGGTGAAGGCATTGTTGTGATGGCTTCGACCTTGCTAGGATCTGGGTATATTCCAGATCTTGTGTACTTAGATCCAAGGAAGTTGATAGCTTCTTTCTTGATGGTACACTTGGAGCTGTTGAACACGAGGCTTTCCTGCTTCGCTGCTTCCATGAGCAATTGAAGATTCATGTCGCGGTCCTCCTTCGTTCTTCCAACAATCGCATTGTCATCTGCGATACATCTACAGCCAGGCACATTCTGGAAGATCCTATCCATGTGCTGCTGGGAGATATCTTGGCTTGTGCATAAGCCGAAGAGTAATCCTTGGAAACATTCCGAATGGTGTTCTGAAGGTAGTCAGGTCTTGGTATTCCTCTGCTAGCTTCACTGACCAGTATCCAGCCTTCGCATCTAGCTTGGAGAAGTACTTACTCTTCTGTGCGGCCAAATCATCGCTATCGGTACTGTTAGTGCGCTGTTAGCGCTAACAACGTTTCTGTGCGGCCGGTACTGTTCTACTTATTTTACATAATAGCAATGAAGCTATGTTCTTTTGTCTACTAGAACAATTGTGGGGGGTACAATGAGGAGCTGTATATTTTGTCCGCTTTCTTTGTCATCGTGTTCATAATAGGGACTTTTAGAATTGCACGTCCACTTAGTCGACTGGTAAGCAAGGACATCATTCTACGCCACTGCGCATGCGCCACTCGCCCTCTCCCTGTCCTCCTCCCTGACTTGCAAAATCGAGAACGTGTTCACTTCGTTTTTGCGGTGCTCCGAAATCTTCGACGAGGTTCACGTATATGACGTCATCAGAACAGCTCAACTATTATGCTCATCCGTTGAGTGTGTACTTCCGGTTGACGTCGACGGTACGTACACGTCGAGTGAAATCTAAAATGATCAGAACTGTAGTCAACATGGGCAGTCGACGACGTTGACATGCGCGAATTAGTCGACTGGGACGAAGTACTAGTCCACTGCTTTTAAAAGTCCCTAGTGTATAGACACCGGCACACATACACACATGCACTTACACACTGACTGCCATCAATCTTGATGAATTAAAAGATAAAAGACTTGACACTGGTTTTACATGTAGTTCAATGCTTTCCCAATTTTGTAGATGTTTACCTAACTTGTTTCTTTTTATAGCTAACTCCTTTTCCTCATACTATTTTAAACAAGTTATCTAGTTTGGGAATTGCGCCCTCTGAACGTGACCGAAATATGATATACTTAATTATAAAAATTAGAGTATTGCAGCACTTAATCCTAAATGAATTTCCCATTATACCAACATGAATAGTTTCCCACTGTACGTTTTGTAGTTCTACTAACCCTAATCTTTCTATCACTCCCTGCCACAAAGGCTTAACATATACACAATCCCAAAATAAATGTATGACTCATTCATTTGTTTACAAAAAGAGCACTGGTCATTTTCAACAAAGCCAAATCTTAACAGATGTTGTTTGTATAAATTGCTCCGTGGAGTAATTTGTACTGAAATTCCTTAACTTTTAATAAAAGTGTTGTGATTCTGGGTCTTACAAAAATATCTTTTATTTCCTTTTTTGAAAACTCAAAATTATTTTGACCATCCCGAATTCGTAAAGTGTATGAATGTTGCAAAGCTGTAATAAAATGATCGTACACCTTTTTATCATGACATAACTCCCCTTGGATATTAATAACATTATCTTTAATATTCTTTTGTTTGTTTTTACAACCTAAATCTTCGTTCGCTATCCTCATATTATCATGACATAACTCCCCTTGGATATTAATAACATTCTGTCTAATATTCTTTTGTTTGTTTTTACAATGTTAATCATCGTGTTTTAGTTAAATACTAACAAATTGTTTGCCCAGTAAATTCAATGCATTATTCATGCCATATTTGCAAATAAGCTGGTGACATGACAGTAAACTCGGCTCTGCCAATCCCGTTTCAGCAAAACATACCGTGTGGATTTATGTAAACTCTCATGCTATTAAACCATTCATGTGAAAAAAAAAATGCAATTAACTCTTCCTTCCCATGACGTTCCAACCAAACTATGTTCTGTGTACCTATAGTAATCATCGTATTTTAGTTAAATACTAACAAATAATTTGCCCAGTAAATTCAATGCATTATGCATCTATCCTATGCATGTAAATAAGCTTGTGACAGGACAGTAAACTCAGTTCTGCCATCCCGTTTCAGCAAAACATACCCTCATTTTTACTTCATGCAAATTCTCATGCTATTAAACCATTCATGTGAAAAATGCAATTAACTCTTCCTTCCCATGATGTTCCAATCGAACTACTGTCTGTGTACCTGGTAATCATTATATTTTTAGTTAAATACCAACAAATAAATTGCCCAGTAAAATCAATGCATGATTCATCTGCCATATGGAAATAAGCTGGTGACAAAAAATAGTCTATCCCATCTGCGGTTGAGTATCCCTTTAACTGGCCGTGGAATCAGATTTTTCCGCTATAACATAACATCCCGTCATGTTGAATTTCGTAACCACTGATTTTGTTTTGCATATTAACTGAAACTCTGTTCTCCATAAAACATCTTTATCTTGCGGTACATGACGTATAACCGTGCACACTCAGGAAAGGATTATTTCATTATGAGCCTTCCTTCAAAAAGTGGATTTGAAAAACAAAATTAATGAAGAATTACTTTTACACTTTCTCTTCACATACACCTGGACTCAGATCTTAGTCTTCCTCCAGAAATCACGTTGAAAACAGAATATTAAATAATTTTGAGCTAATGACAGGTGCATGCTCTCCCTCATAATAACAAATTAAGTGCGTCTTTTAGGTTTTAAAGAAGAACTCACTGTCGATGAATCGTAGCACCACTGAAATTCCTTTGGCCTGATAATGTGCTGGAAGAAACTTTCTCTTGAAATTGGTCGCAAACACCACTGGGCGACGTAGCCAGAATATTAGCGAAAGGAACACTCATCCGTGTATGGCTTTTTTTCAGAATCACGTTGAAAATAGAATATTAAGTAATTTCAGAGCTAATGACAGGTGCTCTCCTGAAGATGATATCTAAATTAATTGGGTCTTCAGTTTTTAAACTTGAACTGGCAATCGCATAGCCAAAAAATAGTACAATGCAGAAACAATATCTTCAGTCTTCAGTTTTTAAACTTGAACTGGCAATCGCATAGCCAAAAAATAGTACAATGCAGAAACAATATCTTACTTCCGCTCCTTTAAAGGGAGTGGCAAGTCGTAATCCATGGGCCTGACCAGTTGGCCTGACTCGGGGAAATTCGGATACAATCAGGTCCAATCGTGCGCTACCGAAGGAATATATTGCCGGATTGCTCGCGCGATCGTTAACTCGAATCCCTCCATACGCAACCGACCAATGAGATTCAAATACTGGAATAAAGAACGTGCGATCTTGTTTACTCAAATTTGGGTAAATGTGCGAACTTTTATTAGCTGCGCACGATAAATTATTGAAGTCGCTTTGAACTTTGATCCAGCGAAAGGAGCAGCCAACTGTAAAAGCGCCCATAGATTGCGACTTGTCGCTCCCTTTAACGTGTTATGAACGCCGTTGTATCTAACTTCCTCCTTCCATGCGCCCTTCTTGCAGACTTTCCATGAAGTTTTTCTGTTTTGCGACTGGCAGCCATACTTTATCCACAAAAAATTTCGTAGGTTCAGATCTCGAAAAGTATGCCAGCTTTCCTGCCCTTTTCGCTGCAAATAAAGCCGGCATCTGTGCTTGTCTTACCATTCTCATGCGCATAGGAATATCTTCCCTGATGGACAATTTTGATCCTTGCATTTTTTTTTTGCATTCCGCATGATGTTATCCCTATCAACGTATCGCACGAATCGTGCCTTGATTGGGCGTGGCGTCGACTTCGTAGTAATTCTACATATGAATTTCTCACCCCCTGATTTGTTCACATAATTTGAAGGTTTAATTCTGCTTTAGTCAGCTGTGCGCACATACAAACGCGACTCGAGTACGCGCTCGATCAGCTGGGTGGTCTTGGCATGGGTCCAGGTCATTGCTCTGTATAAATCGGTGTTTTGTTCGCGGCTGTTCTATTATAGCAATGGGGGGCAACGGAGAAGGGAGGGACAGAAGAGCTGCTATTTACGAATCTGACTCCGAGTACACAACAGTGCGTACGCGGAAAGGAAGAATTTTACACTTTCTCATTCGACATGATTCATCCATTTCATCCACGGTATGCAACATATCACTCCACAGCTGTAACGACTGCTCAATTCGCATTCACGGTCGTTCAACACACACATTGGATTGATGCACACCGTTTTACAATGGCACAGTCCAAATCGAGCCTATATACGCAGCATTACATACTGTACGTGCTTTGTATACATGACATCTTTTTTGCTATGTTTCTTTTTAATTATGCAAAATAGACGGCGGTTTTTTTCGACCAATCAGGACGAACCTGATATCACAAGAAAGAGTAACATCTTGGCTATTTGCTAGTCTTTGCCCCCATACATTTTGACACGTAAGTCAGAAGCTATAGGAGGAATACGAGAGCAATGAGTGCAAAAAAGTGCTTCTCCTCACACAAAAAGCATGAAACCATGCATTTTCAGTCGAAAATAGACGGCGGTTTTTTTTATTCAATTAAAAAATAACTGATATCATGAGATGTAGAATTAATCAAAGTTTTATAAACCGTTTGCCCCCATGAAAAATCTTGCGCGGTTCTCGAGATATGATTTAAAATGTGCCTAAAAGGGCCTGTTTTCGCCAAATTTCTGTCGAAAGATCGGGGATCACGACCGGTTCGCGTTAAGTGAACATGACAAATTCATATGTGTACCCGTTGTAGGGGTGTTGTGGATCAGTGGATAAGTCCCCGGACTGTGAACCACGAGGTCCGGAGTTCGAATCCCACCGCAGCACTAGCGTCCTTTGGCAAGACGTTAATATACATTTGCCACTCTCCACCCAGGTGTTAAATGGGTACCCGGTAGGATGGCGAAAGGTAATGTCCTTTGCTTAGCACGTGTGCGCTTAACAGACGCCTGGCTGGAATGCTCCCAAGGGAGTGGAGAATGTGCATACTCTGTGTGCGGGCGTGCCATAATCCAAACCGGGGATTATAATAATATATCTGCGCCATGAGCATCTCTCATGATGGATACCGGCGCAATACAAATGTCCATATTATTATTATTATTATTGATATTCTATTTTATTCGCATCCCCTTCAGACAATTTCAATGCGTTTTAATCTTTCATAACTTCCTTTATGTCTTCACCTTCCTTTTCTGGCAGTACCATGAAAATCAGATTCTCTCTTGCCACATATGCAGACAACTCATCGATTTCCACTTGTACAGCCGATTCCTTTTCCACCACTTTCGCTTCCATCATCGTCAGTTTTTCCTTCGTTTCCTCTAAAGGCGGATTCACACCGAACACGACAAACGACAAACGACACGACAGCACGACATGAACGACTTTCTGAAAAATCGCTCTAATGCAGTACCCTATGACACCGTGCACACTGCCACGACATTTTCCGAAACGTCGTGCCCGACGATTTTAGGGGTTTTTAGTCGTTTCAGAAAATCGCTCAGCGAGCGATTTTCCCAGCACGACAAAACGACATTTTGGCCACCAACCAATTAGCGTGGAGGATTTGCAGTGACGTCATATTTATCCAAGGCTGCTAATTGATGGCAGAAACTTTTCATTTCTCCAGCTCATATCTCTATGGGATTTTACGTGTAAATTATTTTATCGCACCGCACAAATATAGGGCCTAGAGCTATACACAAAAACATAGCACTGGTTCCGGCACTGGTTATGTTTCGTCGAGTCCAACCAAAATGAGATTTCCATGTTATACATACTTGTCTGATTGATCCTTTGGTTGAAAGGTTGCTGAAAATTTATCTTCGACTTCGGTAAGTAAAACTAAGCCTAATTTGATGAGAGGTCTATATATTAAATGTTTGACCAACTTATCAAAGGCCAATTTTGACCAACTTTACAAAGACCAAAACCAACGTTAACAAACAACACAGTAGGCCTAGGGCTAGGCCTATAGATCTAACTAAGACGGCAGACTGAATAAATGGTGGCTAAACCAGACTTTACTTAGCCCTAGCCTAGGCTAGGTTATGAGCAAATTCAATGAGTAGATCTAACTAGATCTAGATCCCTGGCTCCAGATCTAACTTAGAATAGATCCAGCTGTCTACTCTAGATATAAAATTCCTAACATTAACATATAAAAACTAAACTAGATCTACTCATCTAGGCCTAAAGCTTAACTCAAGCCCGGTCCCAAGACCATTTCCAGGAACAGGAGTCCAGGTAGTGTATCTGGCCTGACAAGCGGAGGCGGGGGCGTATATGGCCATCAATCCGTTTAAAGTCAGACCTAACTATGGTCTGGATATGACTATCATGGTCTAGGCCTAGGCCCAGTGCTTGTAAAATCTACAGAGAGAGTGATAGAGAGAGAGAGAGTGACCCCCTCCCCCAAAACAAACAAACAAAAAACAACCCAAAACCCCAAAACAAACGTAACAAAACAAAACAAAACAAAAACACTGCAAATTTCGAACCTGTCACTGAATTTTAACGTAGGCCTAGACCATCAAATTGACATAGGCATAGCCATAGGCCTAGTCACACTATTGTTAGTTCTTAATTTGTTATGAAGAGCCTAGGCTAGGCCTACTTGGGCCTCGGGGAGGGGGGTTGTACTTTACTAAGCTGGTATTAGGTCCACATCTAGAGCCTAACTGTTAGGCCAAATAATATTGGTCTAGATTCTAAGTAAGGCTAGACAGCTGAAAACCGTCTGTTCGGAGGAGTCTTTAACATTTGTTTTATTTTTTACCTTCTCCTAGTGAAGCAAGACGTAGTCCAGCGGAACACCCGACGAACAGAGACTGAAGCTTTCGGTCTAAGTTAGGCAAGCGTCTAGTCTCTATAGGCCTAGGCCCTAGGCCTACTCTGAATTTAAAATATTTGTATCTAGGCCTAGGCCTAGGCCTATTATCAATTTACATGTCCCTGACTAGGTAACATATCTAATTAGAGTCTAGACTATGTTGATTTAACTTTAATAGATCTATTAAAGTCAGAGACCCTTTTTCTTATTTGTAGGTCTAGATATCTATATAGGCCTAGGCCTAGGCCTAGTGTTTCTTTTTCTTTGTAATTGTTTAGTATGAAAAAGAATGATGTGTACAGTGTAGAGTCTAGTGTTTGACTTCATTTTTTAGGCTTCATTTTTTAGTCTGTTAGACTCCTCCATATTTTTTGTTTTGTTATTTGTTTGTTTTAGGTAGTTTTGTTTCTTTTTGTTTTAATCAAAGCATTTTCAGTAGATCTAGAAGCAGTCTAAGTTACAGGACAACTAATAACAATAAAAAGGAGGAAGAAAATAATCATTAGATCAATTTTACATCACGCAATAAAACTAAAATTTTTAGAGAGATTTTTTTTTTCAGTAGGGCTACAAATCTGCAATAGGGATGTCAAAGATCTAGCAGTGGCAGATTTAGGGAGGCATGCCCTTTTTGATTGTCAGAGAATTTGAAGGGAAACTGGATCAAAACAAATCTGATAACTTTTTTTTTCTTCTTTGCTTGTCAGAAAGTTTTCTGAGATATTCCCCCCCCCCCCCCCTTGACAAAATCCTGATTCCTGGATCCACCCCTGGATCTAGAGTTGATGTAGATCTACAATGTATATGTATTATGTACGTTCTACTTGCTGTTCATAAACCCGTAAGTCTACATTAAGAAAAAGGTACGAATCCCATCACTTGTTGGGAGCATAGCAAGTTATGTGTCAAATTATATATCACTAGTGTCTTTATTATGATTTATCTTTTGCCATATCACTAAATAAACTTTTGATTGATTGAAATAGGTCAAATTTTATGTTTCAATTTTTTTTTTCAAGTTGAATAATTATATAAATTTACATCACAAGACCACCCATTCTATATGAGACTACATGTGGATTTCTAAGATGAAATAAAAGTCCATTCCATCAAGAAACATTAAAGAACCTTACATATTTATGAACCCGTTTATTCGTAGCCTTATTTTTTGTTATTTTCTTCCTCTATTTTTTGCAGCATAAAAGAATGGGCCATGATGAACTTCTGGAAACCCAGGCAAATCGCTGTACAAAGACGAGGATATTAAAGGCGAGACACTTTTGCTGAAAGATTATGCCAGCAAGCTTGAAAGATCTGGTAATTATTTTGTTTCATTCAACTCTAAAATGAAGTTAAAGATTCGTTTGGAGATGGAAACTACCTAGTCGTTTTTATATCTAGATACTTTACATACAGTACATCCCCCATCAATTGTGTTTTTATAATCAAAACATAAAGCACGTCGGAATTCACCTGGTCAAATGATTTCTTTACTGTTTTAATTTTTTTAATCATTATTATTGTCAGCATTGTTATTTTGTCTTTTAAAGAAAATTATTATTTTCATTTTGCTTTGATATTTCTTATCCTGGCAAAAATACAATAATGATCTAATTTGATTATTTCCTTTCTCACTAAATTTACAGGAGAAAGTGCTGAATGTCGTTTGGTCAACATACATGTATAGGCTTGTTTCATGCAGTCCAAGAACATGAGGAAGAACAAGGGAAGAGAAGTGGAACTGGTGCATCATAATTTCAGGTCATCACACTCCCGATTCCCGTCATCAAGGGAAAACACTTACTAACGTACTAGTATTGTTGATTTCACATCCTTACCTAGAGAGTAAGTACAATTTTATTTATAGTACAATACATGTAACAATCCAATTCTTTCCCAGTGCATGAATTCATGGAAATTGGGGATGGGTGTTCATTCAAAGTCGTGTCAAATAGTTGATCTGCTTTGTTTTAATAGGGAAATGATTTATACCCTGATCTTCTATTTACTAACATAAGTTTTGTCATGGTCCTACACAACCATAACATTTAATACATAAACACTGATCATGCATACTTGTGTTATAGTCTCTTGCTATGTTCAGTGCTGTTTTCTCATCTTATTATAGTTCTGTTCATTCAAGTAAATGTTTAGTTACTTTGATGCATGTGTTTTGTGAAAAAAAAAATGTTATACAATTGTACTAGTCACTTTGTAGCTATGATGTAATGATGTTAGGAAGGCTATATCATTGTTTAATTCCTTTTTCATTTTGTAGGGAACACATCTACCAGAGATTGTACCTGGTAGCTGAAAGGATGCTCTCAAGGACAAGAGAGGTCGAAGGGAATGAACTTTAAGCCATTCATCATTCTCAAATAGCATGCAGTGTCTCCCCCAGTCCATCGGCTGCTAATATCAATACTCCCTGTGTCACCACACCCATCCTAGGACCCCAGTACCCCCTGCCCCCCCCCCCCCCCCCATCTCAGTCCACAAATGATCTCACAATGGAGTGTGCAAGGACACACCAAAGGCATAACAAAATGAAGTTGACAGAATCCATTCATTTCAGTTTTCTGAATAACAGTCTTTTTATAGCCCCTACAACTACATGTACGTTACTTCTCTTCCTTAATTTGCTACATGTTATGCATTACCACCGGTTAGATTGTTATTAGTCTGCAATAAGTAATTTCTTTAGTGGGGACATTTAAACTTTTGCCAAATCTCTATTTCAAAATCTAACTGTGGTTAATGTCGTTGAATATCAAGTTACGTCCGCCCCTCTCCCCCCTTACATAATCATTAGGCCATTGCAGCTTTAATATCGGGACTGAGGTGCATTTTACAGCATGTCCCAAGTATTTTAGAGGGGAGTGGGTGTCAGAGCAAATTGTATTTGCTTACTACATCATACATTCTTGGGGATGAATTTAATTTGCACTCTAATGGAGCTTGAACTTTATTTACATACCTTACAATACCATAATTGATCAGATATTTAGTTTATTTTTTAGTTTGATTTTTTTAATGTACTATTTTAAGGGAAATCCATATTGGTCTATTTGTTAAAGGTGCTTGTAGTAATTTATCCCATTAAAGATTTGAATTACAGTATTAAATCCCTTTTTTTAGTCTTTTAAATATTGGTTTTTTGTATTGTTTGTATCGTCCAATTACAGTTTTTTCAGCTCTCAAACAGAATACAATAGGTACTGAACTTGTTAAAAATTTTGAAAGAGAGAGGGGCAGGGACATGGAGAGAGAGAGGGGGGGGGGGGGTTGGGGTAGAGAGTGCGAGAGAGAGAGAGGGAGAAAAATGGGTTCTTTTGAGTCATTTTAAGATGTACCGTAATATGGGGTAAAGCTTTTGCTTTGTTGAGAAAATATCAGATTAAAAAAAAAATTTATTTATTTATTTATTGCAACCACGTAAAAAGTTTAACACAGTTGGATTTTTACAAAGTGTATGACACTGAAATATTTAAAATATAAACACATAGGAAGCGACCATGAGTTTGAGATAACTTATAATTATAGAAAAAGAAAACAAAAATTTCCGTTAGTCCACCAAGAAATTCAAGTACTTTCCTAATGTTTGGAGGTACCCAAAATCCATATAAAATATATAAGCCTGCACAACTATTTTCAGTTAAGAAAATATATTTTTCTGGTCATTTTGTGCATAAAATATGGTAAAGATCGAGTGTATAAGACAAAACTGCCCCCTCCCCATATAGTGTGCGATGGGTGTGTGCCGCGGAGAATACCACCATTTTCACACCAAATTTATGTTCCAAAGCAGTGGCGGATTTATGGGGAGGGGCACATTCGGCCCGTGCCCCCTCTTTTGGAAGAAAAATATGCATTGTGCCCCCCCCCCCCCCCATTTTAGAAAGAAAACCCTTTTTTTTGCTTGTAAGAGAATTATGGAGGGAATTTTGGAGGTATGGCTAAAAAAATAATTGTTTTTTAGTTCCACCCCCCCCCCCCCGGAAAATTGCTTGAATTATTCCGAATAGACAACGAAGATAATCAATTTTATGTAAGCCTATTAATGAAGAAAGAAAACCTAGCTGTGATTATTCCGAATAAACAACAGCAAATATCACTTTTGTAATTCTTCATAGTCACATGACCAATTCAACATAGTCACATGACCAATTTAACAACTTTTAGAACATCCCAATAAAGAATAAATGATTTCAAGATTAAAAATATAAAACTTCCGTCTTATCTTCAACATTATTTTGATGACTATAATGATGAATTTGAAATGAATTCTATCACGACATTCTCATCATCAAAGACGGCATCACCCTCTCTCCAGCACGACTTTTTAGCGAATGTCGTGAGCGGTGTGCACTGTTTTTTGCCGTTTATCGTGTAGCATGTCGTGCTGTCGTGTCGTTTGTCGTGTGTCGTGTTTGGTGTGAATCCGCCTTAACTCTTTACTTTGAAAGGCAACGGTTTCTTTCACTTCTCTGAATTGTGAATAAACAATTCACGTGTT
This sequence comes from Heliocidaris erythrogramma, assembly GCA_025617745.1. Taxonomy (NCBI): domain Eukaryota; kingdom Metazoa; phylum Echinodermata; class Echinoidea; order Camarodonta; family Echinometridae; genus Heliocidaris; species Heliocidaris erythrogramma. The sequence goes on along the minus strand of CM046873.1, from coordinate 8,927,071 downwards.
CTTTTAAACTGCCTTCGAAAGATGAAAACCTGACCGCAAACCTTTCCATTTTCTGCTCAAGCAGCATTCGAATGGTGGGAAGCAGACTGACATCAGGGCTTGTCGGGGAACCGGCTTCAGCCCCTGGCCTCTTCGCGTTCCCCTTCCCGCCACGTGAACCACTTGCCATGCTTCTGTATGCCAATTGGGAGAGGCTCCACAAAACACGTCTTCACTCGCCCATATCAAACGACATCCAAACCTGTTGCTCGCTCGCACACACTCTCTCCCTTTCACCATTCTTATGCCTCCGCCCACCGAAGCTGGGTGCCGGAGGCATTATGTTTTCGGGTTGTCCGTCCGTCCGTGCGTCCGTCCGTCCCACTTCTCGTTACCGCGATATCTGAAGAATCATTTGAGGTAGGAACCTCAAACTTGGTACTAGTATGTATCCCTATACGAATATGAACTGATTAGATTTTGGGGTAAGTAGGTCAAAGGTCAGAGGTCTCAGAGGTCAATTTACATGAAATTACATGAAATTCTTGGTATTAGTATGTATCCCCATACGAAGATGAGCTGATTAGATTTTGGGGTAAGTAGGTCAAAGGTCAGAGGTCACAGAGGTCAATTTACATGAAATTACATGAAATTCTTGGTTTTTAGCACCGTTACCGCAATATCTCAAGAACTGTTTGAGGTAAGAACTTCAAACTTGGTACTAGTATGTTTCCCTATACGAAGATGAACTGATTAGATTTTGGGGTAAGGAGGTCGAAGGTCAGAGGTCACAGAGGCAGTGGCGGCACCAGGGGGGGGGGGGGCATGGGGGGCATTTGCCCCCCCAGTCAGAAGCTTTGCCCCCCAGTTGCCCCCCCCCCCAATAATTTTCGGAGTGAAAAGAAATAAAAGGGTGGAATTTTTAATTTTTTTACTTGACGCTGTCTTTCTTTGTTTTGTTTTGTTTTTTTTGATTGTCAGGGAATTATGGAGGGAAACTGGACCCCATAACCCCTTTACTGCGCGTTTTTTGGAAGTTTTGCGAGATTTCTTTTTTGGTCCCTACCCCCCCCCCCCCCCCCCCCCCCCCCCCCCACACCCCCCTCTGAGCGACTTTTTGAGAAGCTGGCGAGACCAAAAAAATACGGGTCTACGTTTTGACAAACTTTCATTTTTGTACCCACCTCTTTTACTCAATCCTGCATCCGCCCCTGCCCCCCAACATTTTGTTTTGCCCCCCATTTGACCCCCCCCCCCCACTTTAAAAATCCTGGTGCCGCCACTGCACAGAGGTCAATTTACATGAAATTACATGAAATTCTTGGTTTTTAGCACCGTTACCGCGATATCTGAAGAACTGTTTGAGGTGAGAACTTCAAACTTGGTACCAGTATGTATCCCCATAGAAAGAGGAACTGATTAGATTTTGGGGTAGGTAGGTCAAAGTTCAGAGGTCACAGAGGTCAATTTACATGAAATTACATGAAATTCTTGGTTTTTAGCACCGTTACCGCGATATCTCAAGAACTGTTTGAGGTGAGAACTTCAAACTTGGTACCAGTATGTATCCCTATAGAAAGAGGAACTGATTAGATTTTGGGGTAGGTAGGTCAAAGTTCAGAGGTCACAGAGGTCAATTTACATGAAATTACATGGAATTACTGGTTTTTAGCACTGTTACCGCGATATCTCAAGAACTATCTGAGGTGAGAACTTCAAACTTGGTACCAGTATGCATCCCCCATAGAAAGATGAACTGATTAGATTTTGGTGTAAGTAGGTCAAAGGTCAGAGGTCACAGAGGTCAATTTACATGAAATTACATGAAATTACTGGTTTTTAGCCTCGTTATCAAATATTTCTAGAACAGTTTGAGCCATCAACTGAATTTAGGCGGAGGCATATAGGAGACGCAGTCGCATTCATCTTGTTTCTCTTCCCTCCCTTTCTCCCTCTTTATGCCCAAAATTATCCACTTACACACATCTTCCGTCAACTTTTTATCTCTCCTTTTCCCCCAATGATTCCCTCTCTCTCTCTATTTCTTCCCTTGTGCTTTCCCTCCATTTCTCCCTCTTTATGCCCGAAATTCTTCACTTTCACACATCTTCCCTCAACTTTTTATCTCTCAATTCCCCCCCAGTGATTCCCTCTCTTTTTCACTATTTCTTCTCTTGTGCTTTCTGTCTCCCTTTCTCCTTCTTTTTGCCCAATATTCTCCAATTACACACATCTCCTCTCCACTTTTTAACTCTCTTTTTTCTTTTTCCATTCTGCCAATTGTAGGTTTTGATCTCATTCACGCACTCACACCTTTCTTTTCAATTGTTAGTTTCATTCACGACAAGCCTTGCATAGTAAATGTGTTTGAGCTCTTCCAGAGATGACAAAATATTCAATTGATTTGAAATATATTATTACTTCTGGAGAAATGTAGATATAGATGTTGTATCCTGGAAATGGCTGTCTTAGAATTGAACATCAAAAAATTAAATAAAGGAGAATGCCCACCCCCCCCAAAAAAAAAAAAAAACATAACAAAACAAAACAAACAAAACTGATTAGCTTCCAAAGTGTGTTTCATTAACAAATTAAACAACAAATGCCATAAAAAATAACAGACCTCATATGCCATTAACAATAGAGTTATCATTCTTAACTGAGCTTCATGTATCTTTACAACATCAATTACAAAAATGCTCTGGGCAAATACTTAGATGTGACGAAACTCAGACCAGCCGCAGCTGGATTGTTTTGCGTTTGTGAACTCAGTTTATTTCTGAGAGTGAAAATGAATATTCAAAATAAGCCTCAAAGACTCTTCTTTTCCTCTGATACTTGAACCAAAAACAGCAATATAATTTTTACCATATTGTCACAGTGTAGCACACCTCATGTAATAAACCCAACTTTCAGGGAAACTGATATCCATGTATAGGAATTAAATATCATGAAAAGATAGAAATGACGTACTAGCATTTTTAACATTTCTTATAAACAGTTATGTACGTGATAAATGTATATGCTATCTAAGCGTTATCAAGTTAACAACTAGACCAACATATATAAGTACATAATAAATACAACAATCAATCAAATGAAAGAAGAAAAAAAATCTGTAGAAAAAATAATGTCAATTTGAAAAGAAATATGATGTGAAGCAACAATAATGATGATCACATGAATGACCTGAGTAAATAAAAGATCATGTTTGCCAGTCATTAGTACTGAATATTTTTTTCTTTCAAATAATGAAACTTTGTTTAAATGTTTACACTGATGGAACAACAGTTCTGATACATTGTGCATGCCATATCCAAGCCCCAGTAAAAAAATATATGAGAATAATGGTTGCATAGCTTAAATTAAAGTTCCACAGAGCTGTCCTCCCTTTTGATTTTTTTTTGCAAAGGTTGAAAAATATATATACATACAGTTAACTTTGAAAAGAAAATACCCTAAAGAGGTAAAATGTAGGGAATATTTCCAATTTAAAAAAATTATCTTTGAAAATCTATCTTAGAACAGTAATAAAAATCTCAGTAATAAGGTGGAAGTAAAACATATATTTTTCTGTAAACATAGATCTTGACAAGGTTGGGGAAAAGATATCAACAGCAAAATTGTATGTAGGTCAACGCCTCTTCAAAGCCCCTGTATTGTTCTGATCAGGGGCGGATCCAGAATTGAGTAAAAGAGGGGGCACAAAATGAAAGTTTGTCAAAAGGTAGACCCATATTTTTCTGGTCTCGCCAGCTTCTCGAAGAGTCGCTCGGGGGGGGGGGGGGGGGGCGGAGGGGGTAGGGACAAATGACCCTCAATAATTCCCTGACAAGCCAAAAAAAAAGTCTTCACTCTAAAAAGGGGGGGGGGTGCACAAAGCGAGAAAATGGCGGATCGTCTAGGGTCAAAATTCATACTTCTCTTCCAAGGGGGGGGGGGGGGGGGCGGCACGGGCCGGCTGTGCCCCCTTGATCCGCCAATGGTTCTGATGGAAATGCTGCACGGATTCTTGTCACGGCACAAGATGGAAGAGGAACACGTACTGCCCTACCCAGGAAACCCCAACACCATCTTACAAGCTGCCTATAGGCCACATGCCTGGCTTTCCTATTATTTTTTTTGTTTAAAAGAGTACAAAGGAAACTATGATTAGACAACTTCAAAACAATGCACAGTGTAGTCTATGATGAAGGTGATGGTGAGGTAACTTTTACTTTGAACTTCACAAATAAACAATAGAAGATTAAGTAATAATTTAGTTGTCAACATTGCAATGTAAAATGTTGTGATGGGGAAAGAGGAAACAAACGTTAATCTGCACATAGGACAAGAAAATACATGTACACTGCAAATAGAATAAAAGGCTAAAACATTATTTTCTTTTATAGAATATCGTAATATTAATTTCATAAGGAGCCAAATTGGCATTTTGCATTCAAACTGCTTTACATAATACAGCATTACTGCAGTAAGGATTAAAACAAAATATATGGTGTACTCACTGATTTTCAGTTGCATCCTGCCTTGCCTGTCCGCCATACTGCTGCCGATACAGATAGTAAGCAGTTTCCATCACATACCGGTCCAGACACACTGGATGAAACCCTGGGTGGAGAAGAAGAAGAAGAAGAAGATCATATCTATTGTCAACTATAACGGTACCTACACTTACTTAGTGTAGCAGCACAAAGAAAACAAGCAAGATAACAGGAGAGCTAAGAGTTTTCTGGATATCAATGTTAGAATTTACTAGAATCAAACGCTACCACCCCATGCACCAGTAAAACTGCCCAAGCGCAAGCCCAGGCAGGGTCAGCAGGCGAACAACCAAACGGCGCGGCGTGTACGCACATCGAGCTCTCTGCCTGGATCAACGAAGTATCAGCTCAGCCTCTCGGGCAATTTGCAAGCGTAAACAAGATTCATAATACACCTGTACGCGGATATGCGTGAATTAAACTTTAATCGGTAATTTATTATCAAAAAATAATTACCAGTTGTTATTCCCAAGTCTCCCGTCGATATCCTCTCCGTTATTGAAATCAGGGACGTCTATGTCATCTTCAGAATCTTGTTCTGAATCCGATATGTCTGGCTCAAACATATAGTATACGGCCGGGGGCCCCTAATTCCTCTTCAATTTCTTCTGGGACTTGATGCTCCAAATCATATATACATGTATCTGATCCTGAATAAGTGTCCTCGCTGTCCGAAGAAGATGGAATCGTTGATGTAGGAATTTGTCTTTAAAAAGCTAAAATGAAGGGCTGAAATGGCACGAAGTCGAAGGGATCTACACGAAGTTCAATAGCCTATAACACACACACACACACATCGATACTGATCCAGCTTGTGTGAGTCGAGCGTTCTGCTGGTGACGTCACATGACGTCATCGATCGCTGGACCGATTTTCCAAAATTTTTATGGGCTTTCCCAGTTATTTTTTTATTTTCAAGTTTACAGATTAATGAATGGAATTCAGGTAATATGGTTGACAGATCTGGATTCACAGTGGAAAAGTCTATTAAATGAAGTTCCTTTCTAATTCCATAAAAGGGAACCTTTAATCAACCTTTCTCTTTCGACTGGTCATTTTCCAATGTCATGGAAAACTGCTTTTTAAAAAAAAAAAACCTGGTCTTGATGCAGATTTTAAGAACTTAAGGCCTGTAAGCAATCTGAAATACATCTCGAAGCTGGTCGAGGGTGCTGCTACCGGCAAATCATGGATCACATCAATCAAAACTCACTCCTATTATGTACTCAGTCTGCATATAGTACTGAAACTGCATTACTAAGAATAAAAAGTGATCTGTTAATGGCCATGGATTCTCAGAGTGTTAAGCCTCTCGCATACATGCGAGAATATTTTACGAATTTGGATACGAATGGTAACGATGTGAAAATCCACGAATGTTTGCGATTGACTGCGATACTTACGGAACAGTTACGAAAAAGTTACGGAAAAGTTACGAATGTTTGCGATTTATATGCGATATAACCGGAAGTGACGTATTTTCCGCGCGTTTTCACAGCGTTTCACAATTCTACAGCAACTTTTCATGACATTCTCTCCACATTTTTCCAATTGTACACTGTTCACCATGGATAATTCGCAGATATTCGTAATATTCGCATTAATTCGTATCAAATTCTTGGCTGTCAAGTCATTAAGAATGAGTTACGAAATATACGAATTAGTTACGATAGATACGAATGAAATACGAATATGTTACGTTACATTACGAATAGTTACGTTTCCTGAAATTTTTGAACATGTTCAAAAAATTCTGCACTCGGCTGCGAATTCTTACGAACATTTACGAACGTTACGAACCTCTGCGAATGTTCATTACGAAATGCTGGGAAAATCTGCGATTTTTTTGTCGCAAAGAATGGTACCTTATTGTACATAAGGCGCTTCATGGTCAAGCTCCTATGTACATCAGAGAATTGCTGAATCTCAGAGTCAATCAACATAGTCGAAACCTGCGCAGTTCCCAAGATACTCTGCTTCTCCAAATTCCATTCGTAAAAACAAAAGTAACACTAGGTGATCGCTCGTTTGCTTGTGCAGCCCCTAAACTCTGGAATAACTTGCAATTGGAAGTCAGGAAATCCCCATCTGTAAATATGTTTAAATCAAAACTCAAAGCATATCTATTCAATTAATAACAAGCATATCAGGAGCTCATGGCAGCGCAGTAGAATACAAATTGTTTGATAGTTACTGCGCTTTATAAATGTATTATTATTATTATTATTATTATTTGATTGTTCATGCTTCGAATATGCAGAATGCAAATTATGCATCAGATAAAAAAGGAATTACATCTTTCCCCACATTTGGATGTCATGTGTTATAAGATTTGGATGATCACAAGAAGCATTTATTATTTAGATTGAATACGGCGCTTTGTGTTGGTCGGTGGAAAGGTGTCGATGGCGTTGATGAACAATGGGGAACAACTCAACAAGTGTGGATGGAAAAAATCAACCTCTATATAGTGCAACAGTTCGAGGCGATCTCAAAACCGTTAAAATTTTGTTAAAACAGGGATCTAATGTAAATCAGACAAACGAAAATGGAAAGACAGCTTTACATATTGCGGTGAAGAATGACCACAAGACCATCGTTGAGTATCTCATAAAACATGGAGCTGATATAAATAAAGTACAGAATGATGGTTGTACTGCATTACACTTTGCTGCTCAGAATGGTCACATTGATGTCACTAAATATCTGATCAGTAAAGGAGCTGAAGTGAATAAAGGAGAGAAGGATAATCGAACTGCATTACACTTTGCTGCTCATAATGGTCATCTTGATGTCACTAAATATCTGATCAGTGAAGGTGCAGAAGTGAATAAAGGAGAGAAGGATGGTTGGACTGCATTACACATTGCTGCTCAGAATGGACATCTTGATGTCACTAAATATTTGATCAGTGAAGGAGCTGAAGTGAATAAGGGGAAGAATGATGGTTTGACTGCATTACACATTGCTGCTCTGAATGGTCATCTTGATGTCACTAAATATCTGATCAGTAAAGGAGCTGATGTGAATAAAGGAGAGAAGGATAATCGAACTGCATTACACATTGCTGCTCGGAATGGACATCTTGATGTCACTAAATATTTGATCAGTGAAGGAGCTGAAGTGAATAAGGGAGAGAAGGATGGTTGGACTGCATTACACATTGCTGCTCTAAATGGTCATCTTGATGTCACTAAATATCTGATCAGTAAAGGAGCTGATGTGAATAAAGGAGAGAAGGATAATCGAACTGCATTACACTATGCTGCTCGGAATGGACATCTTGATGTCACTAAATATTTGATCAGTGAAGGAGCTGAAGTGAATAAGGGGAAGAAGAATAATCGAACTGCATTACACTTTGCTGCTCATAATGGTCATCTTGATGTCACTAAATATCTGATCAGTGAAGGAGCAGAAGTGAATAAAGGAGGGAATGATGGTTGGACTGCATTACACATTGCTGCTCAGAATGGTCATCTTGATGTCACTAAATATCTGATCAGTAAAGGAGCTGAAGTGAATGAAGGACAGAATGATGGTTGGACTGCATTACACATTGCTGCACAGAATGGTCATCTTGATGTCACTAAATATCTGATCAGTAAAGGAGCTGATGTGAATAAAGGAGAGAAGGATGGTTGGACTGCATTACACATTGCTGCTCGGAATGGACATCTTGATGTCAGTAAATATTTGATCAGTGAAGGAGCTGAAGTGAATAAGGGGAAGAAGGATAATCGAACTGCATTACACTTTGCTGCTCATAATGGTCATCTTGATGTCACTAAATATCTGATCAGTGAAGGTGCAGAAGTGAATAAAGGAGGGAAGGATGGTTGGACTGCATTACACCTTGCTGCTCAGAATGGTCATCTTGATGTCACTAAATATTTGATCAGTGAAGGAGCTGATGTTAATAAAGGAGAGAAGGATGGTTGGACTGCATTACACATTGCTGCTCGGAATGGACATCTTGATGTCAGTAAATATTTGATCAGTGAAGGAGCTGAAGTGAATAAGGGGAAGAAGGATAATCGAACTGCATTACACTCTGCTGCTCATAATGGTCATCTTGATGTCACTAAATATCTGATCAGTGAAGGTGCAGAAGTGAATAAAGGAGGGAAGGATGGTTGGACTGCATTACACCTTGCTGCTCAGAATGGTCATCTTGATGTCACTAAATATTTGATCAGTGAAGGAGCTGATGTTAATAAGGGGAACAAGGATAATCAAACTGCATTACACTTTGCTGCTCATAACGGTCATCTTGATGTCACTAAATATCTGATCGGTGAAGGTGCAGAAGTTAATAAAGGAGGGAAGGATGGTTGGACTGCATTACACCTTGCTGCTCAGAATGGTCATCTTGATGTCACTAAATATTTGATCAGTGAAGGAGCTGATGTTAATAAGGGGAACAAGGATAATCGAACTGCATTACACTTTGCTGCTCATAACGGTCATCTTGATGTCACTGAATATCTGATCGGTGAAGGTGCAGAAGTTAATGAAGGAGGGAAGGATGGTTGGACTGCATTACACATTGCTGCTCTTAATGGTCATCTTGATGTCACTAAATATTTGATCAGTGAAGGAGCTGATGTTAATAAGGGGAAGAATGATGGTTGGACTGCATTACACATTGCTGCTCTAAATGGTCACCTTGATGTCACACAATATTTGATCAGTGAAGGAGCTGATGTGAATAAAGGAGAGAAGGATAATCGAACTGCATTACACATTGCTGCTCAGAATGGTCATCTTGATGTCACTAAATATCTGATCAGTAAAGGAGCTGAAGTGAATGAAGGACAGAATGATGGTTGGACTGCATTACACATTGCTGCACAGAATGGTCATCTTGATGTCACTAAATATCTGATCAGTGAAGGAGCTGAAGTGAATAAGGGGAAGAAGGATAATCGAACTGCATTACACTTTGCTGCTCATAATGGTCATCTTGATGTCACTAAATATCTGATCAGTGAAGGTGCAGAAGTGAATAAAGGAGGGAAGGATGGTTGGACTGCATTACACCTTGCTGCTCAGAATGGTCATCTTGATGTCACTAAATATTTGATCAGTGAAGGAGCTGATGTTAATAAGGGGAAGAATGATGGTTGGACTGCATTACACATTGCTGCACAGAATGGTCATCTTGATGTCACTAAGTATCTGATCAGTAAAGGAGCTGATGTGAATAAAGGACAGAATGATGGTTGGACTGCATTACACATTGCTGCTCAGAATGGTCATCTTGATGTCACTAAATATCTGATCAGTGAAGGAGCTGAAGTGAATAAAGGAGAGAAGGATAATCGAACTGCATTACACTATGCTGCTCGGAATGGACATCTTGATGTCACTAAATATTTGATCAGTGAAGGAGCTGAAGTGAATAAGGGGAAGAATGATGGTTTGACTGCATTACACATTGCTGCTCTAAATGGTCATCTTGATGTCACTAAATATCTGATCAGTGAAGGAGCTGATGTGAATAAAGGAGAGAAGGATAATCGAACTGCATTACACATTGCTGCTCGGAATGGACATCTTGATGTCACTAAATATCTGATCAGTAAAGGAGCTGAAGTGAATGAAGGACAGAATGATGGTTGGACTGCATTACACATTGCTGCACAGAATGGTCATCTTGATGTCACTAAATATCTGATCAGTAAAGGAGCTGATGTGAATAAAGGACAGAATGATGGTTGGACTGCATTACACATTGCTGCACAGAATGGTCATCTTGATGTCACTAAATATCTGATCAGTAAAGGAGCTGATGTGAATAAAGGAGAGAAGGATGGTTGGACTGCATTACACATTGCTGCACAGAATGGTCATCTTGATGTCACTAAATATCTGATCAGTAAAGGAGCTGATGTGAATAAAGGAGAGAATGATGGTTGGACTGCATTACACATTGCTGCTCAGAATGGTCATCTTGATGTCACTAAATATCTGATCAGTAAAGGAGCTGATGTGAATAAAGGAGAGAAGGATGGTTGGACTGCATTACACTTTGCTGCTCGGAATGGACATCTTGATGTCACTAAATATTTGATCAGTGAAGGAGCTGAAGTGAATAAGGGGAAGAAGGATAATCGAACTGCATTACACTTTGCTGCTCATAATGGTCATCTTGATGTCACTAAATATCTGATCAGTGAAGGAGCTGTTGTGAATAAAGTAGGGAAGAATAATTGGACTGCATTGCACCTTGCTGCTGAGAATGCTCATCTTGATGTCACTAAATATCTGATCAGTGAAGGAGCTGAAGTGAATAAAGGAGAGAAGGATGGTTGGACTGCATTACACCTTGCTGCTAAGAATGGTCATCTTGATGTCACTAAATATCTGATCAGTGAAGGAGCTGAAGTGAATAAAGGAGAGAAGGATAATCGAACTGCATTACACTATGCTGCTTGGAATGGACATCTTGATGTCACTAAATATTTGATTAGTGAAGGAGCTGAATTGAATAATGGGAAGAATGATGGTTTGACTGCATTACACATTGCTGCTCTAAATGGTCATCTTGATGTCACTAAATATCTGATCAGTAAAGGAGCTGATGTGAATAAAGGAGAGAAGGATGGTTGGACTGCATTACACATTGCTGCTCAGAATGGACATCTTGATGTCACACAATATCTGATCAGTGAAGGAGCTGATGTGAATAAAGGAGAGAAGGATAATCGAACTGCTTTACAAATTGCTGCTCAGAATGGTCATCTTGATGTCACTAAATATCTGATCAGTAAAGGAGCTGAAGTGAATGAAGGACTGAATGATGGTTGGGCTGTATTACACATTGCTGCACAGAATGGTCATCTTGATGTCACTAAATATCTGATCAGTGAAGGAGCTGAAGTGAATAAGGGGAAGAAGGATAATCGAACTGCATTACACTTTGCTGCTCATAATGGTCATCTTGATGTCACTAAATATCTGATCAGTGAAGGTGCAGAAGTGAATAAAGGAGGGAAGGATGGTTGGACTGCATTACACCTTGCTGCTCAGAATGGTCATCTTGATACCACTAAATATTTGATCAGTGAAGGAGCTGATGTTAATAAGGGGAAGAATGATGGTTGGACTGCATTACACATTGCTGCACAGAATGGTCATCTTGATGTCACTAAGTATCTGATCAGTAAAGGAGCTGATGTGAATAAAGGACAGAATGATGGTTGGACTGCATTACACATTGCTGCTGAGAATGGTCATCTTGATGTCACAAAATATCTGATCAGTGAAGGAGCTGATGTGAATAAAGGAGAGAAGGATAATCGAACTGCTTTACAAATTGCTGCTCAGAATGGTCATCTTGATGTCACTAAATATCTGATCAGTAAAGGAGCTGAAGTGAATAAGGGGAAGAATGATGGTTGGACTGCATTACACATTGCTGCTCGGAATGGTCATCTTGATGTCACTAAATATCTGATCAGTGAAGGAGCTGAAGTGAATAAGGGGAAGAAGGATAATCGAACTGCATTACACTTTGCTGCTCATAATGGTCATCTTGATGTCACTAAATATCTGATCAGTAAAGGAGCTGATGTGAATAAAGGAGAGAATGATGGTTGGACTGCATTACACATTGCTGCACAGAATGGTCATCTTGATGTCACTAAATATCTGATCAGTAAAGGAGCTGATGTGAATAAAGGAGAGAAGGATGGTTGGACTGCATTACACATTGCTGCTCGGAATGGACATCTTGATGTCACTAAATATTTGATCAGTGAAGGAGCTGAAGTGAATAAGGGGAAGAAGGATAATCGAACTGCATTACACTTTGCTGCTCATAATGGTCATCTTGATGTCACTAAATATCTGATCAGTGAAGGAGCTGTTGTGAATAAAGTAGGGAAGAATAATTGGACTGCATTGCACCTTGCTGCTGAGAATGCTCATCTTGATGTCACTAAATATCTGATCAGTGAAGGTGCTGAAGTGAATAAAGGAGAGAAGGATGGAAGGACTGCATTACACCTTGCTGCTAAGAAGGGTCATCTTGATGTCACTAAATATTTGATTAGTGAAGGAGCTGAAGTGAATAAGGGGAAGAATGATGGTTTGACTGCATTACACATTGCTGCACAGAATGGTCATCTTGATGTCACTAAATATCTGATCAGTAAAGGAGCTGATGTGAATAAAGGACAGAATGATGGTTGGACTGCATTACACATTGCTGCTCAGAATGGTCATCTTGATGTCACAAAATATCTGATCAGTGAAGGAGCTGATGTGAATAAAGGAGAGAAGGATAATCGAACTGCATTACACATTGCTGCTCAGAATGGTCATCTTGATGTCACTAAATATCTGATCAGTAAAGGAGCTGAAGTGAATAAAGGAGAGAAGGATGGTTGGACTGCATTACACATTGCTGCTCGGAATGGACATCTTGATGTCAGTAAATATTTGATCAGTGAAGGAGCTGAAGTGAATAAGGGGAAGAAGGATAATCGAACTGCATTACACTTTGCTGCTCATAATGGTCATCTTGATGTCACTAAATATCTGATCGGTGAAGGTGCAGAAGTGAATAAAGGAGGGAAGGATGGTTGGACTGCATTACACATTGCTGCTGAGAATGGTCACCTTGATGTCACACAATATCTGATCAGTGAAGGAGCTGATGTGAATAAAGGAGAGAAGGATAATCGAACTGCTTTACAAATTGCTGCTCAGAATGGTCATCTTGATGTCACTAAATATCTGATCAGTAAAGGAGCTGAAGTGAATAAGGGGAAGAATGATGGTTTGACTGCATTACACATTGCTGCTCTAAATGGTCATCTTGATGTCACTAAATATCTGATCAGTGAAGGAGCTGAAGTGAATAAAGGAGAGAAGGATAATCGAACTGCATTACACTTTGCTGCTCATAATGGTCATCTTGATGTCACTAAATATCTGATCAGTGAAGGAGCTGATGTGAATAAAGGACAGAATGATGGTTGGACTGCATTACACATTGCTGCACAGAATGGTCATCTTGATGTCACTAAATATCTGATCAGTAAAGGAGCTGATGTGAATAAAGGAGAGAAGAATAATTGGACTGCATTGCACCTTGCTGCTCGGAATGGTCATCTTAATGTCACTAAATATCTGATCAGTGAAGGAGCTGAAGTGACTAAAGGAGAGAGGGATGGTTGGACTGCATTACACATTGCTGCTCGGAATGGTCATCTTGATGTCACTAAATATCTGATCAGTAAAGGTGCAGAAGTGAATAAAGGACAGAATGATGGTTGGACTGCATTACACATTGCTGCACAGAATGGTCATCTTGATGTCACTAAATATCTGATCAATGAAGGAGCTGACGTGAATAAAGGACAGAATGATGGTTGGACTGCATTACACATTGCTGCACAGAATGGTCATGTTGATGTCACTAAATATCTGATCAGTGAAGGAGCTGAAGTGAATAGGGGGCAGAATGATGGTTGGACTGCATTACACTTTGCTGCTCAGAATGGTCATCTTGATGTCACTAAATATCTGGTCGGTCAGGGAGCTGATATGAATAAGGGAGATAGTGGTGGATATACCTCTTTAGACCATGCCGCCGTTATTGGTCGGTCTCTTGTTGCGAGCTTTTTGGTAGGTAAAGGATGTGACTCGGCGAGCGCCTATACTATCTGCTATACTAATTTACAGATTGCTTCGGAGAGAGGCGACCTGGATGTCGTAAAGGAGCTGGTTAGTCGAGATGCTGAGTTGAGTAGTGCTGATACGTTCGGTTGGACTGCCTTACATATTGCAGCAATGAACGGGCATCTCCATATCGTGGAATATCTCCTAAGTAAAGGAGCGGAGATAAATGTCAGCAATTCGTTCGGTAGGACAGCCTTACATAATGCTGCAAAATATGGGCACACGGAGGTATTGAAATATATCATCAGACAAGGTGCAGAGGTGAATATGTCAAATGATGTCGGGTCGACTATCTTACACGATGGCATAGAGAGTGGCAAAGTCGATGTAATTGAATATTTGATTGCTCAAGGAGCAGATGTAAATGCAGCTGATATAGATGGAGCCACTGCTTTGCATTACGCTTCAGCATTTGGCTATCTTGATATTGCAGCATGTCTTCTGCGTCACGGAGCCGAAGTTAAGAAGAGAAGTGCGAGTAATCTAATAGCCGTACACTTCGATGCACAGTATGGCTATTATGATGTTGAAAAATGTTTGCATAAATATTTACCTCAAGCGTACAATTGGTCGATTGATAAATTCTCCATATTCCAGGCTGCTTACGAATATGATCCTCTTCATGAGAACGCATACCCACACATGCAAGGTGCAGATGCAGCTGAGAATGCTCAGAGAGGAATTATTGCTATGTATAGGTCATATCCTCAATGCGATCTCGATATCAAAGACTACGTTCTTAGTAAACCGAGGCGCACAGCGGGCTGCACTCCACTAGACTTTGCTGTAATGTATGGCAGATTGGGGGTTGCAAGATATCTTGTTAGTCAAGGAGCTGATGTGAATGAGTGCAACAATGTTGGCTGGAGTGCTCTTCATTTTGCGGCACAAATGGGCCACCTTCGTGTAGCCGATTATCTCCTTAGTCAAAGGGCTGAAGTAAATAAAGCGAATGTTGATGATATAACTCCGCTACATGTTGCTGCATTCATGGGTCATAGTGAAACCACAGATCTTTTGCTCAGTAAAGGAGCTTATATCAACAGAGCAACCAGAAACAAAGGCTCTACAGCATTGCATGTTGGAGCTCAGAATGGTCATAGTGATATCATAAACTCTCTGCTCAGTCATGGAGCTGACGTTACTACAGCTGATAAGGACGGCTGGACGGCCTTACACATTGCTGCACAGAATGGTCACCTTGACATCACCAAACTCCTTCTCCTGCAAGGTGCTGATATGAATAAGATCACGGATAGAGGATCGACTGCTCTACATTTATCCGCTGTAAATGGACACGTTGATGTCAGTAGATATTTGGTGGAGCATGGAGCCGAAGTGAACGAACCTAAACCCGATGGTTTGACTCCCTTACATCTAGCTGCAGAACAAGGCCATCTTGGTGTCACAACATATCTGCTAACACAAGGAATTGTAGTAAATATGGGTGACAGGAATGGCTATACTCCTTTGCACATTGCTGCTGTAAAGGGTCATATCGAGATTGTTAAGGCCTTGCTTGAAGAAGGAGCTAGAGGCGATATAAGGAATGCCATTGGACGGACACCTCCCCACTTATCATCAAAGAAAGGAATTGTCAGCATTTCAGAGGTTTTAGCAGAAAATGCACAGGTACGTTGCTAACTTCTATCTAAACACAAAGAGAAAAACAAATGTATTGTATTTGGCAAAAACTAACCGTTGTAAAAAAGATAATCAATAAATTATAATACAAATATTGAAATGGGGTTCTTTAACAACATTTCATATTCGTTTGAAGTAGCTTAGAGCACGATCAAGATTTTCAATTTGTAATATGAATTGCTTAAATAAGCAGCTCATATTAAAGAAATGTTCTTGATTTCCTAGCTTTCGAAAATTAGTGGGGAAAAATACAGGTATCTGTAAAATTATTAATGGGGGCTCAAAGCCATAATCGTCTTGCGACATTATCCCATTCCGTTTATTTTCTCATCACTTATATATAGATCACTGGGAATCTAGACCAGCAGGATAAGAATGGATTGACGGCCATTCACCTCGCCGCTTTAAATGGCCAAGCGTCAGTTGTGGAGACTTTGGTTTCATATGGAGCTGACCCCAACATCCAGTCAAACGATGGCAAGACTTGCCTTCACGAAGCTGTTATACTCTCCAATCAGCCGAGTAGAATCACCCTATCCACAGTAAAACTACAAGAGGTAAAATGTTTCATAAGTACAATTGGGCCAACTTGAAAATTTCTGTTCAAGACATTTCCTTATCAGTTGATGAGCATAATTTTCTCTCTTTTGTGTTTGTTTTAGTACAGAAAGTGCAAAAAAAACCCCAACAATTCCGTGATATTTTAGGAGGAAAAGATGAACGAATATTCAGTATGGTGAATTTTATGTTGACGCGTATTAAAAGCAATAATGCGAAGTTCTTTTCTACTTGATTGCTGTGTTTCCCTTGGTGGATTTATTTCAGAACCAGCTAACCCCCGGGAAGGCACTTGTCGTCTATCTGTTGGACCATGGCGCAAGAACTGACGTGAAGGATAACCAGGGCAATCTACCACATCACTATTCCAGAGATGATTCTCTTCGAACGGTGCTATTGTCAAGGTGAGATAAAATCACAGGAACTAAACATTTAAAGCACAATCCTGTGGAAACCCTCATCCGGTCTAAAGCCAACATCCAAACTGGGACAATTTTCCCCATATTAGGCCTATATTTTTATGTTTAAAGGTTTTCAAATTTGTCATAAAAATGCAATATTTGTTACTGTCAATCGGAATTCACTTCAGACACAGTTTCCACCTGTAATGCGAAAAAGGAACTATTAAAGTAACAGAGTGATCCTAATTTAAATTTCAGTCTCGGAATAAAAACTAATAAAATTGAAACCTGAGTTGACATGGAAGCCTGTGAAGCTTAACCGACTTTCAATAAGACTGAGTCGTGGGTGCATTTCACTTTGTTGTTGACTGACAATTCCATCAAATTGAAAACAGAAATAAAAGCTTAACAGGCTTTCAAAAGGACTCAGTCGTGGGTGCATGTCACTTTGTTGTTGACTTATAATTCCATCAAATTGAAAAGAAAAATCTATCCATTGCGGATATTTTCAATGAAAACATGAAATATATCTTCACAAATTTCGCAATGGTCTGGCGTAAGAAAATATAATGTGATGAGATAAAGGGTGATGGGATTGTGTAATTCACAGGTATTAATCATAAATTTTATTACTTATATTCGTATTATAGCATAACTCAAAGAAGGGGTAGTTTCTAATATATACATAGATACATAGAATAATGACCGTCTTGTCTCCTTTCATTTCCTTAGGTTATCGTTTGTGGAGGTGACCAGGATCTATCGTGGTAAGACAAAAGAGCAGTATATATATCAATATATTCATCTACCCAGGCCTCCACACATTACGCTCTCAACTGATATCTGTTTCCGCAATATAAATCTTCGTCTTAGGCAGTCATCGAGTGAATGAAGGAAAATGGAAATGGGCAAAGATTTTTGTAAGGCACTTAATCCTGAATAATATAGATAAGCCTATAAGTAACCTCCACATTCGCAAAGTTTCCAATATTCTATATCAAGTCGTATCATTAATTCACCCACAGTTGGAGGTTTTTAATTTTTATTTTAGTGCTGTTCATCCCCTTTACTATGTATATGAGTAGATGAAGAAAAATCAACAGTGGTCAACACGGTTTCTGATCACGTCGGATTCGACGGTAAGGAGCTAGAGCTTGAACATCGTGGCATATGGATGACTATCCCACCTGGGGCTATTAAACAACCCGACTCTTGCAAGATCACAGTCTCCATTGTAAAAGACCCTCCTAGTGTTGATATCCAAGATGACGAATCAATGGCCTGCTATGGAATCAGATGTGACCCTCCAAACATGGTCTTCCACCAACCTGTCAAGATCAGGATACCACACTCCACAATGGTCATCAACCCTGATCAAGTGAAGCCTGACATCATTTCCCACGTATGGGATACTAACAAAGGTAAGTCATTGTGTCGGATTCATATTAGTAAGCTTAGACCATCACAATGCCACGCAGTAGACAGGTACAGAAAGAGGAAACTGCTTCCTCGAAATCATTCCTGCCTTGGAACCATTTAGTGTTGCAGTGTTAAAAGAACGGTTTTTCGGTTTTGTTCAAAGGACAGCTTCTTAATATTTTTTTTCATGTGATCTGTGAGAGGTTTTGAAAATTTAGTCACATATTGAGAAAAATGCTTTGGGTAAAAGATTTCTATCTAAATGTAGGGAGTTTGATAATATTTCCGGTATTCAGAATGAAAATTAAGCGGGGGAGGGGATCAATAAATCTGTAACACTGTAACATTGTGGATAAACAAATTTAATATTGGAACCATATTTGACAGATCTACCAAGAACATCACGGGAGAGATCATCCACCTCACCAGACGTACCACCACACTGCAGAATACACGAGAGGCATCTTGAACTCTACATTGGTCACTGTGCTGAGTGGTGGGTTCTTATCCCTCTTGAGCAACAGGTGGTGCGACACCAACTGATGTGTACTCCATATATACCAGACACGATAGAAAGAGGCCAAGAGATCGAGGTTCACTTACATCTGCATGCGAATGTTCCTGGTATTGAAGCGGTTAGTATTTGAATACTGGTCATACAACTGCATTATAAAAGAAACAGTCTAGAATTAAACCGAAAGGTTCTTGCCCGAAATCAACTTTCTAGTTCTAAATTTCTGCAAGCGAGCGAAGCGGCCGCCAAAAAATAATACACATGTAGTATTTTATTTCTTATCAAAATAAAAAAATGGGGGGGGGGTGCCAGAGCCCCTGGTCCCTCCCCCACTTCATACGCCTGTCATAATGTCTTTCATAGGTATAACTGTGTATTACGATACTTTGGCATCATAAGAATCTTTTTCTCCTTCCCACTTGAAAACTTCAATATTCAAATAGGATATACAAAACGAGGAGAAGCAGCAGTCTTATCGCTATGCCCATCGGTCTGTCCCATTCAGTATCGTCTCTCACACGGGTGACGTAAGGGTGGCACGTGAGTTTGACGGGAAGATGGTGGAAACTAAGGTAATAAAAATACGTTGCCGTTTAACGGCTACCACTATATCGTAAATATTCGGACTATGAAAGAAAAAATGCATTACAACTCTATAGTCTCTCTTTCTTGTCATTTCTCGGTACCTTAAACATTCTAAAAGCTAGAATATTGTTATACATGAATATCATGTCCGCAAAAATGACGTTCTTCGTTTTCCTGTTCTTGTCAAACAGCTACTTTCTCTACAGGAAATTCACAGCCGATTGAAGCATGTCGTTGTTCTATCAGTGGTCCCGAGTGAGGGTGATACTCAATTCCAAGTGATTACCATCACTATAACACAAGATGGGGACCTAGGAGTTTCTCGTTCATTGGCGTTCGTCCTGATATACGAAGGTAAAGTCGTTTAGTCTATTACTTTTAGGAGAGCCAATGGGGGGGGGGGGGGGGGTACTCTGTATATAGTGTGATGTTGGTATGTGCCGCCGAGAAGGCCCCCATTTTTAAATTTAAAATTCTGTTCCAAAGCATACCAATTTTTTGTTCTTGTTGAGAAAAAGAAGAGAGAAACCCGTTCCAAAGAACAGCTTTCTTTTTCGTTCCGTCGTTCCGGCCGTTCTGGCCCGCCCCGGGCTGTTTCGAAGAATATCATTTTTGGTGAAAAGTTGAAAACTAGTTTCATTCCAGGTGCTTAATTCTTCTGGGCTTTCCCGATTGCTTCCAATCCGGTTCCAATCCACCCAGGGAATTCAGTTTCCATTCATGCTAAGCGCATGCATGCGAGTTATTCCCGCTTGTATGAATACACACACCATATCTTTGCCATTAAACACAGCGCATTATATGGGGCGCCAAGTGTAAAGCCACGTATTCTGTCCAAGTTTACACAATTTCGTACGAAATTTTTTACAAAATGCAATTCCGTACAAGAAATACTTTTTTGACACATGCGAAATACAGTTTCGCGGTACGAAATGTAAATTGCGTACACGAAATCCATTTCGTTGCAACGAAATGACTTTTGGGACCGAACGAAAATTATTTCGTCGCGACGAAATAAATTTCGTGTGCTACTCAACGCAATTGTGTACACAAAATTGCTTTCGTTGAACGAAATCCATTATGTGTGCAACTTAACGCAATTCCGTACACGAAATTTATTTCGTTCGGTACGGAATACATTTCGTTGCGACGAAATAACCTTTGTGTACACGAAATTTATTTCGTTCGGTACGGAATACATTTCGTTGCGACGAAATAACTTTTGTGTACACGAAATTTATTTCGTTCGGTACGGAATACATTTCGTTGCGACGAAATAACTTTTGTGTACACGAAATTTTTTTCGTGGTACACAAAATTCATTTTGTAATCGTTTCTCTTGCTTTTGTAATCGTTACTCTTGATTTTGTAATCGTTTCTCTTGCTTTTGTAATCGTTACTCTTGATTTTGTAATCGTTTCTCTTGCTTTTGTAATCGTTACTCTTGATTTTGTAATCGTTACCCTTGATTTTGTTATCGTTTATTTTTATTCTGTAATCGAAATAACTAATATTGCTATACGCCTTTTCTGTGTATATTGAGTCGAGCGCGCTAGTGTTTTGTGTTGCATGCTGAGATATTCGAGGCGAAAAAACAAATGTAAGTATCTTTCATAAATGATGAGTTAGAATTTGTAGGGTTGTGTTAATTTAATTTTTAAATAAATTTCTTGTACACAAAAGTTATTTCGTCGCAACGAAATGTATTCCGTCCAGAACGAAATAAATTTCTAATTAAATATCCTAATTGATAGGATTGAAGTAAATTGAATATATCATAAAGAAATGTGAGAAAATTACAACGCCCCGACCGGGATTCGAACCTCGTGTACACAAAAGTTATTTCGTCGCAACGAAATGTATTCCGTACCGAACGAAATAAATTTCGTGTACGGAATTGCGTTAAGTTGCACACATAATGGATTTCGTTCAACGAAAGCAATTTTGTGTACACAATTGCGTTGAGTAGCACACGAAATTTATTTCGTCGCGACGAAATAATTTTTGTTCGGTCCCAAAAGTCATTTCGTTGCAACGAAATGGATTTCGTGTACGCAATTTACATTTCGTACCGCGAAACTGTATTTCGTGGTTACGAAATTAATTTTGTGAACGTAATTACATGACGAACCAACGAAATCTATTTCGCATGGGTCAAAAAAGCATTTTCGTGTACGGAATTGCATTTTGTAAAAAATTTCGTACGAAATTGTGTAAACTTGGACAGAATACGTGGCTTTACACTGGGCGCCCCATACTTATCACTCTATATTTCCGTTCGTGGTCTTTGTAGCGGCAATACTTTGTTAATATTATCAGCTTGAACATTTTGATTAATTAACATTTTAATTTCACATGAAAGCGATATGGGACTTCAATGTAGTTATCACTTTCATACAAGATCTGAATTTTCATGCAGGTTATGACAAATTTATTTTGAAAACTTTTCAGGTTTCTTAAATAAGAAATTATATTATTTTCGATAGCGAAATTCGTGTGATTTTATAGGTCATTCGTGATTTTTTAGCAGAAAGCCTTCCTCTAGTGGCCTAGCAAGATACACTGATATCGTTTCATTTTGATTCATCGCATCAATTTCTTGGACATTTTATTAATTTCTAAAAAGAATTGCATTTGAATAAATACTGCTATTCGTGTTTTGGTTTATATATCGCCGATGATTGCAGATGAAATCAAGAGTCCTGAATATTCTCCAGCTATTCGGTGAGCATGTGATCAATCTCTTCATTAATCTATATTATCATCACTATGATTGATATAGGAAAATTGCGAGATTTATATTGCATTTCAAAGCCCATCTTTTAATAAGATCTTGAAAAAGATAATGTAAAATGTGATACGTACTCATTTTGCTATAGACAATATTTTCATCTAATGGTCATTAGACACTTATGGGGTGTTGCAAGAAAATTGCAATCCATTGCAAACTCCCCAAATCAGTCGCAAGTATTGCAATTGATTGCAAGTTCCTATTTGCAATCGATTGCAACTTTCTTGCAACACCCCATTAGACTATTAACTACTCCTAAGACATTTTGGAAGACTGCATAGCATAATAAGATGAAACAACAGTTATTTGTTTTACAGAGAAATTGAAGGAATCTCTCGCAGTGATCTCACCGACGTTGATGTCAAGAATATCGCTGAAGATCTTTCGATAGACGGCTTCTATGATTTTGGCGTTGCACTTGGTTTCCGGATTAAACAGCTGGATGCTATAGAGTACCAGAAGTTCAAAGACAGAGAGCAAGCCATCTATGACATGCTGATACGATGGAAAAAAAAACAACCTCCAGGCCAGAACGTTAATGAGTTGCTGCTTTCAATCGTAAAGTCTGTAGAAACAGAAGCAGAGCAGATGGATGTGACAGGTTTACTATAAAACATTTGATATATTCGGCGAATATTTAATTTTGAATAATGTTATCCATGTTCAATTTGAACGGATTTACCAAACCGTGTATAGGTCTATATTGATTATTCGAGATCCTAATTAGGCAATTACCTGTATGTAACTCTGGAAAACATAATTCTTCTATTTTCTCCAAAAGAAATGGAATATACTTAACCCCCATATGCAGAAAAAGAAAAGTAATTTTAAGAATGAGCCAGAAAATCAGAATAGAAAAAGAGTGATCATTAGGGTCCACAATAAAAACAGTGAGAGCTTGAGGTAACACGTATTTTGAATTATAAAACTTTTGCAGGGTGCGTTCAATAATCAAGAATAGGACATAGATAATGAGACAGATGGATATTTAAAAAAATAATGTTGAACCAAGAACCAGGTTCTATTTTATTGCAATTACATTTCAAAAACTGAAATTGAATATGTAAAATCCATGTTTTGATTTGTGTTTTTTTTCTTTCTTAAATGCAACAATGGCGCCCTTTATACTGGATCCAGACGTTCTTTCAACAGGGTAAGGATATATTTTCTCTTTATATCCCTGATTCTTAAATCAATACCATATGATATCATACCATAATATTCATCTGCGAAAGGCTATGAGGTCTTTTCAAGCATATGATTCTTTAAAACAATTGCTTACGTTACTTATTTACAAAAGGAAAATGGAGACACAGGAAGGAAAAGGGAAAATGAGAAAAGAGAGAAAGAGACTTTAAAAATGATAGTACAGTTAAATTTCAGTATCTACCCAATAAACACGTTTCCTTTATTATCTAGTGACATTTCTGACAAGACTTTGGTTACGTTGGCTAGTCGTATCAAAGGTGCGGACTTCAATGAAATCGGTAGGAGGCTTGGATTCAGTCGGACAGACTTAGAACATATCAAACATCGGACATCACCAAACAGGAAAGACGCTAACATCCAAATGCTCTCACAGTGGATAGCATCTCAAACTTCAGGGCCTCAAGCGACCGAGACGTTGAAATGCGTTTGGGAATCTGTCTCTTCAGCATCCACGGTAAAATCTCCTGAGCAAATAGGTGATTGTTCTTCATTATTACCCCATGTAAAAAGTGATAGCTTTAAGATTCGAAGATGTTGATTATATATCTGACCCAAACGGTCATGTTATAAAATGGATATTCTCTTAGATGGGGTTATACGGGTTAAGTCTGTACTGGTATTCTGGAAAAAGTATGCTTTAAAGCCTACGGTTAAACTTTAAGCGACAGATGATGGTTCTGTTCATAATTATAGTCACATGATTGTATAACTCTGCAATAACCCGTCAAAATAGAAAATAGATTTCAATATGGTACGAAAAAGAGCCTGGCGCAAAGTTCGATAATTTATTTCGTTCTTCGATTTGTTTCGGCTCACGCGCTACATAGCATCCATTGATGAGCAAATGGAAAGGAACACACGCACTAAGCATGCCAATACTATTGCATGCGCGGATCCAGCCGTTTCCCATACAAAAGAATCAACGGGCCGGCATTGTGCGTGGACAAAGGCCGGCCCTTAGATACTTTTGTCCTCGGGGATGCTGGATCCGCCTATGCTATTGCATCGTTGAAACGCTATCGGTTCGCCACTACAATCCAGGATAAGAGAGTACACATCACCAACCTCTATGATCACGTGCTTTCCGACACAGAGGCATTTGTGTTAGCACACGGCTTTAATTTCGGCGTGCCCAAGTCTAAAATCAATCGAGAAGAGGTATTCGCCGAATTTGAGTTGTTGTACTCTCAAGTGTGTAGACACATTCCTACTTCCAAGGAAGACGGAGAGTCACTCAAAGCGCGCTTATCAGATCTTGCGCATGCGTATTGTGGCATTCCCAATGATATGTCAGATTTTCACATGACTCGCGAATGCTTGGTAGCACTACGCGGACTTGATATTCATATATGTAAACCCGATAAGGGCACCGGTGTCGTCATTCTTAATCAAAGCGACTATGTTGACAAAATGTCTGAAATTCTTCATGATGAATCAAAGTTTTGTCGCATAGGTGCTGTTCCAGAACATGATCGCACAGCCACTTTGGAAACCAAGCTCCAACGACATTTATTAGATTCATGTAAACGCGGCGATTTGTCTAAGCCAGTTTATGATAGAATTCGACCACATGGCTCGCTAAGACCCCGCATGTACGGCCTCCCCAAAACCCACAAAACCAACGTTCCGCTTCGTCCTATTCTATCGATGGTTGGGTCAACGCAGCATGAACTGGCAAAATGGCTAAGCGAGCAACTTCAGCCAGTCTTAGATTGTTTGTCTGTTCATACTGTTAGAGATTCGTTTACGTTTGCTAAACTCGTCCGTGATCTGCCCCTTGATAATAGGAATTGTGTTATGTGTTCATTCGATATCTCTAGCCTATTTACCAACGTGCCACTGAAAGAACCTATTGACATCTCCATCATGGTGAATTAGACTCGCCACCTGTTCCTGAGCCCGTATTCATTGATCTCATGAACTTGGCCACTCGCGCGGTTGAGTTTAGTTTCAATGATGTATTCACAGATAGATGGTGTGGCTATGGGATCCCCATTAGGCCCCGCGCTCGCTAACATTTTTGTTGGCTTTCATGAAACGCGCCTGCTACAGAACGCCACCGATCCTAATATAGTCCCGCGTGTGTATTGTCGGTATGTTGATGATACGTTTGCAATTTTTGACAACCGCGCAGCGTGTGAGGTTTTCCTTACACAACTGAACCGGCTCCATCCCGCGCTAAAATTCACATGTGAAATTGAACTGTCCGATGCGCGAAGTGATGGGAAATTTATTTAATTAGCTCCCGAAATCGCGAAAATCAAAACTATTCTCCTTGACAATGGTTACCCTGAGCATGTTATATCTCGCACCATAACACGGACGCTGGAGGCACAATCCAAATCTGACACCAGATTTGGACCTGCCAAATGCCCCGTGTATCTCAAACTACCTTGGAGGGGTAAGGTATCTGACAAATACGCCAGTCAGATCAAACACGCAGTGTCACGTTGCTATTACGCGGTTTCGACACGCATTGTGTTTTCTACACACAGGATGCTACCGTCAACTAGCAAGGATGTACTACCTACCCCCCACTTGAGTAATGTTATTTACCAATTTCAGTGCCGATGCGATACGTGGGCCGTACTTCTCAGCGGTTGGCTGATCGCATTAAACAACACGTCCCCTCGACTATTCGGAACCGTACAACCAATCAGCGCACGCAGCCCGTCCGTGCCTGCAAATCTGAAATGCCCGCTAACAGACCAAAGATAGCCAAATGCGATTCAGCGATTGGTCTCCACTTGCTGAAAAATCCAGCTTGCGCACAAAACACTGCCGACGATCAATTCTCAATTATGTCCCGGGCCAGAAGCGCAGCGCATTTACGCTTTCTGGAAGCCGCCTACATTCAATCGCACGAACCCCTTCTGTGCAGACAAAAGGAGTTCGTCCAAGCTTTGCGATTGTTCTGAAATTACAATGTCTGGGTTGCGTCCGGGTTCATCGAGTATAATATAGTTGATTTCAAGTAATTTGTTATATACCTGCGTGATAACCTGATGAGTGCAGGTCGAAAAGCTTCGTTATCATGTCTCTTTTTCGTGCCATATTGAAATTTTGTAGTACCAAGAAAATAGATTCATCGTAGCACGGGCGTAGACACGCATAACTATCCATTGTTTATTGTAGGGGGGGGGGGGGGGGGGGGGTGATCTATTCATCATCTCCCCACTAATGATAGAAAGCGTGTTCGTATCTATGCCAATGCATCGTAGTAAGAAGGCTGGCCCTTCCACCAGAATGTTTTATATTTGAGCGAAATGGTGGAAGTAAAGTGGATACCTCGACACTCAAAGGAGAATTAACCCCTAATTACAAATTTACTTATATTGGAAGGTGTAATATAATCCTACTTATTGGCCTGAATCATTTTCTAATAAGATATCAGAAAAGGGTATAAATAAAGATATTCCAACACCCGGTATCGTCTCCTACTCGTTTACATGGGGGCTGCCATTTTCTTGCTGATTTGGAGTTGTACATGAACCATTGAGAAATGTTCCAGTCAAGAAGATTGTTTGAATCCAAGACCTAAATTGCTTTTCTCCATTCCCTAAAATCCCATATGTGAAAGTGGGTGTTTACATGTATTATAAAAATGAAATCTTTATAATGATATTTTTAAATTGTCTGGTTTTGCTTAACAAAAATCTATTTTCTTGGGTTTGCCAAACAGAGCATGCATTCTGAGTTTTCAAGTCCATTATCCGAAAGCAGGTGAATGCATAGTTTGCCGCTATAGATGCTCAGGGAAGAAGCATCCATAAAATTTGAATTAATTTGCTCCGTCCCATACGTCCAGTATCGAGAAAATAGATTTCTATTAAGCGAATATCGATTTTCAACAGAAATATATAAGGAAATCTTCAGTTAAAAAATAAATTGACATATGTATTCTATATTTTTAATCTCAAATGGGTTTTTAATTTTGAAAAAGGCAATTGGGCATTTGGATTAAGAAAATCTTCATGTACAAATAAAAAAAAATGGCAGCCCCCATGTACTGCTAGCAGACGATACATATTACTAGCAGATGATAAATTTTGCTCAGAAAATCTTGATTCGTATCGATCTCGTATATTTTGACGCGAAGCCATATAGTCTAACAAGTAGGAATAAATAACACCTTTGAACACTATCGTCTTTATTTTTTTAGGTTGATTTTCCTTTAACCGTCAAGACTAGTAACTGATATGTCAAACTTTTATTCATCCTTTTATTCAGACAAAAGCTTAAGTGTTACCTCTTTGGCAAAGCCTGTGATAAGAGCCAAAGGAGTTCCCCCTTCCCGCGCGAAGCGCCACAGCTCTGACGTTTTACACTGTTAAAACATGTATTAAAAAACTACGGATTAAAAAAATGTTGATTAAAAATCGATCAACATTGGTTATAAAATGAATGTTGGTTAAAAATGACTTTTAATCTTGCGTGGGTTAAAGATATTGTTGATTACAATTATTGTTTTTATTCTTGTTGGGTACTTTGTAACCAACATTGATTAAAAATAGTGTTCTCGGCTATCCCGCCAAACTGATAGTGCTAACTGTCAAGACACTTTATCTTTTTGTTGGTTAAAAGTTTGATCAAAGTTGATTAAAATACCAATCGCGTGACCGAACAGCGCATGCGCATATGGATTTGGAACAAATTCGCTGCGCACAAATCTATCGCAGAAATTGTTTGCGATAAAAATGGAAGGCATTGTCATTCAAGTCGCTGAATGAGTGGGGACTTTCAAAGAGTTTGTCGGCGTGTTTGAAGGTGAGAAACTATTATTCATATATGTGATTGTTGTCCAGCTTAATCTTGGGAAGAAATAGATAGTTTCTCCGGGGAGTTTCTCATCAAATAAATCTAACCAACAAATGGTTAAACATTTAACCAACAAAATAAAACTAACCAACAAATGGTTAAACATTTAACCAACAATATGTTTTAGTTTAATCAACACCAATTTAACCAACGTTGAGCAAAATACGATTAACCAACAAATGATTAAAACTTTTAATCAACCACAGGTTAAACTTTAATCAACAGGCCGTTGATTAAAGTTTTAACCTACAAATGTGTGGTTCACCTGGTAATCCTCGGTTGATTAAAATTTTAACCAACGAGATTAAAAATTTTAATCAACGTTCTAACAGTGTAATAAGTGTTAACGTTGTCTACTGAATTCTCCCATTCACATAAGCTTGATGCAGGAACCACCCGGTTCCAGTACGCAATGGGTAAAAGTTAACTTGAGTGAACTATCGCATCATCTTTTTATCAGACGAGAACCAGATGGAAAGGTTCTTTGATCACCGAGGAGGAGAACTATTCCTTCCAAACCAGGGCTGCATCCTACACATTCCACCTGGAGCTTTGGAGGAAGACTCGCCTATCAAGATAACCGTAGCGGTGCTTACAGACCTACCAGATGATATCGAGCTGGAAGAATACGAGATGGTTGTCAGTCATGGTTTCAGGTGTTTACCGTCAGGCTTGGACTTCAAGAAACCTGTGAAGCTGATTATGCCACACTGCGCCGTCCTCAACGACCCTGGAAAAGTGAAGACAGTTCTTCATTCATGGAGTCATCAAACAGGTCTAATATCTAAGAGCGTAGATTACCGTTGAGAAATAAGTGACGTTCAAGTATCTAAATTCTTGTTGCCCTTGTTTTTGCCGTTTCTACAGCCTTCTCCATAAAAAAAACATGATCCAATACTGAAGAATATTTAGAACCTACTATATAGGTTTTAATTTGATTGATCATAGTAACAGTGATGTGATTTGGGTTCCATATCCAAATGTGGATTTTGCCGTCGACTACTTTTGTAGCCACCATCTATCTCATTATCGTTCATAATGAAACAATACGCATACATCTATATTTCATGATTCGTGGAGGAGATCTGTTTGGGAAATATACAAGTAGATCAAATCAGTGTCGCGCAGTATTGGTTCCAAATTGTATTGGTCAGTTACGAGATGTGTACCTAATACTACTATTAATTGGGACATAAACATCCTCAAAACATTTGAACATCCCCTAGCTCATCATCACATTAGAGGAGGTGTCTATTATTGTGATTTCTATGTCATTTTCACATGTTGCACAAATTACCTTACACAATTATAATCGGTATTTAACATCCCCTTTTTCGACAAGAGAGCCACTAATTTAAGTTTTTTACATACGATTATATTTCAACCAATATTGCAGGCAAAATAGAACGCATTCCACAGTCATCAGGGGCATGCAAAGTATTCCACAGTCACTTTGAGCTATCGTTGGAACACTTTTCCGAAGGATGGATGACCTTCTTGTGGAACTGTCTATTCGTGAGAGGGAAAGTGATGTGTTGCATGCCCTTTCTACCAAACACCATGCCCGCAGACAGGAAACCTCTTATGAAATTACGGCTTCAAAATAAACTTAAAGCAATGGTAGGTAAATTGCCGTAATGCTATTACATTAACGCCTTAGACACCTTATTGCTATAATATTGAAAAGAAAATGTGAAAGCACTCTCAGTATAAACGTTATATATACGTCAATACTGAAAATCTTCTAAAGCGCTGTCAATCAATCAACTAACTTCAGCAATCAACTTTAACACTGGGAAACGCTCGAAAAATTACTCTATATTTTAAATTGAAACCTTTGAAAAGATCATTAAAGCATCAAGATTATGGATGGTAAAGCACAACTTTACTAATTGAAAAGTGTAGATTAATCAAACTGAACTAGTTTTTTATCTTTGAGGCTCCTGGGGCCCGTTGCACAAAACTTGCGTTTGAACGCAACTCAGGAAAATCAAACGCAACTTTATTTTCAGCCATTCAGAAGTGCGCATCAACGAACGTAGAGGGCGTCAATACTTTGCAGTATTGCTTTAAGGAAGGTTCAATTCTTACGCGCATGCAGTTGAAGTGCGCGCACATTTTGGTAGGCATTGCCAACGAAACCATAAATCGAAGTAATACAATGACGGATTGATAGCGACATGACGACAAAAGGAGATACTATGAATAGATGCAAATTTAAAAAAAAATATATAATGCAAGAATACATTATTTGAAACATTATTCTATCCATGATACCATGTAAATTTTATTTCTATAATCTATAATCTTATCGTAAATAGGCACCTTTGTGATCAGTGATCGTACCAGTGTGCTAAATTCATGACGTTTTCGGCAAGCTGATTTTGTGACCACTCGCAATGCATTTCGGGATAGGGGTAACCTCTCTCACGCTGCGGGCGTACTGCTGAAATTAAATAAAATCCATTCGCTGATCCATCAAAATGCGGTATCAATGAATGCGTCGTCTGCTGAGCTTGTTAACGGTATACAGTCTAGCTAGCGTCAGCGTAGGCGGCTGGGCAAGGCGAGGAGGGAAAGGTACCGAGCGTCATACCATCTCGCTGCACTGGACGTGCCTGAGGACGTATATATAGCTGTGCTGTCAGGGTATGAATATTTCATAATTTATGATAACGGCTAAACACATCCATAAAACAAAACAAAAACCAAAAAAAAAAAAACAGCAACAACAGCAATGTTAAAGGCAAAACCAGTGATTCTTGCTCCGGGGAATTTAATTGGAAATTGGAAATTTCGACATGAATTCAATTCATATTATCTTTTATTAAAAAAGTTTTAAATAATTATATTCATTAATTTTTGGTTATTCATGATTTATTTTTTGTATTATTTTTTATTCATTTATTCAAATATTTAGTTTTTTTTTAAATTAATTAATAATCAATATTATTAATATTAGGTGTGTATTTATGTATATATATATTCATTTATTAACCTATTTCATTGTTATTACTTTTAAAAGGAGGGGTTAAGCTAAATTTAATTTGACATCGCCACCACTTCTATTCAGACCTCACCCAAGGGCGGATCCAGGATTGAGTATAAGAGGGGGCTCACAAATGAAGGTTTGTCAAGGTAGACCCTTATTGTGTTGGTCTCGCCAGCTTCTCGAAAAATCGCTCTTGGGGGGGGGGGGGGGCGTTTGTCAACAACCAAAAAATTTATGGGGGTCCAGTTTCCCCTCCATAATTTGCTGACAAGCAAAAAAAAAAGAAAAAAAGAAAAAAGGCCTTCATTTTAAAATGCATACTTTTCTTCCAAAGGGGGGGGGGGGGGGGGGCAGGGGCCGGAAGTGCCCCCTGGATCCGCCCCTTCTCTCTTTCCTCTTCACCATATCTTCTCAGTTTCGCCTTTTCTCATCTTTTTTGTCTTCCCTCTCTATCTCATACATGTTACACCTTGATCACACGTCCTGGTTCATTCACCCCTCCCCTATATGGTTCATTTCATTGATATAATGTGAAAGGACCTTTATCATGTTCACAGAATAATTTTCAATTACATGTATATCTTTCTCACAATCAAGATTTAAGGTACAATAGTTTATACACGTCGATTCAGAAATACGTTTATATTTTTTTACTTTTTAATGAATATTTTCTTGCATGCAGAAATGAGGACAGTTTTTAGAGAAGTTTAGACATTGTCTTACTTCTTAAATACACGTTTACTTCTTCTCCTTTAAAAAATGCAACATAATTTATATAATTCATCTGCAGTCATACACTTTTTTCATATACTACAATACAATATAGTTCCATCACAGCCGACTTGTCAAGGTCAAATAATATTCTCTTAGTACAAATTATGTACATGCATTTAAAAAAAAATTTCAATCTAAATGAATCATACGTTATTAATTTCAATCCCTTTCCAAGAAGTAAATTATTTGAATTACAATTTAAAGATTATTTACCCACTACACCCCTACAAAGAAGAAATGACATAAGAAATAAATGACCATCTAATTTCTGTTCAACACACACCAATGACAACAATTTTACTCCTAAAAAACAAAGATAATTTTGACAGTTGTAAGAACTCTTTAAATGATCCATCTCCTTTTAGGTTGGTACATGTATATTGCATGTTACTATTATTATAAATCTAACTATAAAAAAGGGGCAGGAGGAACACACATAGAGATCTAATTAGATAGTTTCAAGTCAAATGAAGTGTTGAATAGTATGGATTTTCTCAGTAGATAATGAATAAAATAATAATTTACTTAATAATTTATAAATTCATAGAATCAGATAAGATTATTATTAGTTTGTGATACACTGTGGGCAGATTTAATAAAGGAGTGGCCCTGGCAGTCTCAATATCATTTAGGGGCCCTGTAATCTCACTATATAGGCCACACAGAAGAGGAAGACCTCCTCACAATAACGAGCTACTATAACAAAATGGCTGCATGTGACTACAACATTTGAAATAATAATATACATGTATGTCCATTTATATAGCGCAACTACTATACAAATATACTCTCTGCCCTTTAATTACCGCAGCTTTAGCCGAGCCGCCATGAAAGGCGCTAAGGCATTTAAGCAATTTCTCCCAACCGGTACCCATTTACTTCACCTGGCAGGATTCGAACCGTGAACCATATGATCCACAGTCTGGTGACGTATACACTAGACCACGACACCTCAACATGCATATTATACTTGAATCCAGATATGATTTTAATATGAAGAAATGGGGTAACCTCGCTATTCATAAGGACCGCTTATTCATAATGCGTGACTAAATGAATAGCGGTCCTTCTAAATAGACAAATTACCATTATTCATAACTATTCATAAGAACTGCTATTCATAACGTGTGTTAAATGAATATAGTGGTTTTCTATGAATAGCTGTCCTTTTGAATAGCGAGCGGACCCAGAAGAGATACATGTTGATCAAAGCAGGGGGCTATTTCACAGAAGAGCTGAAGTAGAAATCCATATCTGTCGAAAGAAAAGAGGAAAGATTTTAGAAAATAGCATCCATTGTGTATTTGATAATTAAGCAAGCAACAATTAGAATTAAAATAAAACCCTGAAACTTTGAGCTTCCTATTAACACAGTTAGCATCAACTTCTTATATGAAATGGAATAATAAGTGTGAATTCTCAAAAGTATTTAAAGAGGAAAAAAAGTTGGACGCATAAAATTTTCAAGGCTATTCAAAAGCAACCAAATTAGTAAAGTCTCAAGAAAATTCAGTTGGTATGTTTATGTGAAAAAAATATGTGTACCTAGATTGTATTGAGGTACTAATAACAACCCCCCCCCCCCCCGATAATATTGAGAGGGCAAATATATCATTTTGCCCCCCCCCCCCAGTAACCGTGGATAAGCTTGTAATTAAGAGGCGTTGAAAAAATCATATAGAGTACTATTAGGCTGTTTTGCCCCCCCCCCCCAATCCAAAAACGGATCGACCCCTGATGGCAATCTTACTCTTACAGCATAGACCTACCATGCAAAACTGGAGCAGCTAAGTATTTATTTGTTCCTCTCAGAATTTGTCTTCATTCTCAGCGGTAAGCCTTCATCTTCATCACCATCTGTAAAATAGATGGAGAGTCGTGTAGAGAAGCATTATTATGTATTAAGAAAAAGAAAATGAGATACGCTCATCCTCACCCTCGTGATCTTTTCAAAGAGGATAAATACTAACTGCATGTACAATCCATCCTATAATATTTGTGGATTTTAATAAAAGTGTAATGTATTCACCCATCTTTTGTTTTGTTTCTGTTTGCATTAATTAATGAAATGTTTAATATAATAATTTAGGGGGCCTAAAAATTCTATTCATACTGACATCACACTGAACATTCCCTAAAGATCTCATAATTGATTTTTAAAGACACTAAAACAGCTAATTTAATATTACACTGAAGAAAACAGATCTCAGTGGTGGATAAAAGAAAAGGACAAATGAAATGTCCATTCTCTCAGAATTCTTTTGTTGTTGCTGTTTTGGTTGGACAATGTAAACTAAAAACTCCCCCCCCCCCCCCCCCAAGTAAACCGATTCTAGATCCACTACCATTACCAGACCTATAATTTTTAGCTGTAATACCCTGTGGTAACTCCTTGGTATTATTAAGTCTAGGTCTAACTAGACTTACCTGTTTATTTCTCACGTCCCATCAAAGTCTTTTATAGTAGGACTTTCCGCTTCATCCGGTACCTCCAATAGTTGTTGAGTTATGTAGACCTCTAACATTAGGCTCTATTAGATCTTCAAGTAGATCAGCCACAAGTTAGTCCATTGCCAAGTTTATCTGAGGGCAATCAAAGTCAACATGAGACTAATGAATGTGATTACTGAAAGTCACTGAGTGAAACAACAAAGGCCATCCATATGATATATTACTCTGTGGAGATGTATTATTACCTCTCATTAAAAGTGCTTTGATTCTGGTCTACAAATAGTAGAATCAAGACTAAATATGAACCCCCCCCCTCTCTCTCTCTCTCTCTCTCTTGAAATTAAAAAAAAAAATAAAACATCATCATGCTTGCCTTTGAGTTTGACCTTGTCTCAAGTTTGTGAAAAGTTACAAGTTACAAATACAATTATCATTATGGTTAACGTTAGGGCCTAACTTTGTTAATGTTAGGCCTAAGTTAGACCTATTTTGATCTAACTTAGACGATATTATTAGGCAAACCCGGAGAATAGGGGCCGGTCTGCGCGTGCTGTATTCATTTGTGTGCAAGCAAATGTAGCCCAGCGGCGGCGGCGACGATCTTGTACCAGATTCAGCGATGAAACATTTGCGAGTTTGACTCCATTTCTGGCCAAAATCGTTATGATTTTCATCAAACAACTACAAATCTGAAAGCCAAGAGGACAATATGATTATCACAGCACTAATTACTTGATTTAAAATATATTTGAAAGTTGTTTTGAACTTGATTATGAACTCGTTACATGTGTTCATTTTTGCCTCTGCCGATCTCCGCACTGTAAAACATGGCACGCGCACGCCGACCTGCCCCTATTTTGTGGGTTTGCCCGATATTATTTATAGAAAAATATATCGATGATTATCACGGCAAGAATTCCTTATGTCCCAGCCACCTTATTTTTTCATTTTTGTTAAGTGTCCGGTCATCCGAATCTGATCCCCCATCCATCATCATGATCATCATCGCTCCATCCAGCAATCAGCATCCGAACAATTTTTTTTTTAATTTAACAAATTAACGTTACATACCGTACATGCATGCTTACACTAGTAACAGCTCTCTCTATTTTATTACCCTGGATTGCCAAATTTGTTTCATCATCATTTCAAATAAGCTAATCTAAATTTATAACTAAAATCAAACCTTGATGATTGATCCATCGTCGAGCTCTGACTCTGACTCTGAGTCTACTTAGGCGGTCAGATCGAGAGAGAGAACTGTATATGTAGCAATAATGTACACGGTATATATGCACACGGTATAGGTACGGACATGGATCGAAATCGAAATACAGTGCAGTGCAGTGCAGTAGCAGCGAAATATAGCAGGAAAACGTTAGCAACCTCACAAATACATATTATTGTATCGTAAAGTAAAATGATAAATTTATAACCATTTTAATTTTTTTCTCTTGAAAATTATAAAAATCATTGAAAAATATTATTGAACATAACATCTTATTTTAACATTTTAATTCAAAAGTTTTTGAAAGTATAAATTGAAAAAAAATCAAATCTACAATCTACCTAAAAACCTCTCTGAGAGAAAACGATGGTCACAGAAATTTAGCAAAGTGAACCTTCCTCATAGCAATAGTATTGACGCCCTCTACGTTCGTGGGTGCGCATTAAGGACTTGCGTTTGATTTTGAGGAGTTCCGCAAGTTTTGCGCAAGTTTTGTGCAACGGGCTCCTGATAATGTAAAAATAATATCTAAACTACGTAGGCCTATTTCATTTCACTGGTTAGACATACACCAAAGGACATTTCTCTCAACCTGCGTTGGATGAAGATGAGGAGATAATGATCGAACGAAAAGACCTGACTGTGAGCTGTGATCATGCCGAGAAAGACCATAAAATGGAAGTAAGATGGATGAATGTATACAATTCAATTGCCGACACGAATGACAATAACATAGTCACTCGACAAACCATATCAATATTTGTAGACAATGATTATTAGAAAAAGGTTTCCCGTGACAACGGTTTAATAAACTCCTCTCTATAGACACTCTACCATAATCGTATGAAAGTGATGATTATTGATCAGTCAACAACCTAATCAAAGTATTTTATGCAACAACTTCATTGTCGACAGATACTGAAATACAGTCAACTCTTCAGTAGAGATAGGTTCATGGTGTCCTTCATCCTGGATCTTCAGAATAAACGGGATAATACTATCGTCACTCTCAAGCTGACTCAGAGTAACGCTGAAAAAATTCTGTTTGACACAAGATGTATGGGTAAATACCTTCACTCCATTTTTTAAACAAAAATCAGGTCATCTGTAACTATTCTCATCTTTGGCCTTTAACAAATTAGCAAAAATAATGCGGCTTTTACTACAAGACTTTCCCACGAATCAATACACCGGATACTGACCGGTTTGAAAGTTAAGGAAAGAAAAACTGGTGACAATTCAGTTAAGGGCCGGAAGTCAAAACACTTTGTCTTACTCGATACTTAGAAATTTGCATCATTTTATTTTTCATGCCTGTGTTTTTCGATGCTAAATGCCAAAAAACACATTTATAGATATGGCAAATGCAAGTATGCCGCACAACAAATACTTTTGGCAAATATATTAACAATAGATTATTGTTGAATTTATTTCCTTTCCTCTTTTTAAATCGCGACAAAATAGATTCGAAAAACAATTTTTAAGTCATTTTTTGGGGTATAATTACACAACTGTGAATACATGTAATTGAAATGGTAGAGCTTGCTTTATTTCTCTTTTATATTTTTAAGTAAAAATATGACAGTAAACTTCCTTCCAGGAAATATTGCACACGTGCAGTAAAAGAATTAAAGAAATGATAAAAAAGTTCATTCTTGCCTCACAATATTCGGAATCTATGTAGTTGTAACATGAATTGGTTGTACCTATTTTACGACGTGTTTCCCTACTCCTGTCATGCTGCCTGTATCATTTCAAAATGAAAAAGAATTATGTTTATTATTTGGTTTTAAAAAGGTAAAACCAAATTCACACATCTCTGCTTAATTTCTATTTACAGATCAGTCGAGATGAAATTTAAAACTTTGGACTTTAGACATATTAGCCACGTTCAGTGGCGTATCTGTGAGGGCAAAGGGGACACGTGCCCCACGTGGCACTTGAAGGGGACGTAAAATGGAAAAAAAATGAGATGGAAAAGGAGAGAGAAAGAAGAGAAAAAAAAGAAAAAAAAATGTGGGCCGTTTGCTGCCTCCAGTCCACGAAAGAAATTGACTCAAAGTTGCCTTGCCCCCTAAATCTTGCGCTCCCAAAATGGTATATAAAGTTAAAAAAAAAAGCACTTTCAAATTTAAACAAAATATATATTGCTCTATTCCCTTGGCAATTCTTTCTAAGGGTAAATACATCATAATTTTTTTTTTTAATTTTGAGGGGTGAAAAAGATAGAAAAAGAAAATCTGTTGCTCCCTCGCATATTATTCAATTCAATTCAATTCAAATTCAAAAATGGTTTATTGAAAGAAACATGTGTCGCAGCCAAAGCTGAATAAAACATGTGAACAATATAAACTATCAATTACAAAGATTAACAAGAGCGAAAAAACTACTACCGGTAATACAAGGTATAAACACAGTAAATGAAAGTCAATCAAAGAAGTAAGCAAATTATAAAATTCATCATTGAAATATGTTAAACATTAAAGAAAATCGAAAAGTACACAAATTACAGTATATTCGTCACACATATTTTACATGTACTTACGTGCATTTAATAACAGATTAACAATCATAATGTCTTCATGAAAAGAGGTATAGAGCCAGGTAATGACAATGAGACAATGAGGTAATGAGATGGTGAGAGGAAAGGATAGAGTGGAAATAGATGAGATAGGAAAGAGAGTGAGCACTGGCTTTAGAAGACTAACAGAGAAAGAGAAGGGGTGAAAGGAGGAAGGGTGATGCATGGTGACAAACGAAGTAATGGTAGAGATAGAGAGAGAGAAAGAGAGTGGAAGATACAAATACATTGACAAATAATATTTCAAAATTATAGTATATATATACATAGAAATTTCTACTTAGATATTCCATGGGTAATTTGCGAGAAATTTGAGTTTGAATATAGAAAATTAATGGGTAGCTCAAGATACCAACTAGTTTGTGTAAACAATGTACGTGAGATTTACATAAGGAAAGAATGAGTATAGAGAAAGAGAAGCAAGAGAGGAGATACGAAGATATAATCAAAGAAGATCTAAATTCAAGAACTGTAGAAGAGAGAGAGAAAGAGAGGGGTGGAGGAAGAAAGGAGTAGTGGATATTATTGCACAGTACATAAATAGGTCATAAATAGTAATTATTCAGAAATTAATAATTGCATAGAATCAATGAAATTGCATTATATATATAGAACAGGTAATACACCGAGTGGGAACGAGGCAATATAAAGCAATGAGCAGGTATGTCCTAAAGATTAAATAAATTGACCAATGAAACTAACAAAACTTTTTTTTTTTTTTTTTTTTTTTTTTTTGAAATCATGAACCAGTTATCTTTGTCATATCAATTGAGGGACCTTAACTCAACAAGCTGTGCTTCAACCAAGGTCTCCTCGTCTTTCTTCACTTTATTTTGTATACTTCTGAAATTGTGTATTAGAAGAAAATTCTTGTACTGTTATGATTACACTCTATACTTTGTTACATGTGTTTTCTGAAAGACAAATAAAATAAAAAAACTTCAAGGAGATCAGTTCTAACTAATAATAGCCGCTTGATAAACGAAGTTCACCTAATTCGCATTAAGTAAGTCTATAAGGTAAGGTAGGGGGCTATTTCGGAATCGGCTGGTCTTACATTTGAATTGGTCAAACCTCGGTATTTTCCTTAGAGAAATATCTAGCCGTTTAGGAGGAGGGAGCCAGTTTTTGCACTTTGGGTTGGTTGTTAGAGATTTTGCAAATTTTAGGGCCAGACTTTTCCTTCTAGATTCCAAAGTTTCCAGATTGATAGTTTGGCAAGCCTCTTGATATGATGAGTAATTACGTCCTAGTATTATTTTGCAGACCTTTTTTTGTACTCTTTCAAGGTCTGTGATTTGTTGTTTGGTTAGGGCTCCGTTAAAGACTGGTGTGCAATATTCTAGTAAGGGACGGATGTATCCAACAAAGACAGTTGAAATTTATCAAATTTGAGTTAACAAACCCGCCGGGTTATGTGTATCGAAACTAATTTTCACGCTAGGGTATTATTTATAAAACAATCATTAATCTGGTTTGTGTTTTTGACCTAAAATGTTTGGGCATAGGGTGAGGGTAGAAGTTTTGATAGTTTGCCACAGGCTCCAGAATACCTAGATACGCCAATGAATCCATAATAGCTTTAAGACAAAAAATGTTCTGCACATTATTAACTTGTTTAAAATAAAATTGACTTCAGGAAGACAAATTTATCCACAATAACTTTAAGATAAGAATATACATCAGTGTAGTAAAATCACGCGAAACCGTTATAACGGTATAGCGTTATTTTCGCTGCGAGTTACGTAACCCTCGCACAGCAAGCTCGAACTCCGGTTCTACGCTCCAGTGAATTTCACGGTCTCTTATTAGTCGTTCGCCCGAATTTGCGAACTACGCTACTCATGCTACTCGCCACAAGCACACGCTCACACATACACACACACGGCCGGCCGAGCCGAGCAGCAGTATACACATACTACACAGTGTAGTACATACAGCGTTCGAATACATACACCCTGTACACCCCATGCATATCACACAGACAAACTCGGTTTTGGTTTTGAAACGAATTAAGCGAAGACGGCTGTTACACACATCTAATTTTGTTCTAGTCAGATTCTGGAAAAAGCTGTTTAATATTTGTGACTGATTTTTACAAAAACGCCACGGGGAAATCCAATTCGGCGCAGATAGTTCGATCAAGAAAACATTGCATGTTAAAAGTATCGTATTTTGCAATCGTCCCATCGCCTTCCAAGCCGTCCCTGGGAGGGTAAAAATAATGAAGAACGTGTCGCGTAATCGTTCCATTTCTTTCCATTCGCATACACTTTGCCTGCATAGTTGGGGACTCAGTGGAGAGCGGACGGTGCTCTTACTGTGATCGATTTACTATTTTGACGTCAAATTATTACGCGTTTGCGTTATAACGGTTTCGCGTGATTTTACTACACTGGACATAACAATTTATTTAAGGTAGAATAACCGGTACAACTTATTTGAGATTTTTTAAAGGTTCATAGAAACAAGAGGCCATCGGGAAACGAAGTTAGATATAATGGGATAAAGTAAACGATGATAATGTTTTTAAATATTTAAAAACGTATGGATTTTTAAATCCTAAAATGGCCAGGTTATTTTGGCGCTCCCTCAGCCGAGGGAGGGGGGGGGGGGGGAGGGGGCCCTTTTAGCTTTTAGCTTTTA
This sequence comes from Heliocidaris erythrogramma, assembly GCA_025617745.1. Lineage (NCBI taxonomy): Eukaryota > Metazoa > Echinodermata > Echinoidea > Camarodonta > Echinometridae > Heliocidaris > Heliocidaris erythrogramma. The sequence continues at coordinate 8,886,247 of CM046873.1, read as the reverse complement.
TAGTTAAACACAAAATGTATCATCGTTTGATATATCCCATTACATAACTTCGTTTCGTGATGGCCTTTTGATCGATTAATCGGGAGTTTATGCCAGGGGTTTATTGTTCAGTATTTTATAGAGTCGCTGGCAATCATAATTGTCCTTTCCTTCAACAGCTCCGTACACATCACTCCAAACAGGTTTTTCCAAACATATAAGGTAAGATATCAACAACAGAAAGGTTTCTTCATTTACCCCAGAAGACATTGTTTTCATTCATTTGGGTATGATAATTATTGGTTGAAACATTATTCTAGTGTTAACTTTCGGATCTTACCTATATTTTTTTAAAATACCATACTTGCCTACTCGGCATCCATTCTGTTACCCGTTATGTGTAGAATTGTAGCTTGGTAATAGTGCATTTCCTAGTTATATACATATTCCACTGGATCGGGTATTAGGGTGACACGAGGTGTATTAAGGAGACACCATGGACAAAGAAGGAGACAAACAAGTGTATCCCAAACGAATATCCAGTGACATATATATATATATATATATATGACAAAAATCATTTATTTTTTAACCCTTATTCGTTTCTCCATGTATTAACTTATGGGCTTTGAACATTTAAGTAAAAATGTTTTTTCCGTGTTGTGGGGGTCAGGGAACAAAAGAGCACAATGGTGGCCTTTATTCAAACGTGCTTGTGGGGTACTAAATACAATAGGAGAAGTGCTTGTGGGATATAAAATACAATAGGAGAAAACAATTCAGCTCCCCACAAATCAATGTAACAGTGGGTGTGTGTTTGTGTATGTACGTGTGTGTGAGAGAAAGAGAGAGAGAGAAAGAAAAGGAAGATGAAGCACTCCTGATTATGAACTAATAAAGTACAAAAAAGGAACCGAACTAGACTAATGGTTATAATGAGAACCGACTTGCAAACCTCAACACACAACATAAGCAAGGCCATTGGTGCACGATGGATAAAAGACACAACCAACAGTTCATAAATCAGGGCCTGCACGTAAAATTAATCAAAAGCTAATTCAAATAATAAGATCTTGCTTTGAACATTGCTTTTACCCTTGACTTTCACAGCAGCGACACATTGCCAGATGCAACACTGAACACTTTATCAACTCATGTCCCACCTGGGAAATACAACGAGCTCTCCGAAAAGCTTGGTATCGAGTATAACGAGGCACAGGGTATTCTCACCAAGCCGGGCAATGAGTCCAAGAGGGCGATAAGAGAATGTCTGGGTATCTGGAAGGACAGGACTGGCGGTAGCTCGGCTAACTTGCATGAGATTCTCTACAGCGTTGAACTAGAAGGATTATGGTTGCAATATTTAAAGGAGACATGCTGAAAAGAACACCTGTGAAATAGTTCTTTTTTCACAATGAATACATTGTAGTAAGCGTTCGTTTGTTGTTATGCAAGCATGTAGATCTTTCTCTTAGCTGGCGCTGTTGCAGATGCGCACAACAGTATGGTAGAATAAATTCGCTTTACATTAATCCTATAATGATAACAAATATAATTCATCATTAAGATTTTCATCCTTTAACCATCATGATAAACATGATCCATTAATTTCCTGTATTATAAATAGTAGGTCTATGTCTAGAGAATATTACTTTCCATGAACGGTTTTGCTTTTTAATTCTTATTTCACGGACGGCATGTCTTTGTTTAAAGTTCCGCTCAATACTTATTATTCATAATTAATGTTTCATTTAGTTTTAATTGTATAGACATGGCAATTTAGAAGAGCTTGCACATTCTGTGCCAATATTAGAATAAATATATAAATATACAGATTATGTAAATATGACTCGTATGTCTTCCAGTTAATATGGTGTGGCTAGAGGACCGTTATTTATGGGCCTACAAGCCACATAGACCTAACCTATACTGTCTACATGTGTATATACTTCTATAATCATAATATTATGTCTTGTTCATACATTGATTTCAAAAAAAATGTTATGTTGCTTTGTTTATCTGTTTCAGATATATTTGTAGTCTGTAGTCTATATTTCTTTGTAGGATATGAATAGTCAACTCCATTTTATAGAGCCCTGTAGTTTTTATCGAAAGGGGACTCTGTATAAGATTGAAATGAATTACGACATGCATGGTAGGCAAATGGCGAAGTGAGGTGAAAGCTTAAACCCCGGGGGGGGGGGGGGGGGGCACTCAGATATATGGGTGTACACATGCGTGTCCATGTGTTTTCAAAATACCCCCTAAACAGGTTTTATACTTGGATGAAAAAAGATCCCTAAACGAGGATTTTTTGCGCGGTTTTTCATCATCCAACCCCCTAAACAGGTTTGACTTAAATATTGCCCCCTAAACAGCGCGTGCTATAACCAACAACACATTTCAGAGGGGGAACCATTTCAGTGCTCTATGGCAGCGTCGGTAGAACTGTCCGCTCCCGATTCTCCTCTTTTTTTTGCATCCATCTGCATGCACTGCCGCGCGCCACTCCCTGAACTGAAATCGGGCTGTAAATCCCCGTGAAAATCCCTGAAAATATCAGAAAATGTCCCATTTACATATTGGTGCCAAAGTGAAAAATATACCCCCTAAACGCGTTCGGCCAGATTAGTCAAAAGCACCCCTTTTTGTTGAAAATCAGCGTTTTTGGACCCCTTAACGCGTAACGCGCGTTACGCGTTCCACCTGAAAAAAGACACCCTTTTACGCGTTTTCTTGGACGCGCATGTGTACACCTATATATCTGAGTGGCCCCCCGGGGCTTAAACAAAGATGAAATATTTGCTCCAGCTACATTTTCTCACTTTTTTCCGTCAATGATTAATGGGAGGGACATTGCTCATGATTGGATTTCAGGTGTATTATTGTGTTTGCTAAGAGTGAATTAGAAAAATTTGATCTGTCTAGGAAATTGACCGCGGAGCAATTTAAGGTTTTCCCTGGCCAATTAGCAAAATAAGATTTCAAATTCATTATTTCAGACGCTTAGTATTTAAGCGATTTGCTCGTCCCGTTTGCGCCTTTGGTTCGTATTAGTTTTCAGTTGTTCAACTTCATTTTCCAGCGTGCAAAAATGTGCTTCGAACATTCAAATTGATTTATCGTCGTCCAATTAAAAGAGGCCAAAGCGTCATTCAGATTTATTTATGAAGACTTGGGTCCGGATTTTTCCTTGAGGTTTACTTTCTTTTTAATTAAGGGGCAGTCAAGTTAGCAATATGTTCGATCATTTTGAAACAGGTAACAGAAATGCAGAAAAATCGTCTGGCTTTATGTGTTTAAAGAATCTAATTTTCCATTATTTCGTCAATTTGTTGTTGCAAAATGATGTTATCATCTAATCATCATTTCACATACTCTATCGTTTCAAATGTAGTGCATCGAATTCAAAGTAGCTTTACAATTATATCGTCTGTCTTTATTTTCATGTTGGCTAATCGATTTGTTGTTTCTTCTTTTTGTTTCTGATAATCACGGGGCCCCAAAAATAGTTGGGGCTCGAGCATCCCCACTTCATAGTCAGAACTCGCTCTCGCGGCCCTTGCTTTTTTATCTCTTTTTTTGTTCCATGATTTTTTCCTTTTTGTAATTATATCACTCTTCGTCATTGTCATTTATTCCGGATCTATGACATTGCAAGAACACCACTTTACATAATGTTTTTAAACCTTATGTATAAAAAAATTGCCTAAAATTCGAAGTAAATGAGTGCTTGCTCATTAATAAATTTAAATTCCCAAATGTTCGCAATAAATTTGAATGCTCATTGGGTAAATTTCTAATTTTAATGCTCTCTCTATCAAAATTCATGATAAAAGTGAGATTGATTGCCCTAAAATAAAATTGAATGCTCATTTTAGGCAATTGAATGTAGATTTCGATGAGCATTCAAATTCAAATGAAATCTATTTCATAGATGAGACTAGCAAACCGTACTCGATACGATTCGGCTGCGATCCGATTTCGGAAGAATGTCTTATGAATGTTATAAACCGTGGATAACAAAGACAATTTGCAAATCGATTAAGACAATACAAGCATTGACTGCATTGTAAGGTTCCCAAATCATTCCTCCTGATGTGCACTTAAACTATAAGAAATATAGAAATATCTGAACGACAACTTTGCGAAAGGCAAAACGAATTCATCATGGGGACTTATTCCAGAAGCACAAGGGTAATGCATGTAAAACTTGGAACACAAGCAATTAATGCATTATTAGGTAGACAAGATGGTAGGAAAGCGTCAGTAGAGAAATGAAACTATGATGTAAATGGTGTACAACGTGAATCAAATAACCCTAATGAAGTTACTATTTTTTAAAAGAATTCTTTGTTTATGTTGGTCATAATTTAGCTCAACAAATCCGGAACACCAATATAAAAGTTGATCATTATCTATGTGATCCCGTCTAAGAATCGATCGTTTTTTCTGGCTTCCCGTTACTAAGACTGAAATAGAAAATGTGTTGAAAGATACAGACAGGAAAACGGCGTGTGTGCATGATAATGTCCCTATGAACCTTATTTGTGATGGTGCTGAAGTAAATATATATTGTATTCAGTTTTATCATTGCAATCAGTGCATGGGTCAGGCCAATTTCCAAGTTCAATGAAATTGGCGAAAGTGAGTCAAGTCTTTAAAAAGGGTGCCAAAAATCAACGAGGTAATTATAGACCCATATCGGTTTTACCAGTTTTAAGCAAGATTTTTGACAAATTGGTCAATCGCACGGTAGGCTTTCTGGAAAGAAACAACATTTATTTAAGGGGATACTCAACCGCAGATTGTGGACGTTTAATGACAGTCAGACCCAACTCCGTAATACCGAGCACAGGTATGTACTCCGAAAACGGCGTATAGAACAAGATGAATATAGAGACCTCATCGTTCAGTATGAGACGGTGTGTACAAAAGGCATGTGGAAAATCTTGCAAAGTCAACCTGCCAACGATATACATATTCTTAAAAATAATGCTGCGTGTCAATTCTCTTCAAAATCCTTGAATGATTCGTCATATGAAGTGAATATCATATGACAAACATTTGAAATAAATATATCTGCAGCATTATTTTTGAAAAATATATTATCAACAGCAGGTCGACACTGCACGATTTCCCCCATGCCTTTTGTACACACTGCCTCGCCCTGAACGATGAGGGCTCTATATTCATCTTGTTCTTTTCGCCGTTTTCGGAGTATATACCTGTGCTCGGTATTACGGAGTTGGGTCTGACTGAATGACGCGAGAGGGCACCGTGATCGTTAACTGATCATGCCGTTGCCCCGCGGGGCGCAAACCTCGGACAGAGTGGTCGCCACACAACATGCACGCTCTGCCTGAGCTCGAGCTTTCGTGCGAGATTCTGTCGGCTTCGTGCAGTCGAAATGTAATCCCACTTAGTCCAACGGACGCGTTCGATACACAAACTTTGTGCAAGAGTGAATGGGGCTTACGCAATCCTGACTTTCCCCACGGCCGCCTGGTGGCGTATCCCTTTAAGCATCACTATAGTTTCAGAGAAAAGTATAGTACCAAACGATCCGTACTAAACTTGATAAATCAACTGATACATTATCAAGATGAAGGGAGTCCAACTGTTGGTATTTTCATTGATTTTGCTACAGCTTTTGAAAGTATCAATCACACTATATTATTATCTAAACTGCAGAATTATGGTGTTCGCGGACTTCCATTGAAATGGTTTAGAGATTACTTGCATTGTAGGTCTCAATATGTACACCACAAATGTGGAACTTTCTCGCTTTCTCCAATTGTATGTGGGGTTCTTCAATGATCTTTCTTGGGACCAACTCTGCTTTTAATATACATATTGACTTGCCTTGCCTCAGTCATCTACCTATTTCAATTTCAGACTATTTGCATGATTCTTTTCCATGGATTTCCCTCCAATCAAGTAAACATTAATTTATCAGATCTTATTACCAAAAATTTGAATTATATAAGTGTTGGTGTGATGCAAATAAAATAATACATATCAATAAAACAAATTATATGATAAAATCAAATCCAAAATACAGCAGGTAAATATGAAAGATTTAATCAAAATGTAGGGCCACGTTCTGAATGAGGTTCAAGTTGCATGCTTTGTTGGGATTCACATTGATAAATATTTAACCTGGAAAAATCATATAAATAGAACTGTGCTCCGCAAAAATGTTGGGAGTTATGTATAGGTTGAAGCAATTTGTTCCACGTTACACTATTATTTTTGTATCATTCTTTTGTATAGACACACATTTTCTACGACCTTCAAATCTGGGGATTCATTTGTTGACATAATATTCATTATACAGAAAATGATTGTTACGGCCATCATCTTTAGTGCATTTTATGACACCGTCTGCGCCTTTATTTTTCGCATTAAAAATATTAGATATTAACAAGTTTCACAAGTTCCTAACTGCTACCTTTATGTATAAGTTATAACACATCAACAACTTCCCCATTCTGTATATGAATATTGCCAGTTTTTCAATCACAGGTATGGTATAAGACAAAAAGATAGCAAAAGTTTCATTTTACAAAACGTAAAAACTGAGCATGGAAAGAGGTTAATTTCATTGTATGTTTCTAGAATATGGGATTCATTGCCCTTAGATATTAAAGAGAAACCCTCTGTCAAATCATTTTGTAGGAAGTTAAGAGAAATGATGCTAATGGAATATCTAGAATAATGTTTTTCAGTGTATATATTATGTTTTGGTATGGTTTTTCCCACTTTGGTATTTGTAAATATGGTCCAATATTGTAGTTTTATAGATATTTGTTTATACTTCAACAAATTTTTGTTGTTGCTTTTACTGATGTTGATTGTGTGTGTGTATATACATGTACTTCTTGCCAATATTTACAGTTTTTATCTTATTTATCAGAGTATTTGTAGTTTTAAGAAGTCTTCACGTGATTAGATGCTCAAGGCGCAAATGATCTCAATTATGAATATATATAATTATTATAGTCATATTCTTACAAGCCTCCTAGTCGAAGAAAGGCCAAATCGGCTCCAAATTGTAGTGACGTCAGACCATTCAATCGATTTCCACCCTTTGAAGCCGATTCGGCCCTTCCATCAACTCGAGGGTTTGCAGTGATCCATATATTATCTTGATTTTAGTATCCATGTCATCATTCAGGTCCTCAGTGAGGAAGATGTTAGTTGTTTAAAATGCCATATCAACTGTAATTGCGATTTCTTCGAAAATTGGATCGCAGTCGAATTGTATAGTATGCGGCTGGATTTACAGTTAACAGTTGTAATCTCTTTGTGGGAGTTTCGAGGGTAAATCTGTAAATAGAAAAACGAGCAGTAATACTTATACTGTCCTTTTCTGGTTAATGTGTGTTGTAGTAAAGCAATTACCGTTTTACGTTCAGAATTACCATTAATAATAAGTGCCAATTTGCAAAAAAAAAATAATCACTGTATTTTATTTCCCTGTGGAAACTTTAACCAATACAACCTCAAAACAATTAATAAGAAACACAATAAAAACTACTTTCGAAAATTCAACTCAAGGGCAATTTCAAAAGCTTACTATTGCTCTGCCCACAGAAATCTTGTTCGGATTACGTAATACATGTACGCCATTGTAATGTTCGCACATTTCTAAAGGTGAAAGACAGGGTTACTGATTATTTTTTTCAATTTTCGAAAGTCGTTTTTTATAGTGTTGAGAGTTCTGTACATAGTAGACTGGTATTTTTATAAATTTTATATTTAGGGGAAGTCAAAGAAATGATGTTAAATTTTAATATCACTACAGACTTGATTGAGAATTATGATGCATTTAATAGGCTACATTGTAATTGAATACAAGGATGAAGGACCCAGCTCCATCAAAAACCTTTGTTTCAAGGTGGAAGGTTTTTATCTTCATTTGTTCAATAATGTATTTTTATGTTGCAAAGGATCACTGAAAAATGAAATAACTCTGTTTCTTAAATTATAATTTTTCAATCTGTTTTGATGGAGTTGGGTAGGGTTTTTTGGCCTCATTCCTCTCATGAAGGCCAATTCAATTATGTGATACACAGTATTCAGAATATTGTTAATAATTGACTTTGTTTTTCTTCTGTTTATGTATTGGAGTACAAAGTGGAATGTTCATAGTCTGGTTTCTTAAAGAAACACATACATGTAAGGGTAGGCCTACCCCTTGGGTTTTGTGGATTTTAGGTCAATCCAAAGGAATTGAGTTTATATTTATGTCTATTTTGGGTTTGTATTTTCATTGTATAAGAAAGGCTGTCATATTTGTTCGCACATTTATAGAAGTGGGTTTTCCTTCATACCTTTGACCCGAATTGCGGTATTGTATTTATAATTTCACATATTTTGTATTTCTAAGGTTTGAAAATTTTCTAAAGCTCGGTCGCTTTGCTCCCTCACATAATGTTCAGGATCTAGCTATTTCGCGCGCCAAATGCGCTATTGTTAAAGTGTGAACCATTAATTGACTCTAATTTCTTTCTTTGCCCCCCCCCCCCCCCCCCCCCATAAGGCAGGAGCTTGCTAAATTTTGCACCCCAGATGAGAAATATGTGCATGAAAAGCATTTTCAAAGTATAGAACATTAGAAAGAAATCATAAATTTACCTTGCAATTGCCTTGCTAAATTCATCAATTATATTTCATCAGGGTTTTCATTAATTTTGCGCCTCCGAAATTGGAATGTTCAAAATTTAAAAAGAAATTTATTGCTAGGTCGGTGTATTCCCTTGGATTTGTGTTTCTAAGGGTAAAATACATAAGACATTTCAATTTGAGGGGATTGAGGGGTGAAAAGGAAAGAGAAAATGACTGCATTTTTAAACAGCGTTTTCTCTGTGTGTGAGAGGGAAATAACAAAGACAAGGACTTTGATTTTGCAATAGAGACAGCCAAATGATGTAACTTAGAAAAACAAAAGAAAGTAAAGCCATGTACCTGGACAAAGGTCTATAATTATTATTATTCTATTATAGGCTTACTCAACTAATTGTTTTCTATATGATCATGTCCGCGTGAATGTGTATAAGTAATGATTATGGAAGTCACGACTAATACTTTAAGAATGAAAATCAAATATTATTCCACTGACTGATTTTGAAACATATGAAAACATGAAAAGGCCTACGAAATCTTTAAATGCACTTCCTTACCCATCATTTTACCTGTGGAAACAACAATCATTCAAGTTGTTAGGGCATAAAATATTTGAAGGACATTAATTCATGAATTTCCCTTCCATATTTACGCAGATATACAGAGAGACTTAGGGCAGCGAGAGAGAGAGAGACAGTTTCAGTTTCAGTTTCAGTTTAGTTTATTTCCATTTCCAGCAACAATACAAATCAATACATATTCAGTAAATAATACAATTATAATATCTGTTTCGATGAAAGTTCTGTTGAAACCTATTTATTTTTATTTAATAAGCTTGATTTAAAGATACCGTAAGATGGCAAATAATTTGTGATGTAACTTTCGTTTTTACAGCTACGATAGCAATAGCAATGATTGTAGACTGACGAGTACAATGATTTTGGGTTTGATCGTAACAGAGAAATCCTGTTTTATCTTCTAAGTAATCCTCAAAGAGTAAGTTTGAATGAGAAAGCTATAAACTTAAACAGTTTGGATATTTGTTTGACATTGCTAGTAGAATTACCAAAAAAAAGTGCAAAACATTATGTATAGTGCAGTGATGAATCGCACAGTACAAGTGTGTACACCAAAGGAATGTACCGCTGTATCTTATGTATGGGGATTATCGATGATTGATTCTGGCCATTTAGATTTTGGTTAACTTTTGAATGAAAGCTTTTGAAGCACATTTAAACTCAGATTATACATGTATGTAAGTGCAAGGTATATTATGAATGATAAATTGTGTGTAGATTTAAGAAATTATAAAAGGCAAGAAATTATTAATAAATTTGAAGCAGCCTACAAATTCTTTAATCATGATATATTTCGGTCAGGCCATGTAAAATGTATACCGTTAAATTTGGAGTCTTACATGTTGATTTGCTCCACAAACTCTGAGAAATTGTTTAGAACTTATGGATTTGAAACATAAAATAATCTTATAGGAATGAACGGAGTCATTCTAGTGACCAATGATTCGATTGGCCTCTTTATACAAGATAGCTTTTTGGTATTTGAGATGTGTTATATCATCATTTCACCTTTTTAAGCAAATGGTGACATGGTTCACAACATTCAGTAAGAATGAATGTACTAAAAGGGAACAATTATTGACTGAACAAGATCGTTATAATTAATTTGTAGGAAACTATTAAGATTATGTGATTTACATGTATTTGCCTCCAGTGGAAATTCATGCAGAATTACTGCATACAAAGTGTGTGTTGTGCAACCTAAATCATAGGGCTGAAATTTAGCTTTGATGTGAATTAAGATTTTGTCTACAAATAATTGGTAGGTGCCAGTATAGTGTCAATATTATTAGAGTAAGCAAACATTAGATTTCTTATAAAAGCTAGTACATGTAATACCTGAAAACCAATAGAGAATGTGAAATGTCAGAGTTTCATTTTCATAAAAGTGGACCAAAGTTTTTACATGTACCTGCTGATTGTAATTTAAGCAAGGACTTTGTGTTTTGAAAGTTTAAATTATAACACAAAGGATTTGGAGTCCATTTAATTTTGGTTTGATACATATTTAAGGAAACATGAGGTTTGAAGACATATAGATTAGTACGAAATATAAGACACAGACAAATAGTGATGTTAGATAACTTTATTTGGAAAGATTACTTATATCCATTCATATTGTATAAACATAGATAATACATGAAGACTTATGTGTTTTTTTTTGGTCTTTGCAGATTGAATAAATACATCCAGTTCGGGGTGTATCCATTAAAAAATAATGGTCGTCAAGCTCAGTGATTCAATATCCATGTGCAATTCAAAAGAATAAAATCTTATGTGACTATAAAATCAATGACATTGAATAAGGCATTTAAGGTACATTTTCTTTGAACAAAGAAGGGACAAGCTGCATGTTGAATGGAGTGAGAGACCAAGGAGATAGAAGATAGCGCACAAATTCCATGACCAAATAAATACTACGAGTTAAAGGCGAGGCAAATAAAAGCGTATCCGGACACCTACCCCCTGGACAACTACCCCCTAGGGCAACAACCCTCTAGGACAACTACCCCCTAGGACAACTACCCCCGGATAACTCCCCCCCCCCCCCAGAAAACTACCCCCTAGGACAACCACCCTCTAGGACAACTACCCCCCGGATAACTACCCCCCGGACAACTACCCCCTAGGACAACTACCCCCCGGACAACTACCCCCCGGACAACTACCCCCCGGACAACTACCCCCGGACAACTACCCCCAAGACAACTACCCCCAGGACAACTACCCCCCGGACAACTACCCCCAGACAACTACCCCCTAGTACAACCACCCCCAGACGCGTATTTTTTTTTCTGTCAGGATTTGCGCCACTGACAAGAGAGGGCGTCAAAAAGCCCCGTTTAGGAGAATTTGAGAGAGACTACAACTTTAAGACTTGTATATTCTCTCAGTTTCTACCCCAGGACAACTACCCTCTAGGAAATGTACCCCTAATTGGACTTAACATCACATTGAACAAGATTGTGCTCGTTCGCTACGCTCGTTCGCCAAAATAGAATTAATATGGCCTTTAGCAAAATTTCTGCCCCGACCTGCCACTATAAAGCCCAGATAATATACCAAATTTTATTAAAAGAGAAGTGTTTTTGTTTTCGCTCATGCTTGCTCGCTTAAATTGTTCCTCCTCCAACTTCCAACAAGAAAACTTAGTTTATCACATTAAAAAAAAAAATAGCTTATATATACTATCATTTAAAAAGATTTTTTTTGGTTGTTTTTTGGTGTTTTTTTTTCTTCAATGCATGAAGGCACGTATTCCCATGCATGTGCAATATCAACTCTCTATTAGATGTTTTGGAAAGGAAAACAAATAGGCCTATTCAAGCAATTTGTCACAACCCCCCCCCCCCCTCCCCCACCCCACCCCTGTCCCTCACGCACTCTAAAATTATGCAACTCGGTACAAAGCTACCAGCCAATCGAGTATTAAAGGAAACTAGCATTGTGGTTGGTCGATTTAAAAAAATAGTATGGGGTATACAATCATGTTAAGATGAATTACGAATTCAACTGTACAATACACCATCAAACACCAAGTTTAAACACCAAACTTTTAAAACCAAAATGTAATACCAGGGGAAATCTCCCCTTTCCCCCCCCCCCCCCCCCCCCGTGATCATGGGTATAGACACATTTAACTTACGTGGTGAGGTGAAGTTTATCATTATAATGCACCAAAATCCTATTTATAACCAGATTTCCAAAACGTTCTTACCGTGGGAGGTGGATACTCCCTCCTCCGGATACTCGTTATATCTTTACTGATTGTTTGTCACCCCCCCCCCCCCCCCCTCCCCACTCCACGTCCTCCCCTGTCCGAAATCAGTTTAAATGCCATCGAGTACCTGGGAGTTGAAATTGTTTGGGGGGATAGTTGACCTACATGCCATGGGTGAGAGTATGTTGGTTGTTGTCCGATTACTAGTAATAATTACCCTAAGTCGTTAATGTCCCGGTGGTAGTTACCTTAGGTGGTATTTGTCAAGAAGAAGTCCTAAAGAGTGGATGCCCTAAGGGGTAGTTGTTCCGGGGGGGGGGGGGGGGGGGGGGGTTGTTTTCGTTTTACACCGTAGCGTAGGCAATTTCGCGAAAAAAAAAATCATGCAAGTGCTCTGGTGAAAGAGTCTAAGTCGTCAGCGCACATCCTGTAAAACTACTCTATGCAAGTTGTGCACGATCATACAGCCAGCCTGGAAAGCTAAGAAAAGGGGAAAATGAAATACATAAGAAAAGTGAAGCTAGATATACAGTGGAAACTCAGTATAACAAGGGTCCTTGGGACCATCGAAATTGCCTCGTTATAAGAGGAATCTCGTTATATCAGGATTAAAAAACAAGAGATTATAAAGAGCATGGTCCGGAATATTATTACCTTGTCATATCAGGAATATTGTTATATCAGACCTCTTGATACTGAGTTTCCACTGTAGATGGAAGGAAAAACAAAGAAATGCATGAGGAAAGAGAATAGGATAGATAGAAGGTAAAACAAAAGAAAGAAATAAGGAAAGGGAGAGGATAGATGGAAGGAAAATCAGAAGAAATACATAAGGAATGAGAAGAGGATATATGGAAGGAAAGAGAAGAGGATAGATGGAAGGAAAAACAAAGAAATACATTAGGATAGTGGAGAGGATATGTTTTCCTTGCATCTATCTTCTTCTCTTTCCTTTTGTATTTCTTTGTTTTAACTTCGATCTATCCTCTTCTCTTTCCTCTCCCCATTGTCCTGGGGTAGTTGTCTTGGTTCGGTGTAAAAATGCCAGAGGTAAAAATGCCAGTGGTAAAAATGCCAGAGGTAAAAATGCCAGAGGAATAAATGCCAGAGGAATAAATGCCAGAGGTAAAAATGCCAGAGGAAAAAATGCCAGAGGTAAAAATGCCAGAGGTAAAAATGCCAGTGGTAAAAATGCCAGAGGTAAAAATGCCAGTGGTAAATATGCCAGAGGTAAAAATGCCACAGGTAAAAATGCTAGTACCCCCCCCCCCCCCCCCCCCCCCCCCCCCCCGCCCGGATATAGCATACATGTATTGTTTGCCACTCGCTTCAGTTGACGACCTCTTTTTTGTTAAACACTTCAATATTATACTCTTTTTCACTTTTAATTCAGTTTGAATATATCGGCATCTTGTTTATAACCTAATGTGCATGAGCCCCCCCCCCCCCCCCCCCGTATTAATGTTGACGAGGCTGTAATGCTCGATGTTTGTGTGACGGCCTGTACATTTGCTGAAGAAGGGAGAACTGAAAAAAGAAAAAAGGTGCAGGTACAAGTACAGATAACGAAAAGCAAACGATTCAGTTATACAGTTAGTATTATGATGCGGGGGCATCTCGTTTTTCCGAAGGTTCGTATTTCCGAAACACTAATTTCCCATGCCTGGGGGTTCAAAATTCCGAACATTTGTTGCATTATTCCGAAGGTTCGTTTATCCAAAGGTTCATAATTCCGAAAAGGTTCATATACCCACAAAAGGACTGTCCCACATTAGCGCGATGTCATTTTGCATACCTCCTTTCCCTTCTCTAAAGCTAAAATTCAGTTGCAGACTTCCTTCTCGTTCCAAATTCCATTCGGGATAATGAAATTGTACGTCGATTAAAAAAAGCCGGGTCTACGATCTGGAGTCCAGAGTCCAACAGTTCGACAAAAAAACGCGGTCAAACCAAATAGTCTAAAATGTAAAATACAAGCAGATGTCAGGTCTGCTTCTTGACCTTCTTTATATTTCACCTCTTGATTTTTCACCTATATTCTCCTAGTATGCAGCTGGCATATTTTGCCTCTTTACTTTTTGTTCCTGACATCACCCATCGCGCGTTTATCTCTGTCATTTTACCTCTGGCATTTTTATCTCTGGCATTTTTTGCTCTGACATTTTTTCCTCTGGCATTTTTACCTCTGGCATTTTTTCCTCTGGCATTTTTTCCTCTGGCATTTTTACCTTTGGCATTTTTTCCTCTGGCATTTTTACCACTGGCATTTTTACCTCTGGCATTTTTACCTCTGGCATTTTTACCTCTGGCAATTTTACCTCTGGCATTTTTACCTCTGGCATTTTTTCCTCTGGCATTTTTTCCTCTGGCATTTTTACTTCTGGCATTTTTTCCTCTGGCATTTTTAGCTCTGGCATTTTTACCTGGCACCGTTGTCCTAGGGGGTGGTTGTCCGGGGTGTAGTTGTCGGGGGGTAGTTGTCCTGGGGGTAGTTGTCCGGGGGTATTTGTCCGGGGGTAGTTGTCCTGGGGTAGTTGTCCGGGGGTAGTTGTCCGGGGGGTAGTTGTCCGGGGGGGGGGGAGTTGCCTGGGGGTAGTTATCCGGGGGGTAGTTGTCCTAGAGGGTGGTTGTCCTAGGGGTAGTTGTCTGGGGGGTAGTTATCCGGGGGTAGTTGTCCTAGGGGGGTAGTCGTCCTAGAGGGTGGTTGTCCTAGGGGGTAGTTGTCCTAGGGGGTAGTTGTCCTAGAGGGTGGTTATCCTAGGGGTAGTTATCCGGGGGTGGTTGTCCAGGGGGTAGGAGTCCTAGAACCAAATAAAAGATTAAATGGAGTGAGAACGGAATTGAATGGGATGGAAGAGATAAAGAGGATAATGCACTATAGTTAGGTGTTGTATGAAGCAAGCAAGAACTCTTTTAATCTTTTCTTGAAAATGTTAAGGGATGGGACAGTCTTCAGTTCATTGGGTAGTGCATTCCAATATTTAGGGCCTTCAAAAATAAAAATGTATTTTGAGCGAAACATGATCAAAGTAGGGGTAGATGGAACTTATCCGATTGCCTTGTAGGATATTTGTAAATTAAATCATTTTTAACGAACATATGAAGAAATGCATCTGGTAATACGTTGTTAATATATTTATACATAAATTTACCTGATTGAAAATAATACAAATCCCTTATTTTTAATATTTTGTTATCCAGAAATAAAGGATTAGTATGGGATCGTATTGGAGAATTACATATAATACGGATTGCTTTCTTTTGTAATAAAGAGACCTTGTTCAGGAAAGTGTGGTGAGTATTACCCCAAACCAGAAGGCCCTAAGTCAAATATGGTTGGATCAAGGAAGAATAAAGCATTAATAATGACGAACGAGGAAGAAGTGATTTAAGTCTATAGATCATGCCAATATTGCGTGAAATTGTTGTACATATATTATCAATGAGATATTTCCATGAGAGCTTACTATCTACTATAACACCCGAAAACTTGGTGTGGGAAACACATTGTAAAGGAGTGTCATCAAAAATGACATCAGAGGATAAGGAATCTAATGAATTACTGAAGAACATATAATTTGTTTTTTGGGAGATTGAGTGATAGTTTGTTAGCTCTGGTCCTTTGGGATATTTTCGATAATTCGTTGTTAACAGTGTCTAGAAGAACTTTGTGGTCACTGTGAGAACTAAAATAAATTAGTGTCATCCGCAAATAAAATAAAGGAAAGAACTTGGGATGATCTACAGAAATCATTCATATATAATATAAGCAACAACGGGCCTAATAAACTTCCTTGTGGGACGCCACAAGTAATATGACGCAAATCTGATGAATGTTCATTTAAAAAAACGTATTTTTTTCTGTTTGAAAGATAACTCCTGAACCACTCTAAGGCCTTCCCACGTACACCATAGTGTGAAAGTTTATAGAGCAAGATATTGTGATTGATGGTATCGAAGGCCTTAGAGAGGTCCAGGAAGATGCCAATTGTATGTGATGATTTATCTATTGCGTGGGCGACCTTCTCGACAAAAGACATCAACGCGTGGACAGTGCTATGCTGTTCTCCGAATCCAAACTGGCAGCTGGAAAAGATGTTACATTCTTCAGAAAGGAAATCATTGTAACGTATATTACCCTTTCTAATAATTTTGAAAAGGAGGGTAAAAGAGAGATGGGTCGATAGTTACTAATTTCTGATTTATCGCCCTTCTTAAACAAGGGAATAACTTTCGCAATTTTCATTGAATCTGGGAATATTCCATGAGATAATGACAGGTTAAAAATATGAACTAAGGGATCAACAATATATGGAATAATACCTTTCAATAAACAATTATTTATTCCATCATATCCAAAACTCCTTTTGTTTACTAATTTCATAACAATAGTCAAAATTTCTTGCCTATTCGTGGGAGTAACAAATATTGAAGTTGGATTTTGGGGGCCTAAAAAGTCTACAAAGCTTTTATCTGACACAGGAATTGTACTAGCAAGGTTGTCTCCAATTAAAGAAAAGTAAGTATTAAAAATATTCGCTATCTCCCTGGAGTCTTCGATAATTTTATTTTCAAATATGATATTATTTATGTTGGACTTATTGTTAAGTTCATTGCTTCTTTAAGCACCTTCCAGGTATTACGGATGTCATTTTAGAATAAATCAATGCGGATTACAAAATATTTTCTCTTTTCTAAGCGTATAACTCTGGTCAGATTATTTTTATAAGATGTACATTTTGACCTGGACTGATCTGTACCTTTTAATTTAAAATTATACTTAAGATTATTCTTTCATTAATCGATTTTAGAATGGATTTAGTGATCCAAGGGAGCTTGGGTGTCTTTTTGTAATCATGTTTTACTTTTTGTTTTGGTATATGAACATCTAATTGGTTATTTAAAATATCCCAGAACATATCGTACGAAACGTCGACTTATCAAGATTATACACGCAAGAGCAATCAAAGTGTTCAAGACAGAGAGACAGAAAACAACTAGAGAGCTGCGGAAAAAAACATTTCCATGCTATCTGTATGTCTTGTGTGTAGAACCTATAGACAAATTCGGTTTCACAACATTGCAGTTTCTGTCAGCCATTATAGGGGGGGGGGGGGGGGGGGGGGGGGGGGGGGGGGGTTCCAAAAAAGAAGAAAGAGGAGTCAGGTGCGATGAGATGTTAGTGCTTTTGTTAGGCATACTTGAACCCCCCCCCCCCCCCCCCCCCCCCCCCGCACACAAATCAGCTATATACAAATGTACACGCACATTACGCACGTACCGACACAGAGCTCAGCCACACACACACACACGCACGCATTTAAGAATATTTTGTGATAATGTTGACTGCACATGGGAAACATGAACATATTGTCTAATTGTCACGGACAGAAAGCTTCATATTTACCATTTGATATGTCCACAACTTATTGAAACGGATTACTGAGCCATGTCAATGGGGATGGTACATGTGGTGTCGACAGCCTCATAATTGAATATATATGTGATAATGGAGTGTCGTAATTTTTATTCAAATATATACACGCACACACTGCACGACTCTCGATTTGAACGCTAATATCTGTAAGACTGCATCGCCCGGAAATAATAGAGTGAATATTCATACGGCTCTACCACTGGCCAAATACAGACAATTTTACAACTCCGTGACGTAGTTTTTGCGAGCTCCTCTCCCATTTGCTCAGTACTGAAAATCTCATTAATTTTCATTTTCTTAGTTTTTGATGAAGGAATAGATTTTATTCTTACAGGTTTTGTATAAAGGCTCATGAGAAAAGATTACATCAACTTAATAACAGGATGGACTTTCTCTTTAAGTATCTAACTGTTTCAAATGGCAGGAACAGCTTATGTAAAGGGAATAACATGTACGGGATACAGTCTCACAGTCACATGATTGTGTAACGCATTGCGACTGGCTATAGAGAATACGTGCACGCGACGGGCTGCTCGCCCATACTTTAGTTATAGCATAGTAATAGTTAGGCATTGCAGTCAAATATGCTGTGCGCGCGAATGGAGGTGGAGTCTAACATTAGATTTCGCAAATGTAAAAACAAAACTGCTAGAGGGGATAGACAGACATATAGATAGATATATAAATATTAGTGGAGCGGCATAGCCGATCAATTGTGCATTTTTGACAAAAGCACCAAACTTGGCATAAATGTAGATATATGTATTAAAAGCAAATTTAGATGTGGAGACATCTCGATTTCGGCCCATTGTGTAGAACCTATAGACAAATTCGGTTTCACAACATTGCAGTTTCTGTCAGCCATTATAGGGGGGGGGGGGGGGGGGGGTTCCAAAAAAGAAGAAAAGAGGAGTCAGGTGCGTTGAGATGTTAGTGCTTTTGTTAGGCATACTTGAACCCCCCCCCCCCCCCGCACACAAATCAGCTATATACAAATGTACACGCAAATTACGCACGTACCGACACAGAGCTCAGCCACACACACACACACATTTAAGAATATTTTGTGATAATGTTGACTGCACATGGGAAACATGAACATATTGTCTAATTGTCACGGACAGAAAGCTTCATATTTACCATTTGACATGTCCACAACTTATTGAAACGGACTACTAAGCCATGTCAATGTGGATGGTACCTGTGGTGTCGACAGCCTCATAATTGAATATATATGTGATAATGGAGTGTCGTAATTTTTATTCAAATATATACACGCACACACTGCACGACTCTCGATTTGAACGCTAATATCTGTAAGACTGCATCGCCCGGAAATAATAGAGTGAATATTCATACGGCTCTACCACTGGCCAAATACAGACAATTTTACAGAGGGTCTACATAGGTCCATGTCAGTAAAATGTTCTTGAATGATGACGTAGAAAATCATGGTACAGTGAACTCTTAAAGACAGAGGGAGAGAGACGAGCTTTCTAAAGGAAAAGCTAACACACATGCCTGGTAATAATTCAAGCTCCATGAAATGACTGACCAATCAGAAGCGACCCCCAGTGTCAGGACTCTCTGTTTGGAAAGTTCCTGCTCAAGCTATTGCTTGTGGATTTAAAAGGTAAGTAGTAACCCTTTCAAAACAATAATTTTTTACTCAGAGCCGCAAAACACATACCAGATGCATGCGTGAAAAGAGCAACAATAACTGCCCACATTATCTCCATTTTTATTGCGTGACCATCATCCGTTTGATGCCAGGAAGTTTAAAAACGAGAATAAGCTTTGAAACCCTTAATTTGGCAACACACTGAGAGGTTCAAAAACACTTCTTTTCATAAAAAGATTTTTTTTTTTCAACTTTTCGACGAAATTCGTGACCATGTATATCATTCTCTGAGACATTACACCTTATTAGAAACATGTATAGCACTGAAAGAAAAAAATATATAATTGTTGCCAATTTGAAGAACAAAATGTGATCAAGTTGTCCTGAAAGGGTTAATGTAGTAGACGACTATATAAGGCACTTGTTAATGAGACGTACCCGAGACAGGTTTCCAAAAAGCCTGGTCCAAAAGCTGTCTTGACTTTAGACCGACTTTTCAAAAGCTATCCGAGGCAGGTTTCCCTTGCAGTGTTGTAGTAACCAACCTGACGTACGTGTGTGGAGAGCCAGAAGGGCGTTAACTCATATGTTTTAACACAGAGTTAACGCCCTTCTGGCTCTCAACACAATCTCTTGACAAGTGAATGCTAGTCTACAGGCACAGAAAGTATCGTATTAAGTTCCATTTGAATAGAAGAAGAAATAAATGAGAGAAACAGATTAGCGAAAGTTTAAGCAAAATTACGATTAAGAAATAAGAGAGTTATAAATGTTTGAAGTTGTAATCAATCGAACACAAAATTAATTGACAACTCCGTGACGTATTTTTTGCGAGCTCCTCTCCCATTTGCTCAGTACTGAAAATCTCATTAATTTTCATTTTCTTAGTTTTTGATGAAGGAATAGATTTTATTCTTACAGGTTTTGTATAAAGGCACATGAGAAAAGATTACATCAACTTAATAACAGGATGGACTTTCTCTTTAAGTATCTAACTGTTTCAAATGGCAGGAACAGCTTATGTAAAGGGAATAACATGTACGGGATACAGTCTCACAGTCACATGATTGTGTAACGCATTGCGACTGGCTATAGAGAATACGTGCACGCGACGGGCTGCTCGCCAATACTTTAGTTTATAGCATAGTAATAGTTAGGCATTGCAGTCAAATATGCTGTGCGCGCGAATGGAGGTGGAGTCTAACATTAGATTTCGCAAATGTAAAAACAAAACTGCTAGAGGGGATAGACAGACATATAGATAGATATATAAATATTAGTGGAGCGGCATAGCCGATCAATTGTGCATTTTTGACAAAAGCACCAAACTTGGCATAGATGTAGATATATGTATTAAAAGCAAATTTAGATGTGGAGACATCTCGATTTTGGCCCATTGGGGCCGTGGGGGCCATCTTTAAAAATGGCAGCCATCAGGGCAGTTTTCATTTGAACACAGTTCAAAATCGAAAGTGAAAAGTCATTTTGGGGTAAAGTGCTACGAAGAATTCCAATTTCAATGTTTCAAGAAAAAAGGCCATGATATGGGCATAGCACAGTTGCAAGATCACACAGGGCCATGGTTTTAACCGTGACGCGAAAAAGAAGCAATCAACATTTGTTTTATATACTGCATCCTTCTTTAGCTCAGAAATTCATTTCAAAGATAGATGAAATACGGTACCGTAAAGTAATTCTCATCGATCGTTCTTTCGACCGGGTCTTTCGAAATTTCGTTCGGTGTACATGTCTGGTGCCGGTGTAGCGGCACATACGGTTCTTCCGTATCCGCAGGCGGGTATCGTTCCTAACGGCAGATATCGTTCTACCTCGGAACCATATCTGCCGGGTTTGACGTTTGCAGATTTGGTTCCACGGCGCTGCAGATAAGGTGTATTGTATATTGGCAGATTTGTACGAGACACTCTCGTGTGTAATTTGTGGCACTGGCGAAAATGACCCATTATGGTCATTTTTAACCAAGGGTGGATCCAGCTTTCGCCAATGGGGGGGGGGGGGGGGGGGCGCGGGAAAAAAAATTATTAAAAGCTAATTTTTGTTGTTGTTGTTTTTTAGGGGTAGTCCTAAACACCGAAGTTTTAAGTACCTCCTAGCTTTATTCTTACAAACAAGATAATAATTCTCATAAGGCCTAAGTAAATAATGCGAGCGCGAAGCGCAAGCTGAAATGTGTTGATATTTCATGTATTGAGACCCGACAATTGAATATTCTAAGCAGTTTTTCGTAATCATGAAGAAGATGCGTATGTAACGATTAATGCGCGCGTGAAGCGCGAACAGAATATATATTTTTTGTAGGTCTATATTGATTTGCAATAGGGATATTTTAAACCCCATGTAAAACTCCTGAGTACATCATGACATTATCATCTCACTCAACAGGCAATTCGAGCGGAAAGTGCGATGTATCATACGGATCATAAATAATGTCAAATTTCAGATTGTTAAAATCAATTAAGTATCATGTAGAGGAAGTTCCTCAAAGTGCCCCAGGGGCAATATTTTTTTTTCTCCATGAAATGCAACTGGGCTGTGAGTAAACTTGGTGGGATTCGTTCCAGTAGGCCTAATTAAAATTAATCAGATAGAAATTGGCAGAATGGCAACTTGCGATTGTGTATCATATGAGCTCCTTTCCCATTAGATACCAAAATACCAAAATATTTTCTCTTAAGAAAATAATTAATTAGACACAATACACTGCATTATGAAACATATATTCTAGACAACCCCTGTATGTGATTGATCTATTCCTTCATTAACAGGGATGCCAACCTCATAAAACGAATTCAAGTATTTTTAGGGGTGAAAAGCTACCTCTTTTTCGAACTTAGTAACAGAGATCTTGTTCATAGTTAGTAGCACCACCTGACCGGTATTGGAGGGGCCTAGGCTGCGCATATGCATTATGGGTTCCATGACATTTGCTCCTGTTATTGCTCCGGTCTAACCTAACCCTAATCCTAATCTTCACATTGTCCTGAACAAAAAAAATCATGACCTTTCGAGATATGGACGGTGGAGCAAATGTGGTGTCACCGCATTATGTCATGCCTGCTGATCAATGTACAGAATCGGGCTGGCCAGAAAATACATTGAATAACGAGCAACGGTTTGTGTCGGCAGGCTTGGCATGAGTGTCCCCGAAATCGCCCAAAAATAATACAATGCAGTGGCGCATAATGCGAGTTGATGCATACTGGCGTAAATATTCAAAACTGAATGCGCCAATAAAGCTAATCCAAGAAGGACAAGATGAAGAAAATACAAATAGTATTTGGGATTTGGGGATTACTGTCGACTCTTACCACGGGCGTAGACACGCATACTTATCCATTGTTAGTGGGGGGATGATCTATTCATCATCCCCCCCCCCCCCCACCCACTAACAATAGAAAGCGTGTTCGTGGCTACGCCACTGACTCTTACCACAACTGCAAACAGCACTACACACGAAAAGCTTGTCAGCTCGAACGAACCCGCCGGGTTTCGCCCGAAGATCGGGTCGATTTCAACCCAACATATGCGCCAAACTTTGTCAGAATGAAGGTGTATGACTACATTACCAAAACACAAAAACTGAGAAAATTTTCCGTCGGGATGGGTTGTCAGACCGCCGCTACAAATTGGGGAAAATTTTACCCCTTAAGGCCTGTGGACCAAATTTTGTCAGAAGGAAGAGGTATGGATGTACATTACAGAAATATAAAAACTGAATAAAATTTCAAGGGGTGTAACCCGCCCCTGAAAAATCACCAAAGTGCCCCTAAATCAAACTCTGCTGCCCCAAATGTTGTGGATGTAGAGAAACCCCCTTTTTGGCATTATAACCTTAAAAATGCGTGTAATTCAATTCAGGTCAAATTTACATAGTACAGTTCTTAATTGTAAAACTTGTATTGCTTTCTCAAAAGCAGTCAAATGACATTAGGTACGTTCACACGTAGAGCGATAGCATCGATGCTATCGAGGTGTCGATGCTATTTTGGTGAAGACCAGATAGTGTCGAGACCAAACGCTGTCTGAACGCAGATAGTCACGAGATAGAAGCGAGTTTCCAAACTATTCTTGCAGCGAGTTTAGCAGGAGTAAATCTCAGGATCCAGCGACAAAGCATCGACGCTTTGCGGTAGACCACCCACCACGCTTGTGACTATTTGTCGTGTGAGCGCAATCGCTGCTAACTTCACTCGCTGCTATTATAATTCTATCTGTTCCATGTGGTGCTATAATATAATGCAATGTATGTATTCATGTGATGTACCCTCTTCCCTACTTTTTTTTTCTATTATCATTCTGTCTGTTTCATCTGGTACTGTAATGTAATGTATGTATTCATGTGATGAATATAGGGGTATAGTAGGGTAATGTGTATACTGTGTGGTAAGGAAGGGGGTTGTTTGTTGTTGTTGTTGTTGTTGTTGTTGTTTTTTTTTTGGGGGGGGGTTCCTTCTTTTAATCTTTTTCTTTTTTATATATGTGACCAGGCACCACAAAACCACCCAAAAGTCGCACTGTGTGATTTTCAGTTAGAGATCAATCAATGTGTTTTGGTTGGCATGCATGGTCAAATTTTAGTTTTGGGTATTTCCTGAAAGAGTATACTTTTTTCTAAGTAATCTAAAATGTGGAGGCACCAAACAATCTAGAAGTGGTATTTTTGCCAGCTTTTTATCAGACTTATGTGTGTCTTCTCTGGATTTTGTTGTATTACTTTTCTTTTTCACGACCCTGAATGCACTATGATAAACAGGATAATTATGTCTATGTAGTATGCCAAGTTTAAGGACAATCTGATAATCCCTTCATAGAAATTTTCATTGAGTTCTAATCCTCCATTTGTCACCTTAGCACAACACTTCGCGAGTCAGAGTGCTTCAAGAGACTGCAAACTTTAAACCCTTATTAAGAAGTAACGTTATGAGGGACTGTGCATTCTTCTCTTTGTACACTGAGTTATGAACATCCAATGAGTTATATATCATTTTAAAGCTGAGAATCTGCTCTTTCAGATTCAGACCTTAGCTAAAGTATGATGTGGTCTTTAGATATTGATTTACATGTGCTTACCAGAGAAAATAGTGTGCATGCATGTGTTTTATTTTGGCATAAGATTGGAGTTCAGTCAATTTTGACATGTACAAGGTTTATTTAAAATTAAGTATTATAACACATGTATTTGCTACTTGATTGTATTATCGATATTTCAAATGAATTGTTATTGTGTTATTATGTTGATTTATGAAGACAAATAAAATATTATTCAAAACAAAAGCTTCGCATCATATGTGGGACCCCAAGGAAGAACAGCGGCATTTTGTAAATACTGCTGAATTTGGGTCATCCTCCGTCTTTTAAGCTCATGTATACGTTGTATTTTATGAAATGTATGTGGTTTTCTTAATACGGAAATAAATACAAACAAACAAACAAAAAATATGACCCCTGTACTCAAACTTCCGCGCGTTTGACCATGCATACCAATTATACTCGGGTCACTCTGTGTGGCGCAGTAATTATTGTTTTGGCAGCGGGTGAGCGATGAATAGTCACGAGTGGGTGATAGAAGCAAGTCGATCACGGCCTGTCTGAACGTACTGGAAATATTTTTGAAACTTACATAGCATTGATGCTAACATAGCATCGATGCTATGTACTACGTGTGAACATAACTATTGTCATGATTATGTAAACACACCCATTGTCCATCTGCACCAGTTTGACATAATAGAGGGGCTTGTTGGCTGGTTACAGCCCTATAGCTAGAAGGTCCGAAAGTTAGCGGGTCCGATAGACCGACACCCAATAGATAGAAGGTTCGATAGACCGAATGTACGAGAGGGTCCAATAGACAGACGGTTCTATAGACCGAATCGGCGGAGGGTCCGATAGTCCGAAGGTTCTATAGATCGAATGTCCAACGGGGTCAGATAGTCAGAAGGTCCGATAGACAGAAGGTTCTATAGACCGAATCGGCAAAAGGGTCCGATAGTCCGAAGGTTCAGTAGGGGTCCGATAGGTAGAAGGTCCGATAGACCGACAATAACGTAAAAACGGTAAAATAAGTGAATACAATAAGTTTTTAATAGTTTTATCTCATAAAAGGAAAAGGGTAATGCCTTATCTTTTTCTATGTGTGTTGTAATAAACCGATGCACTAGGTCTGTAGGCCCACCCCCCCCCCCAAAAAAAAATGGGGAACTTATTTTAAAGTTTTGTTTTATACATTTTCAACATGTTAAAAGTATTTTTATCAGAGCATCATCATCATCACCGTGGGGCGGGGGTGGTCCACCCATGCAGCTCAGCCCCCCCCCCCCCGGTTAATTTTGCCACTAAACCGATGCATTGGCAATGGGGAACGCTGACCATTGTTTGAAACATGGAAATCTAATTATATGGTGCACACTAAAGCCCCGAGGCCCATCATGCCCGAAGCATTTTTTTCTAGTGGAGCAAGCTGAGGAAAGGGCGTCCCTTTCAAACACAAGTGTTATTTTGTAAACAAAGAAATCTTATGGGGGCACACTTTATAGTTGAATTTTCATTAAATGTAACAAAAGATAAGATTCTGACAACAAAAGATTCTGCCCGATAAAAATGAAATTGTTTCAATTAGGCCCTACCACCTTCTTGGGAGGGGGGCGTTTCCATTTATTTTTTTTTTTTTTTAAGGGTTTTCAGGTGATATTTTCCTACCAGCTATGATGTCAGCTTTTATACTTTTTTGAATGTTCACCGACTACACCCATACTACTACCTTGTGGCAAATTTTAGTCTGTGGACTCTGTCGGGTAAATTATACCATTTGGGGGGGGGGGGGGAATCGAGAATAGTCGGATACCTCACTGCCCGAATATTATGATATTCGGGCTTCTTGTTGCTGCAGGACGTAAGAGGTGCTTGCTGCAAGAAACAATCTAGGCCTAGTTTCTTGATTGTATGAGCGAGCAAAGCGAGCGAACGAGAGAGAGAGAGAGAAAAAAGAAGAATTTTGTATCCTGAGAATAGGTTCTAGCGTATTGTTATTCCGTTCTCATAATCTGTGTAACATGTTATCGGCATCTTCCGTTCTCATATTGGGAAGAGACTATTGGTCACAGGCCATTATTTCTGAAAATTCATCTCTTTATAGCCCCTTTAGGTCAACTTGCCGCTCGATTCCTTTCAGTTATGTTGCTAACATTCTTTGATTAGAAAAATAGCATAACATTAGCTAGAGATTCAAGATGCAAACCAAATAACTTCCATAAGAATATTACTTATTAATATAATTGGCATTGGTTTATATACATAAATATGGCGATTATATTAATAACTAATTAATATCAATAATGAAAATATAATGGGCATTGGTAAATAACCCTAATAATGCTAGTGAGCGAAGTTTTTGAATTTTTGTTTTCTTCTCTTTCCTTTCTGATTTCTTCTTTTATTTTTCTCTTTTCATTTCTTTTCTTTTCTTCTTTCCTTTTCAACCTCTTCCTTTTTTGCTTTTTCTTTGGTTGGAACGCCCCCACTTATTTTAACCACTTATTTGTTTACCCACCGTATGCTTGTTCCCTCCCTTTGAAAGCACCCCCTATCTCAGGGCTGCCAAAATTTCTGAACCCCCTATCGCTGGCTTTGCGCGTGCTTTTCCTGCCTTGGTGTCACACTGAAAATGCATTTATTTTATGTTATCTGTTTTTCCCAGGAAAGCTTGCCAAATTTCGTCTAATTTTCACTCCACAGCCAGGTTGCTAAGAGACAAGGAGTTAATTTATGTAGCAATGCGAAGTGTGTGAGGAGAAGAGTGTGAGAGATTCCTTTTACCATCGATGACTGACTTGATTTAATTTACATTTCTATTGTATAAGTTGTGTGTAGGGTAGTAAACCTGAATAGGTCTTTTATTTGAGCTCAGTGAGCCTATGCTTTTGAACAGCTGCTTGGAATACTTTTAGGGAAGAGTTATTGTGGGAGTAGATCTTGGTACTTTTCCAGTAGTTTTTTTAGGCAGAACATCTTTTCGACTTTGTGGAACACACATGTGCAGTTTGAGGCAGCCGCCATTTTGATTTGAATTTCAACTATATATTTTCATCAAAAAGCAGCCTTATTTTACCGATTTGGCTGAAGCTTTTTAACCTGTATGAGGCCAGATTAATCAGAATTTATACTGATGTTTTTAGGCCTGAATTAAAGAAGTCATCGGTAAGTTAAACTGATTTCTTCTATTTTATCTTAATGTGTAAAAGAAAAAGAATACATAACTTCATGGTCTAAAATTTCGATGTAAATATAAACTTTTTGAAATGTACTTTTGAAAGAGAATGAAAGTATTCTAAAACATGGTATTTCGCAAGTTTATGTGATATTAAAATTCATGCTTTGTAATTGATAGTTTGATAATAGAAAATTCAAGCAAACTTTAATCAATTTAAAATAATTTACATTTGTTATCGCTAGGATATATCGTAGAAAGATTCTTGGTTCTGTTTTTAATTATAGATGGTTCCAAGATCGGGACATTTTCCAAGATTGGGTCGTTCTGGGATATCTCGTTTCTACAAGGATCGGTGAAGTGTTTTTGGGGGGCTGACGAGGTACAGCGCCGTCTTTGGTGGCGGTTTTCGGCCAACGAACAAAAGACCTGGTTACGGAGATAAGTTTTGTTATAAAGAAGAGAGAGAGAACGCAGAAGTTTTTTTTTCCTAAGGAAATCTTGCAGATTGACTTTGAGACAAAGCAGACTCTCGGAAGATGAGTGAACAATGGATAGTGAGGAGGGTTATTTTGAATTTTGATAAATGTAAGATTTAATGATTTAAGATGATAAATTGAGTTTTTGAGTTACTGAGAGTTATGAATATAGAGACTTATAGAGATAGAAGTTGACAGTTGAAGAAAAGGTCAAGTTGAGGTAATGTTTGAAGCTTTATTATAAATGTGATCAGTAAATGCAGTATACAGTGTAGTTACGAGAAATTAGTTGAAGTTTTGTGATTAGATCAGTGCAGGATCTATTCATGCATGTTTAAAGTTATTTTTTTTGGTATAGAGACAAGGTCAGAGTGGAAAGATATTGAATAGTGGATTGGATCAACGCAGGATCCTTTGCCTTTGTGTGAGGTTGAATTTCGTGTTTGTGAAAACGGAGTAATCATTTGAAGTACTATACTTTGTCGTTTTCGATGTGGTAAAACATTTTTTTTTCTTTCATCCGATTTCATGTTTGAATACTGAATTTCACAGAGAGATATGTGTTATCAGATTTTTAAAAAAAAATATATACTGAAATAAATTATATGTCTTGACTGGCACAAGTTGAGTATCTGGAAATTTATTTGAGTCCGCCCATGTGACATTTTCTGGGGGCTTGTCCGAGAGAGGTTTAGCATATGTAATTCGCGGGACCTCTCGCAGTCACATGGGTGTACTGATTAGGAATTAAGATAAGGTAATTTTTGAAATCTTAAGTATTCATATTTTTGTGTATGTGTAATAAGTATTGTACATCTGACCTCATTGGGTGAAGTGAGATTTTGCAAATTGGAAGATACTTTTCAAAAATGGATTTAGTAAGTTTAATAGCAGTTGGTGAAAAGTTTGGGTTAACTGGTGAGGCTCTTAAGAAGTTTGTTTCAGAAGAACAGAAAAAGCAAAGAGATGAGAGAGCAGAGTTGTTAGAGTTGAAGAAACAAGAAAAAGAAACAGCAGAAATAAACTTAGAAATAGAGCGCGAAAAGAATGTAAAAAGCGAATCAAAATTTGAAGGCCATAGAGCCTGGTCTCCCAAGTTACCTCCATTTCATGAGGACAAAGATAATATTGATGCCTACTTGCAGCGATTTGAGCGTTACGCAGAAAGCCAAAATTGGCCGCGCACAGATTGGGCGATTAATCTAAGTGCTTTAATAACAGGAAAAGCGCTTGATGTTCATTGTAGATTAACGAGTGATGAAGCAAAAGATTATAAGACATTGAAAACTGCTCTTTTGAAAGCCTTTCAACTTACCGCAGATGGATTTCGTTCGAAGTTTTATGCAGGTAAACCAGTCAGCGGAGAAACCGCATCGCAATATTCAAACAGATTGGAGAACTACTTGAACAGATGGATCGACCTCTCTGGCATCAAACATCATTTTGATGACCTGAAGGATCTTTTCCGTGAGCATTTCATCAACGGATGCCATCGTGACTTAGCGATCTTCCTAAGGGAACGGCAACCGAAGACTACCAAGGATGCCATGATACTCACAGAGCAATATTTAGACGCACGAGGAGGTGTATTCAGAGCGCCACCACCACAGAGGAACACCCCTACAGGACAAACACAGCGTATCAGTACAATACATGAAGGTAAAACAAATACACCTCAAATGCATCCTCAAACATCCCCAAAGACTAAGAGATGTTACAACTGTAACCAAGAAGGTCACTTTTCTCGCAACTGTCCAATACAGTCACAGAGATCTAATATGACTAAGACATGTTATATTTGTCACAGGCCAGGACACCTTGCTAACTCTTGTCCTTTCTCTCCCGTTAAATCAGCAGGATTCTTGACTTCGCAGGAACCAGAGGCCACACCTCCACCGGAAGCTGACTCTACTTCGTTACAACCTGATCAGCCAGAATTTATTCCCCATAATCCATGTCAATGTCCATTTTGTACTAACACACAGGTCAGGATTGAAGCCTCGTGCATGATGGTCCGAATGCCACACGGCACTCCTCCCCTAGAATCAATAACAGATCATGTCAAATTTGGCTGTGGTCATAGTTTGCCACTAATGAGTGCAGCGTGTTCTAATGAACATTTTGTCCGACATATGCCCGTTACAAAGGGACTTGTAAATAACAAAGTCATTTCCGTTCTCAGAGACAGTGGATGCAGTGGAATCATCATCAAGCAGGATCTTGTAAAAGAAAGTCAAATGACAGGTGAAGTATGTACTTGTTTACTAATTGATCAATCAATTAGAACTCTCCCCATTGCAATGATCGATATAAATACACCTTTCTACATTGGTAAAGTTCGTGGTGTGTGTATGAAGACTCCTCTCTACGATCTTATCTTAGGAAATATCCCAGGTGTGAGACCAGCAGAGCAACCAGACCCACATTGGATGTTACCAAAGACCGTCACTCCAGTTTGTGCGGTACAGACCAGAGCTCAAGTTCAACGAGAAGGCAAACCATTTCGTCCACTCAAGACTCCACATCCAATGGAAGATGTTGTCATTCCATCAGTTCTCAAGGAAGCACAACAGAAGGATGAAACTTTGCATCGACTGAGAGAATTAGCTGACGCTGGTACAGAGAAAGTAAGTCGTCACGCTAATAAATCTTCCTTCTTCCACAAAGATGGAATTCTATTTAGATCATTTCATTCTTCCAAGGATTCAGACACGGTAATCACACAGGTTGTTGTACCAAGACATTATCGTAAACAAGTAATGCAGATGGCTCATGAAAATCTTCTAGGAGGCCACCAAGGAGCAAAGAAAACAACAGAAAAAATTCTCACCAATTTCTTCTGGCCTGGAATGAATTCTGACATTACCAGATATGTCCGATCATGCGATGTATGTCAGCGTACATTAGCTAAAGGCAGAGTAACAAAGGTCCCACTAGGAAAGATGCCACTCATCGAAGTTCCCTTTGAACGCATAGCTGTAGATATTGTTGGACCAATACATCCTATGACAGATAACAAGAATCGTTACATTCTCACTATTATAGATTATGCCACCAGATATCCTGAAGCCATTCCACTACCTAGCATTGAGACAGAAAGAGTAGCTGAGGCCCTTGTAAGCGTCTTCACCAGAGTTGGGATTCCAAAGGAAATGCTGACAGATCAAGGAACACAGTTTACGTCAGATCTCATGAAAGAAGTAAGCAAGCTACTTTCTATACGCCACTTCACGACCTCTCCATATCACCCCGCTGCAAATGGTCTTGTTGAACGCTTCAACGGAAGTCTAAAACAGATGTTGAGACGTATGTGTGCAGAGAATCCAAAGGATTGGGACAGGTATATCACCCCACTTCTATTTGCAGTCAGAGAATCACCTCAAGAGAGTATGGGTTTTTCCCCATTTGAACTTCTCTACGGAAGGAAAGTTCGCGGACCCCTCGACATCCTCAGAGAACTCTGGACAGGTGAAGCTGAGACGGCTGAAACCAAATCCACCTACCACTACATCTTGGATCTTCGAAACAGGATTGATGAGACTTGCCGCAATGCTCATGCTCAACTACAGAAATCTTCAGAGAGATATGCAAGGTACTACAATCAGAAAGCAAGACACAGAGAATTTGAAGTTGGAGACAGAGTACTTCTTCTACTACCAACGGACCGAAACAAGCTTCTTCTACAATGGAAAGGCCCATTTGAAGTTGTCTCCAAAGTAAGCCGAACAGACTACAGAATCGATTTGAATGGTAAGACAAAAGTGTTTCATATCAATCTCCTCAAGAAATATCATGACAGAAATGACACTTCTCCTTCTCTTTCAGGTACCGAGTCAGTTTGTACTGCAGTGATCGAATGCGAAGACGACGATGCCGAAGACGAAGACACAACACCACCTCTACTAACAAACAAATCTCTCTTGCAGCCATTTCCATTACAGGCCAAGGAATCACTTGTTGATGTTACCATTAATTCAGATCTTTCTCCCTCACAAAAGGAACAGGTCAATGACCTTCTCACCAACTACCAAGACGTCATGTTAGATCTACCTGGTCGTACATCACTCGGCGAACACAACATCTTGCTAAACGAAAATGATCATAAACATCTCAAGAGTAAACCTTACCCTATTCCTCATTCTCTTAGGGACACCGTCAGAGAAGAAGTGAAAACCATGTTGTCTATGGGAGTCATAGAACCTTCAGATAGCCCCATAGCTTCCCCAATTGTTCTTGTCAAAAAGCCTGATGGTACTAATCGTTTTTGCGTTGATTATAGGAAGCTCAACAAAGTTACCATATTCGACGCTGAACCCATACCAGATCAAGATGAATTATTCACCAAAGTTGCACATGCAAAATATTTCACTAAGATAGACCTAAGCAAAGGTTACTGGCAGGTACCTATGTCACAAGAATCAAAACCGCTAACCGCCTTTCTCACCCCTGATGGTCTTTTCCAATTCACAGTTATGCCCTTCGGTTTAGTGAATGCCCCTGCCTCCTTCAGCCGAATGATGAGAAGACTTCTAAACGGACTAGATGGAGTAGTAAACTACATCGACGACATCTTGATATACTCAACAACTTGGGATCAACACCTCACCACATTTACCGAGTTACTCAGCAGGCTACGAGCTGCAAAGTTGACAGCCAGACCCAGTAAGTGCTTCGTTGGACAATCAATTGTTGAATTTCTAGGGCACGTAATCGAAGATGGAACCGTTAGTCCTCGAGCAGAGAAAATCAAGGCCATTCAAGAAATCAGCAGACCCCAAACCAAACGAGAACTTCGATCATTTCTGGGCATGACCAACTACTACAGGAAGTTCATACCCAACTATGCCGCCATTGCCGCACCTCTAACGGATAGGACTAGGAAAGCTGAACCAAACCACATCAGATGGGATACCAACCAAGAGCACGCTTTCAACACACTAAAGGACAAACTAACCAATCCACCCATCCTTCATCTACCAGACTTGTCAAAAGATTTCACACTTAGGACAGATGCGTCAAACATTGGAATTGGAGCAGTCTTGCTTCAGACACATCAAGATGAACGATTCCCAGTAGCGTATGCAAGTCGTAAGTTACTTCGGAGAGAACAAGCATATTCCACGATAGAACGAGAGTGTCTAGCCATAATTTGGGCTACAAGGAAGTTTGAGCCATACTTGTATGGTAGACAGTTTGTGCTTGAAACTGATCATCATCCCTTAATCTACATGAACAGCGTAAACCCCGCCAATGGGAGACTAATGCGCTGGATTTTGGCGTTGCAACCCTACAGATTTCGCGTAGAAGCGATCCGCGGCAACGAGAATGTCGGAGCAGATGTATTGAGTAGATTGTAAATATTGTAAATAATAAAGTGAAAAAAATAAATAAAGAAATGCATTTTATCAAAGGGGGGAGTAAAATGTCACACTGAAAATGCATTTATTTTATGTTATCTGTTTTTCCCAGGAAAGCTTGCCAAATTTCGTCTAATTTTCACTCCACAGCCAGGTTGCTAAGAGACAAGGAGTTAATTTATGTAGCAATGCGAAGTATGTGAGGAGAAGAGTGTGAGAGATTCCTTTTACCATCGATGACTGACTTGATTTAATTTACATTTCTATTGTATAAGTTGTGTGTAGGGTAGTAAACCTGAATAGGTCTTTTATTTGAGCTCAGTGAGCCTATGCTTTTGAACAGCTGCTTGGAATACTTTTAGGGAAGAGTTATTGTGGGAGTAGATCTTGGTACTTTTCCAGTAGTTTTTTTAGGCAGAACATCTTTTCGACTTTGTGGAACACACATGTGCAGTTTGAGGCAGCCGCCATTTTGATTTGAATTTCAACTATATATTTTCATCAAAAAGCAGCCTTATTTTACCGATTTGGCTGAAGCTTTTTAACCTGTATGAGGCCAGATTAATCAGAATTTATACTGATGTTTTTAGGCCTGAATTAAAGAAGTCATCGGTAAGTTAAACTGATTTCTTCTATTTTATCTTAATGTGTAAAAGAAAAAGAATACATAACTTCATGGTCTAAAATTTCGATGTAAATATAAACTTTTTGAAATGTACTTTTGAAAGAGAATGAAAGTATTCTAAAACATGGTATTTCGCAAGTTTATGTGATATTAAAATTCATGCTTTGTAATTGATAGTTTGATAATAGAAAATTCAAGCAAACTTTAATCAATTTAAAATAATTTACATTTGTTATCGCTAGGATATATCGTAGAAAGATTCTTGGTTCTGTTTTTAATTATAGATGGTTCCAAGATCGGGACATTTTCCAAGATTGGGTCGTTCTGGGATATCTCGTTTCTACAAGGATCGGTGAAGTGTTTTTTGGGGGGCTGACGAGGTACAGCGCCGTCTTTGGTGGCGGTTTTCGGCCAACGAACAAAAGACCTGGTTACGGAGATAAGTTTTGTTATAAAGAAGAGAGAGAGAACGCAGAAGTTTTTTTTTCCTAAGGAAATCTTGCAGATTGACTTTGAGACAAAGCAGACTCTCGGAAGATGAGTGAACAATGGATAGTGAGGAGGGTTATTTTGAATTTTGATAAATGTAAGATTTAATGATTTAAGATGATAAATTGAGTTTTTGAGTTACTGAGAGTTATGAATATAGAGACTTATAGAGATAGAAGTTGAGAGTTGAAGAAAAGGTCAAGTTGAGGTAATGTTTGAAGCTTTATTATAAATGTGATCAGTAAATGCAGTATACAGTGTAGTTACGAGAAATTAGTTGAAGTTTTGTGATTAGATCAGTGCAGGATCTATTCATGCATGTTTAAAGTTATTTTTTTTGGTATAGAGACAAGGTCAGAGTGGAAAGATATTGAATAGTGGATTGGATCAACGCAGGATCCTTTGCCTTTGTGTGAGGTTGAATTTCGTGTTTGTGAAAACGGAGTAATCATTTGAAGTACTATACTTTGTCGTTTTCGATGTGGTAAAACATTTTTTTTTCTTTCATCCGATTTCATGTTTGAATACTGAATTTCACAGAGAGATATGTGTTATCAGATTTTTAAAAAAATATATATACTGAAATAAATTATATGTCTTGACTGGCACAAGTTGAGTATCTGGAAATTTATTTGAGTCCGCCCATGTGACACTTGGAGACCCCTCTAAATTCAGAACACTGCTCAATGTACCCACCCCCCCCCCCTATCTCAGGTGAGCTCTCATTCCAACCCCATATCTCAGGACAGACACCAACCCCCAAGTAAGCTGTCATTACAATACCTTGGAAGAGATGGGGCCAGTGTTTCTACTTTTCAAAATGAAATAATCCTGGCTGAATGAGCTATCAAAACTAGCAGGAATTTCAGGAATTTGATCCTGGGATTTGATCAATTTTTCAAGATATTTCATAACCCCCCTTTTTTTAATTTCTCAGGTGTCAAAGAGAGAGAGAGAGAGAGAGAGAGAGAGAGAAAGAGAAACACCCCCTTTTTTAATGAAATCTCCGGGTGAAAGATAAAAAACACCCCCTTTTTTTACAATTCACGGGCCGGATTGTGTCGCCCCAAAAATACCCCTTTACCGGAGATTTTGGGAACACGCATGCGGTCCCTTCGACCTCCGAGTTGGGGGGGGGGGGGGGGGGGGGGCCGGTATTTTACCCTTTTTTACGTATTTATTGTCGGTACGTCTATCGGACCTTCTAACTATCGGACCCCTACTGAACCTTCGGACTATCGGACCCTCCTGCCGATTCGGTCTATAGAACCTTCTGTCTACTGGACCCTCTCGTACATTCGGTCTATCGAACCTTCTATCTATCGGACCTTCTGACTATCGGACCCGTTGGTCATTCGATCTATAGAACCTTCGGACTATCGGATCCTCCTGCCGATTCGGTCTATAGAACCTTCTGTCTACTGGACCCTCTCGTACATTCGGTCTATCGAACCTTCTATCTATTGGGTGTCGGTCTATCGGACCCGCTAACTATCGAACCTTCTAGCTATAGGGATGACCCCTGTTGGCTATGTGGCTGCCATGCTGAAATTTACCATTCATGCGTTAATTACACAAATACCTTGTCAGCTCATTTTACAGAAGAGATTTGACCCCTAAAAGTTACTTAAACCATCCATGTCATTCACAAAAAGCTTGTCAGCTCGAACGAAGCCGCTGGGTTTGGCCCCAAGAGCTGACAAGCTTTTTGTGAATGACATGGATGGTACTTTAACATGTTTAAGGGGTCAAATCTCATATGTAAAATGGGGTGACTATTTCGGGACAGGCTCCTGGCCTATAAAGTGTAGAACGTTGTTTTTAGCGTTCCTTTCAAATATTTAGACTAAATTTCACGGGATATCATGGATGAAATATCAAATAATCTCGCACATGTATCTTTTGATACAAGGAGAACCATAACATGTTTCATAACATTTTTTCTCTGCTCCGAGAAACTATAGGTGAGGTTTAACGACCTGAAATGAACAAAAGAAGAAGGTATTTTTTGGATCTCTTGTGACAGTGCAAATGTATGCTTGGTGATCTACAGCCCTGGGAAAAATTATTCTGTATATACTGAATTCTGAATAGAATTAATGAAACATGCAGTCTAGACGTATTCAATACGCAGGATATTGTGTATTGTGTATGTGGATGTGTGTGTAACGTGGAGGAGGTTTACGGTTCACCATGTGTTAGTCCTGATAAGGACTGTTGGGATATTGAAATGAGGGTAGAGAATGATGAGAGAAGGGGGAATATGAGAAATAGATAGTCGAGAAAGTAAAAAGGTATAAGAAGTTATCTGTCGTGAGAGAGGGTGAAGTCCTTAGAAGGACTGTAAACCAGATGAGAAAAGGTGGCTGGAAGAAGAAGAATAGATGAGGTGACGAGTCTCGGCGATGAAGAGCAGGAGAGATGAGGCGTCTCGAAGTTCCGGGCAGGTTGACTGCCCGTCATCAGGAGTGCACATGGTGAACCGTAAACCTCCTCCACGTTATCTACACCACCATGCAAACCATCAAATATCATCGGCTCTGTGTGTGTGTGTGTGTGATGGTGGGCGTGTTTAGCCGTATGTCCGAGAACATTTTCGGACAGAGAACAAAAAAAAATAATGAGAACAATGGTCCTCGGAAGCCGGACAATAGTCCTCGAACGTCGAACAATGAATTTGTGCCTTATTCCGTCGACTGTCCGAGGACGGAGGAACAATAGAGGAACTATACTTGTCCTCGGAAATAAAGCAATACAAGAATGTGTGAGGGTGTGTGTGTGTGTGTGTTACTGGGTTTTTAATTCGTATAATTCGTTTATTTATTCA
Source organism: Heliocidaris erythrogramma (assembly GCA_025617745.1). Taxonomy (NCBI): domain Eukaryota; kingdom Metazoa; phylum Echinodermata; class Echinoidea; order Camarodonta; family Echinometridae; genus Heliocidaris; species Heliocidaris erythrogramma. Next base: position 8,848,777 of record CM046873.1, on the reverse strand, counting down.
TCATCCATATAAAGAACTACATGTCATGAAATCATTTGTACATTATACAAGATATAGAAAAGGGAACCTACAAAAAGCGACGAGCTTGTTATACGTAGTTCCCGTGAAAGCAATAAATTGCACAGATAAATAACTCTTATGGACATAACTCACATAGTGTACTACAAGCAAAATTATATTTCATAACACAACCAAACATGCTCACACATACACTTACACACACGCACGCACCCATCCACACTTACAATTCCTTATTGCCATTCTTACATAGAGCGAGAGAGAAAGAGAGAAACAGAAACAGACAGCGAGAGACAGAGAGTGGCAGGCATAAAAAGAAGAAAGAATTACAGAGAGGGGTAGGTAGAATCGGAAAGGGAGAGACAGAAAAGGAGGGAGAGCGGAAGAGAAATGAAGAAAAGCAGAAGAAGAAATAGAAGAGGAAAATAGAGGGACAGGAAAAGAAAGACAGAAAAAGAAGGACAGTAAAAAAAAAAAGACAGAAAAGTAGGGAAAGAGTGAGAAAGAGAGAAACAAGGAAGTGTCAGAATAGCGATAGGGCAATATATATAAATAAATCATTCATTGTATTTGGCAAGTAGACTGGTCTTTAACTTAGCTTTAAAAGAACTTACAGTTGTTCAAGGTCTGATGTCTATATCGAGTGAATTCCAGATTCGTGGACCCTGATACCTTAGAACAGATTGTAATGAGTTTGTAACTTTTCCATAATGTTTGCATAATTATGACTAGAACGGGTATTGTAATAGTACGTTCATAGTAAACAAGTTTGCAATATTAGCTGGAACCATGTTGTTCATTTTCTTAAACATTAGTAAAGCAGTTTGGGAAAAAATGGATGTCATAAACAGTAAGAGTTTTCGGATCATTAAAACGAGGTTTTAATGGAGCTCTGAATGGAGACGAAGTACATATTCTAAGTGTTTTTTCTGTAACTTATGAATGGGTTCTAATGTTAAAGTCCATGTACTGCCCCAGATAATTACAATATTGCATGTATGGAAGAATCAAAGTATTATATACTAAGAATAAGTATTTTTAGGTAAGATAGGACATAGTTTATAAAGAATATCAATATTCTTGGAGACCTTATTACAAATTTATGTACGACGAAGATCAAAGCTGAGGTTTTCGTCAAGTATAATGCCCAATAATCTTGGAGAAATAGAAGTAGTGAGTTGTACATCATCGAATTGTAACTTTACATCTTGTATTTTGCATGAGATACATTTCTTTCTCAAATATAAAACATTATACTTAGTATAATTTACTATTAAATCATTAACTTTGAACCAGTTTGAAATTTTTCACAATTCAGAATTGGTAAATGAAACAAGATGATCAAAATTACTGTGTAAAGCAAGTAGAGTTGTATCATCGGCAAATAGTATATAATTACAAAATGAAGCATTACATAAGTCATTAATATATAATAAAAAGAGGATAGAACTTTGAGGAACACCACAAGTTACTTTGGATAGTGGAGAGTTACATGAATAAGCCAGTTCGGGGTTAGCGCATGGTACAAATGACCCCAAATATCCACAGATATTTTAGACATGGAGGGTCCCTTTATGTGCACTTCAGAAAAATAACTCTGGGAGTGATAGAGGTGCCTCATGAATAGCTTTTGTTTCCCCCTTTAAAAAGAATACTTCCACCTGGATATCATGGAATGCACCATTAGTGCATAATTGAATAATGATTACATGACATTCATGAGCACATATCGAATATTAGTGTCAGTGGGTTTTAGAATTTGGTACAGATGACCTTTATCTGCTCATGCTCAGATTGCATCTCCGAAGTGGCTTATTATAGGATGTATATTGGTATCGATTACGAAGATATTCGTTGAACCACTTTAAGGGAGTTTCAGGTATTCCAAATTTGGGTAAATTGGATAATAGTATGTTATGGTTAATCAAATCGAAGGGTTTAGATAAGTCTAAAAAATTGCAACATAATGTTGTTTATTATTAATATTATTGATTAATCTATCATGTAAATCTATAATGGCGGAATCACATGAGTGGTTTGTTCTGAATCCATACTGAGAATTATTTATAAGATTGTTATGACTTAAGTGCGATAAAATTCTACCATAGATAAGCCATTCTAGTATTTTTGAAATGCACGGGAGAAGAGTAATAGCTCTATAATTGGATAAGAATGTGGACCACCCTTTTTGAAATACTGGTATTAATTTACCTATCTTTAATTTACTAGGGACAATCTCGGTGTTTAAAGAAAGATTAAAAATATACGTTACAGGTTGGGCTATAAAGTGAATAATTTGAATAATTTTCTCTACAATTTTACTACTGATGTCGTCAAAACCGCAACTGATACTCATTTCAATATTTTTTTACTATATTAATGATTTCATTTTCATTAGTTGGAACAAGAACTACAGATTTATGATATGGATTGTAAAGATAGGATGAAAAATTTGTGTTGGGGCTAAATTTAGCTGATGTAATATTAGAAAAATAGTTATTAAACTCATTTGCAATTAGTTATTTGTGAATTTGATATTATCTTTGATAAAATAAGCTAGAAAGCGTTTTTTTCTTCCGTTGCCCAGAAGACCGCCTTTGACTGCCCATACCTTTCTCAGATTAGTTTTATTTCTTACTAGTAGATTAGTGTAATACTTTTTCGGGTATATTTCAGTACTTTATTAAATTTATTACGATAGGTTTTATATTTGCGTTTTTTTTTTTTTTTTTACAATACTGCCTTATATATAAGTGGGTTTTTTTAATTGATACTTTTAAGAAAGACTGTGTTATCCAGGGCTTTCTTGGAGATTTCTGCTTCTTTTTTTGAACAAATACAAAGTTAGAGTCAAGCAAATTTTGAATTTACATAAAAATGCGTTATAAGCAATATTAGTATCAGACTGAAAAAATGGCAACTCGTTCCAATCAGTTATAGATAAGTCGTGTTTGAGTGAATTGATGGTTGAATCATTTGTTTGGAAGGAATTTCTTTTGTGGAGCAATAATCTTTTGGGAAGTCATAGTCATACGTGATAAGAAAAATTGGGAAATGATATGTTATGTCATTATATAATATGCCTGAGAATAATTGTTACATAATCACTAAAAATATTGTTACATATATCACTAAAAATATTGTCTGTGAGGAAAACAGAAGAATTACACATCCTGTTGGTTTGTCTATCAATGGTTGAAATGAGTTGTCATGAATAACATTAACAAAATTTTCAATATCTTGTACAGCGCTTATATTAAAGTCACCAATTATGTAAACATTCTTGTTTTCACGTTGAACTTGTTCACGACAATCATTAATGAAATCATTAAACAAATAAATACTCTCCTTAGGATCCCTATAAATTAGGCCAACAATAATATTTTCTTGCTGGGAATATTTATTTCAATAAAGAGGGATTTGCAAATGTCTGTTGATAAAGTAAAGTCAGATCGGACGGATATATCTAGAAAGTCACGAGTAAAGCAACGCCCCTGCCTCGGCTTTAATTCCTATTATGTAAAAAGTTATTATAGCCATTTAAGTTAAAAAGTAGGGGAGTATAATTATGAATCCATGTTTCCCTAAAACCGAATATTGAGAAATCATGGTCGAGATGAGATATAAAACCAGATATGGCATCAAAATTCTTGAAAAGGCTTCTTGCGTTGAAGTGTAATAAGCTGAAAACCTGGTGGCTAAAGATTTATTGAATTCAGCAGGAAGGAAATATTTACATGTGGTACTATTCTCGGATTGAAGAAAATGTTCATCAGGATCTATATCATCATGCAGAGTTCGGTTATCAACAAATGTTTCGGCTAGCCTCCGATTCTTGATTTCCTGTATATATATATCAAATGGTTACAATACTGTTCTATGACTATACATGCAATTATGAACAATAAACTTCTTTGAATGTAGAGGTTTGCATGCTGGTAATGATAACGTGGAGAAGGCTTACGATTCACCATGTGGTTAGTCCTGTCTCCTGTTAGTCGAGTCTTCTACACTCTCAGCCTTCTCATCTGGTTTACAGTCCTTTTCAGGACTTCACACTTTCAAGAAAGATTACTTCTACATTCTCTGAATTTCTACCCCGCCTTTCCTTTTCTTCTCCTCTCAACTTTTCTCCACTTTCTTCTTCTTACTCAACAGTCCTTTTCAGGACAAACCACATGGTGAACCGTAAGCCTTCTCCACGTTAACAAACTTCTTAGACTACAATAAACTTCATGTCTTCAGCGTTCTTCTTATCATCTGTCTTCTCTCTTCTTTTATTTTCAATTTTCGAACATATATCTCGCTGGTTTCCGAATATAGCGACCGGATCTGGTTGTGGTTTGTGAGTTTGTTTGATCTGAGTCACTGATGCTGAAGTTGCTTGGCGACTGTTGTCATTCTGTCGTGGTGTGTCTGGCTGGGCGGATGCAGTGTGGTCTTCGTCGAATCTTACACGCTTTGGACCGGAGTTGGGTCTGATGATGGAATCTCTCTCACGTGAGATCGGTTCCTCCAATGGGTGTCGATACTTCATACGACCGAGGTTCTTCTGGAGGACCAAATAGACTGAATATCCCACTCATCACGTTTACTACCGCTGCACTTGATGTGTCAGTTAGCTTATAGACTACCGGATACTTGGAGTAGTAGTCGGTGACGAGCAAGTACTCTTGTCTGTTGAGCATGAACAAGTCTGTTCCTAGTCTAGTCCATGGTACTGCAGGTACATCATGGGGAAAGCAACGGCTCCTTCTGTTGCCTTGCTTGGTGTTCCTGGCATGCATCACATTGCTTTGTAATGCGTTCAATGTATTATTTTGTTGATATTTGACCAGAACACTGTCTCACGAGCTAGTCGTCGTGTGCTCTCAATTCCCATGTGTCCAAGGTGAGGTTGTGTATTAAGGATATCTTCCCTAAGTGTATTTGGTATGATCACTTAACTTCCTTTGAAGAGTACTCCGTGTGGCACGCCAATCTCTTCTCTGTAAAGACCAGAATTGTCTTAGTGATCTCGGCAGCTCATTGACTGTCTCAGGCCAGCCCTGGGTGACTATCTGCCATAATGACCTAAGAACAGGGTCACTTGACGTTTCCTTCTGAAGTTCTGCCCTCTTGTGTTGTCCGAAGAAGATCAGGTCAATTTCGTGGAAGTCTTTTACTTCGGAGCAGATGGATTCCACTCTGATGTCTAGTGGAACATCACGTGCTTCTTTGGAGTTGGGAGGCGATTCAAAGAAAGAATCATTTCTTTCCCAGGTCAGTAATTGACTTGGCACCTGTATCCTTGAACCTTGATCAGCAGTCTTTGTAAACTGGGTGGTGCGTTTCTCAGAGGTGTCTTCCAAATCATATCCAATGGTCTGTGGTCGGATACCACAGTGATTTCTTTCCCGAACAGGTAAGTATGAAACCGGATGATAGCAAACACTAGGGCCAGGGGCGGCAGAGCGTTTTTCAAAGTGGGGGTGGGGGGGGGGGGGGCACAACAAAAAGGGGCACTTTAGGGGGAAAATGGCACCTATAAAGGGTAAAAAGAAGGCGGAAAATGCCACTTTGAGACATTAGTATACCGCTACATTCCGATTATTACACTATCGAGGATCATTATCGACACATAATTGTTTGTCTTAACATGGTTCTTGATTTAAAAGAATACTTTGCAGTTGAGTATAATGGTCTGATTATTCATTTGCGAGCGAGCGAAGCGAGTGAGTAAAATATTGATGAGATTTTGAATAGCAGCCATTTTCCTAATATCGTCGCTTCTTTCACGAACCGGCACAAACCCCCCAAATCCGTCAATTTACCATTTCTGAGTTTTCTGCAAATTTAGCATTGGTAATCAGTAATCTTTCACGATACCAAGTTTCAGCATCAAAAACGCTTTATATTTAGAGATATCCATGGCAACATAAACGACACAAACGCCCAAAAGACGATTCATTCTTTCACGAACCGGCACAAGACGGCGCGCGCACTGCGAACCGTGTGTTTTCGTGCGCGCGCCTCGTTCTTTGTATGTATTATGAAGACGTGCGTGCTTCCTCGAGCTAATCTTATACTTTCATTTTCGGCTTGTTCATAAAAAATCCCAATTGCTGATCCTAAGAATACTACTTATCCTTACAATACTATTATATTCTTAATACCTCTAAACCTTTTCTCAGTTGGGTTAAAACTAAAGACTATTTTTTTTATAAGTTATATTTAATACCCTCCTTTTGATTTACATGTTGACAATAATGTATGGTTGTTTCACTCTCCCCCTTTTTTGTATTTCTCATTCTCATTCCCTCTTCTCCCACTCTTCCTGTATTAAACTATCTCACTTAATTTATCTTCTGATCTCTGTCTAGTGATCTCTCTCTCTTATTTATTCCCTTTGTTGCTTTCACCTCCTTTATTTTTCTCCCCCGCTAACTCTCTCTCTCTCTCTCTCTCTTCGCTCTTTCTTTCATTATCCCTCTCCCTTCTCTTTCTTTCAGGTATAATGTTGGTAAGTCATAGAAATTGTGTTGTATTTTATCTCGCGTCACTTTTATGTGTATTGTTATGATTTGAATTCCACTCAATTCAGCTGTTGAGCTGCCGTGTGGTTTTTAATACAATCATATAAATACCTCTTCAATCCTAATCTCCACCCCCCACCCCGAATTATTCAAACTTTTTATATATAGGGGGCATAGAAAGATTGGGGTATATGGGCGATTGTGCAGCTCACTAAATAAAGTGAACAAGTTCGAGTATCAAATTTCTCTTTAAGAAAGTGCTGATATTTACTGAATGAGTTTTCTTGGTGCCCCTTCAAAAAAAACATTAGGCTGCCCCAGTGCCCTGTTAGAAAAAAATATCTGCTCATAATAACACATGCACACACACTATTTTCTATTTTGTTTGGATATCTTGATCAGGATCATATGCAAAACTAACTACTGGGTTCCCTCTTCTGTTTAACTTACCTTCATAATTTATACAAAATGGGATATAAATTTATATATAAAAATGTATTTTAAGAGTTCAAGGGTTTTTTACAGTGGAACATTGTTATAATTAATTTATTGGGGCATACAGCTTTAAATACCCCTGTTATAAGTTGTATACAAAATATTGTTATATGAAGGTAACATTCAAAACTAAGACAAATTGAACTGACAAAATCAATACATGTACACAAGTCCTCCGATTCCTCAAATAAAACACCAAATCAAATTATACAACTTAAGAATCATGAATCAGAAACATTTGTGGCAATTAATAACACAGGAAGAACAAAGTACACATAAAATAGCACTTTATATTAACCTTTTCCTTTAACAAACATATTTTTAAAATTCAGTCTAGTTCAGTTCCCAAACAAGCACACATTTGGGTAAACTGGTCTACTGTGGGATATTAGTACTTAATATTAGTACTTAATAATACAATAAGCCACTTCGGAGATGCAATCTGAGCATGAGCAGATAAAGGTCATCTGTACCAAATTCTAAAACCCATTGACACTAATATTCGATATGTGCTCATGAATGTCATGTAATCATTATTCAATTATGCACTAATGGTGCATTCCATGATATCCAGGTGGAAGTACAGTATCTCTTTAAAGGGGGAAACAAAAGCTATTCATGAGGCACCTCTATCACTCCCAGAGTTATTTTTCTGAAGTGCACGTAAAGGGACCCTCCATGTCTAAAATATCTGTGGATATTTGGGGTCATTTGTACCATGCGCTAACCCCGAACTGGCTTATTGAGGACATCATACTGTCATATTGTAAGTAGGTAACACAAATCATGTGGTTGTCGTTTCAATTATAATGACTCACAGATAACTGGTTTACTTGCTACTTACACATTGTTAGGATCTTGTATTTACATGTTCTTTCCTTTAATCATTAAACATATTTCATTTCGGGATTTGTTTTTATAATATGTTGTCTGTAGTTAGAAGATCAACTGCAATGTTATTCTTAGTAATACCAATATATCTATGATAACATGTGAACACAATAAAAGTCAACTGTAACATTTACTGATACTCCAAATATAGTTCTCATATGCTGTCTAAATGATTTCTTAACCTGTAAATGCCAAATATAATATATAAGCCTATATTCATGTATAAAGTGAAGAGTAACATCAATTATCGTAATCGTATTCAATTTAACTGCAGTATCAGAGTGTTTATAGTTATTACTGCAATAATATCTGAAATACTGCTACTCTATTTCCATTGCATTCATAGTTAAATAATAATGGTTCTTAAAAGTTTGTACATTCTCCATATATTCAATCATACATCATTTCATATCGTTCATCTTACAAACAACAGAAGTTTAAAAAAAAAAAAACAAGAATTGTCTAAAGTTAGATAGTCAGTTGCAATTTCATTATGAATAATATTAAATAAATAAATACAAATCTATTACAGATATATTATTGAACACAAATAAGTGGAGTGCAATAGTTAAAGGATGGTCCAAATATATTTCACACACGTGTAAAGGTTCTTTTTATTCCCTGCTAATAAATAGAAGTGCAAAGTCAATATTAACATCTCTTTTTTTGTGTGTGTTTTTATCATATTCAGAATTGTGAGGTTTCATGGAATATAATAATATAATATATTAAACACAACTGGTACTTCTGCATGTTAATTGTTTACCATTATGGTTATAACAGTTAGTATAATACATATTTTGTATATATACAGCCTTTTTCTTACATATTGGTAATAGTTTTATGTAGACGGCAAGACTAACAACTTATTTACACTTTACTCTTTATATTTACAGAACAAGTTAATGATTGCTGGACATATTTATTGGCTTCAATGTGAATGAGGAGACTACAATAAATAAGTTATGTGCCATGCATGATGAAAGACCATGTTTGTTTCTTTCAAGACACTCATCATGCCTATGATTATTTGCCAGTTATTCTTCTTGACAATACAATATATAGTAGAGGTGTCGTGGTTTAGTAGATAAGTCACCGGACTGTGGATCTCGTGGTCCGAGTTTGAGTCCCGCCCCGGCACTAATGTCCTTTGGCAAGTCTTGAATCTACATTTCCACTAAGGTGTATTATATGGGTACCTGGTACGAATTTATTCCTTGAATGCTTTTAGTGCCTAATGGCAGCTGGGCTAAAGCCAGGGTAATAATACTATACTTTTTTAGGTGCCTTGAGCTACCTCTGGGATGGATAAGTGCGCAATATGCCCCCTTTATATAAAAAAATTGAATAATTCGGGGTGGGGCTGGAGATTAGGATTGAAGAGGTATTTATATGATTGTATTAAAAACCACACGGCAGCTCAACAGCTGAATTGAGTGGAATTCAAATCATAACAATACACATAAAAGCGACGCGAGATAAAATACAACACAATTTCTATAAAGAGAGAGAGAGAGAGTTAGCGGGGGAGAAAAATAAAGGAGGTGAAAGCAACAAAGGGAATAAATAAGAGAGAGAGATCACTAGACAGAGATCAGAAGATAAATTAAGTGAGATAGTTTAATACAGGAAGAGTGGGAGAAGTGGGAATGAGAATGAGAAATGCAAAAAAGGGGGAGAGTGAAACAACCATACATTATTGTCAACATGTAAATCAAAAGGAGGGTATTAAACATAACTTATAAAAAAAATAGTCTTTAGTTTTAACCCAACTGAGAAAAGGTTTAGAGGTATTAAGAATATAATAGTATTGTAAGGATAAGTAGTATTCTTAGGATCAGCAATTGGGATTTTTTATGAACAAGCCGAAAATGAAAGTATAAGATTAGCTCGAGGAAGCACGCACGTCTTCATAATACATACAAAGAACGAGGCGCGCGCACGAAAACACACGGTTCGCAGTGCGCGCGCCGTCTTGTGCCGGTTCGTGAAAGAAATACCAGTGACGGACGTGACGACACAATCAAATGTGTCACTTCGTGAAGAATGTGCACTGCGTAGAAGACATTTTTTTTTTTCACGAAGTGACACAAAAGTTTCCAGCGTCGTACTGTTAATAGTACTTGTCATTTAATTAAAATGTTAAATGGTGAGAAAAAGCAGAATTTTCTCCTTCTTTTGATATGTAATTTATGATATACAGTTGCACATCTTGCAAGATTCTTGCTGTTTGAAAACCTGCAAATTTACAAACGCGTTTTTCTCAGAATGTACTTATTTCGTTGCGCGTTCGATTGTGCCGGTTCGTGAAAGAAGCGACGAAATGATAAGACAATGCTAAATGCGAGCGAGCGTAGCGATCTAGCTTTGGAAAAAAATTGAAATGATTGTTATGTTTTAGGGGCATTGCTCATTCTTGTATAATTTATAATTGTGCCCCTCACAGTGGCGGATCTAGCCGGGTTACACACAATACATTCTATAGGCCCGCTTTGTGCACAATGGCGGGCCCCTAGAATGTATTGTGTCTTACCAGGCTAGATCCGCCACTGGCCCCTCCTACCCCTGCTCCACTGCCTCTCATTGTGCTGATATCAGTAGGGGAATCTATTATCATGAAGCCTCTTTGATTATTTGGAGCTAGGTATATGGCTCCTTTGTGGACTTTAGGGCACAGTTTGTAAGCGACATCAGAGTATATAGGTCCAATAAATTAAATTTATATAGGTATATGTGTAGGGCAATTATCAGAAGGCAAAAAGGGCACTTATCATAAGGAAAAATTGCACTATTAGAACGGAAAATGGGCACCAATCAAACGAAAACAGGGACACTTGTTGGATTTCAAAGGTGACACTTATCTGATCTTAAAAGGAGCACTTATCAGAAGGTGAAAAGGGAACGTATTAGAAAGAAGAAGGGGCAGTCATACGAAGAAAAAGGGTCACTTATCAGAGGTGAAAAGGGGCACTTATAATAAGGGAAAAGAGTACTATTAGAACGGAAAATGAGCACTAATCAGACGAAAAACAAAGGCACAGATTTCAAAAGGCGCAGTAATGTCTGAGGTTAAAGGGGGCACTTATCAGCTATGAAAAGGGGCACTTTTCATAGATAAAAGGGGCACTTTTGGGGTACGGAGCGCCGCATCTGACTAGGTCTAAGGTTTCCCTCTCTATGTTTGAGTAGTTGGACTGCGCACTGGGGAGACTCTTAGAAGCAAAAGCTATGGGTTTGCCGTCCTGGAGTAGGCATGTTGTGTCTTTATTCGGGTCATAGAATTGCAGGCATGCACTCGATGAGATTGCTCTTTTCAGGCTGTTTAGGGCATGTTCGTGACCCTCGTCCCAGCCAAGGGAATTTCCTTGTGAAGGAGTTCACGAAGTGGGGCTGACTTCTCTGAGAAGTTGGGAATGTATGTGCTATGTACGTGAATAGTCCTAGACATCTCTGGACATCCTCCTTGTCCTTGGGTGAAGGCATTGTCGTGATGGCTTTGACCTTCCTAGGATCTGGGTAGATTCCAGATCTTGTGTACTTAAATCCAAAGAAGTTGATAGCTTTTTTTCTTGATGGTACACTTGGAGATGTTGAACACGAGGCCTTCCTGCTTCGCTGCTTCCGTGAGCAATTGGAGATTCTTGTCGTGTTCCTCCTTCGTCCTTCCAACAATCGCAATGTCATCTGCGATACATACACAGCCAGGCACATTGTGGACAATCATATCCATGTGCTGCTGGAAGATATCTTGGCTTGTGCATAAGCCGAAGGGTAATCCTTGGAAACATTCCGAATTGTGTCCTGAAGGTAGTCAGGTCTTGGTATTCCTCTGCTAGGTGCACTGACCAGCATCCAGCCTTCGCATCTAGCTGGGAGAAGTAATGAGCTCCTGCGAAGATGGGATGGATTTCTTCCAAGGTTGCGACTTTGTGGGGACATCTCTTTAATGCATCATTCAAACTTATGGCGTCAAGACATATCCGTATGGACCCATCTTTCTTCACAGCAGTGGTCATCGAGCTACAAAAGTATGTGTGGTACTCTTATTTTTCTGATGACCCCCTACTTCTCCATGTTATCAAGTTCGGTCTTGATCTGCACTTTCTAGGTGCATCTATGGTGGGCCTTGCATCATCTTTCAGATGCAGCAGTGCTTTCCCGTGAAAACTGAAGACAATGGCCCAACGTTTAGCCAACGTTGGTCCAGCGTTGTTCCGCACATTGGAGTCCAACGTGTTTCCAATACAAAAGGATTTTTTAATTCAACGTTGGACCAATTTTGGATCAACGTCTGATTCCAACAAAATGGCACATTATTGCAAAGACGTTGAACAACTGCATTCCAACATTAGAGTTTTGACCAAGGTTGTTGCAAACATTGGTGTCCCACGTGTTTCCAATGCAAAAAGGAATTTTTAGTCAAAATTGGACCAATGTTGCATTAATGTCTGTCAAAATAGACGTTGTACCAATAACTTGATCCAACATTGATGCAACGTTGTTCCAAACAATTTTTCCAACAAGTTTCCGATACAAAAAGGAATTTTATTTTACGTTGGACCAATGATGGATCAACCTCTAATGCCAACAATATGGCGTACTATTGCAAAGACGTAGCACCAACGACCTAATTCCCACAATGACGTGCTTGATTGACGTTAATCCAACGTTGTTCCAAATATTGGTGTCCAACGTGTTTCTAATGCAAAAAGGAATTTTTATTCAACGTTGGAAGAATGTTGGACAAACGTCTTTTTCCAAGAAAATGACGTATTATTGGAAAGACGTTCAAATTCAAATTCAAATTCAAAAATGGTTTATTGAAAGAAACATGTGTCGCAGCCAAAAGCTGAATAAAACATGTGTACAATATAAACTATCAATTACAAAGATTAACAAGAACGAAAAAACTACTATCGGTAATATATATAAATAGAGTAAATGAAAGTCAATCAACGAAGAAAGCAAATTATAAGATACATCATTAAAATATGTTAATCATTAAAGGAAATCGAAAAGTACACAAATTATATTTGTCACACATATTTTACATGTACTTACATGCATCTAATAACAGATTAACAATGTCTTCATGAAAAGAGGTATAGAGCCAGATAATGACAATGAGACAATGAGGTAATGAGATGGTGAGAGGAAAGGATAGAGTGGAAATAGATGAGATAGGGAAGAGAGTGAGCACTGGCATTGGAAGACTAACAGAGAGAGAGAGAGAGAGGGAGAAAAAGAAGGGGGTGAAAGGAGAGATACAAAGGAAGAAGGGTGAGGCATGGTGACAAACGAAGTAATGGTAGAGAGAGAGAGAGAGAGAGGGAAGATGTAAGTGGAAGATAAAAATACATTGACAAATAATATTTCAAAATTATATTATATATACATAGTAATCTATACTTACATATTCCATTGGTAATTTGCGAGAAATTTGAGTTTGAATATAGCAAATTAATGTTGTTTCCAACAGACGTGTATCAATCAGATATGATTATTTATGATTAGGGATCGACCTTTAACGTCACCATCCGAAAGATGTGACTCAGTCTCAAACCCGGGTCAGCTGAATTAGTTTATAACTTCTACTATTAGCTGGATTACAGGCGCACGCCACAACGCCAAGTTTAATGAGTTTGAGCATAGTCTCACTCCTTAGTGACTCCAATTTTCACTAAAAATCGGGCATACTAACGCCATTATGTTTTTTCTAATAGTATAAAAGATATCCTCTTAATTATGCTACAGTGAGATATACACTACCAGCATGATTGGTAATATTTATTTTCAGTCTGCATTGGACGAATGGTGGCGTTCCAGTCAGCGTGACGCGTCCCGACGCTACCCACCCTTTCGGTACAAGCCGAATGAAAGGGTGTGTGGGTGTGAGGGGTTGTTTTATCGGCCTTTCCTTGACTATTAGTCAGTTGTCAAGTGGTCAAAAAATAGCCTTTTTGGAAAATTTGTGAGAGTTTTTGGAAACATACATTTTTAGAAAGATAATATCATTACTAAAACCACAAACGGTTTTTTCCAAATGCTGAAACATGTCTAAAGTTACTTTACAGGTACTTTTTAGAATGCTTATTTTGGTCAAATTTATGAATTTTGAATTACTTTTTTAGAAAATACTCTTAACTGCAATATTGCTAGGAATTCCAAATGTTTGTATAGAACTGATATTGCAGATGATTTTTATTAAAAAATGATGCAGAAAATATAATTATAGCAAATATAGGCTTTTATTCATATTTAATTTTTATACGCCCTTTACGATAATCATGGAATATTGACATCCGCTCTCATGACTGTTTCCGACAGTGCTGAACTTACATCAAATCGTATATTAGTGACAAATAATCGATCAATGGCATAATTCCTTATATCATACACTTTGAAAATGTGTTGGAACATGGAGTGAGGGTCAAACTCAACAGTGGTATAATATAGGTTTTTGCGGTCATGTTCGTAAGTTGGCCAGTCAAATTCCTACTGTGTGCATTCAATTTCGAGGATCTGGTTCATACACAGCCGTTTTGTCGTTCAAATTCATTTTCGAGCTTTCAAATTCGTTTTCATGGCACTCAGTTCTAAATTTCTATCATTCAAATTCGCCCAAAAATGCACCAATTCGCAAAACGGTCATTCAATTTAGCACGAGACGAAAATGTATTGCGCAATAACCTTATTCCAGCGTTCGAATTCATTTTGCGTCATTCCATTTAACACGTTAAGCGTTCAAATTAGCAACTGAATTTCATCTAATGGTCATAATGTTATGATAATTTAGTAATTTTAACATTTGCTTGGACAATTTCAGCACGCATGTACCAATTGTTTTCTAAATTCTCTTATCTTTGCATATTGTATGATTTTGAGTTTATTTTTAAAAACCTACTTGTTTAATGTTGCCTACGCTTGAATGTACTGTTTTATAAAAAAGTATCACTAAAATGTTTGTTGTGTATTAATTATTCAATATAATACATGTATTTTCTCTTCACTTCTAAAAAGCGCTTAGAGGCTTTAGCATTTTGCGCTATATAAGTATCTATTATTATTATTATTATTTTTGTAAGTTTCTTTTCAAATTGGATACAGGAGCTTCGCTATGAAGTTTTAACATACAACACAATATTTGGGATCTATTTGTGTTCAGATGCTTATTTTTCAGAGAGCAAATCAATTTTGCCTTTGAAAATTCATACACGTGCATTTTGTTTAATTTCTTTGTTTTTATAAATTGCTTATTTTCACATACTGTGAATTTATTACATGAATACTCAAAGAATATAATTATGTAGATATATATTTTGTTTTTTTTTTCATTATGTGCTTTGCATTTGCTTTACATGCTAGGCAATGTATTTCTTTGATTTCACATTTGTTTTCATTGGGTAAGGGGAATTATGTTTGACATTTGCATTTGAGTCCGGATCATAAGGGTTCAGCCATCTATTTCCTGGCGGTCAAGACATCTGGGGATGTAAGTCTGGGTGTGTCTGTATCAGCGCATACACTTGTCTTGGGTGATGGCGTCGATGTTCCGCCTTGCCACTTGCTGCACAAGACGTGTTCGCCATTCCTGCATCGTCACGCCCGCTTCTTCTGCAGCTGCCCTGTCCCCTACCCGCTGCTGCCACTCAGTACGAGCCAATTAAGTCTCGTTTGACGGCCGCCTTAAAGGCAGAGTGTGCCATAGCGGTGCAGTTGAGAAACGGCGGGTACGGGGGCAGGAGTTTCAAGCTGATCCGGGGATCAACGTCAGCTGGGAGCTTGGCACGAACGTGTGGCCGGGCATTGTCGTAAATCAAGAAGATGGCCTCGTCTGCCGGGAACATGTTGGCGCACTCTCGTGCTGTTGCAGCTAAGAAATCATCGAACGATATGCCAGTTCGGGGTTAGCGCATGGTACAAATGACCCCAAATATCCACAGATATTTTAGACATGGAGGGTCCCTTTATGTGCACTTCAGAAAAATAAATCTGGGAGTGATAGAGGTGCCTCATGAATAGCTTTTGTTTCCCCCTTTAAAAAGAATACTTCCACCTTGATATCATGGAATGCACCATTAGTGCATTATTGAATAATGATTACATGACATTCATGACATTCATATCGAATATTAGTGTCAGTGAGTTTTAGAATTTGGTACAGATGACCTTTATCTGCTCATGCTCAGATTGCAACTCCGAAGTGGCTTATTCCCTCGTCGTCGTCTCGCTGGACACGGTGTGGTGGACGAGGCCCACCTCTCCAGATACTGCAAATGTGATGTTGCAGTTTTTTCCACGCTGACGGTTGACGATGCGACGAACAGGGGTGCCCCTGGCAGCTCTCCCAAAAGACCTCCTGGTCCAAATGTTATAGCCGCACTCATTGATGTATACACAATGACTGACGACCCCTTGGGCCATGAACCACTGTGCGTACTCTTGGCGCTTTTCCATAGTTATGGGGGCATTTCTGGCATCAGGAACGTCTTCGGCCAGTTTGAGGGTTATCAGCATCCCATCAAGTGCCCTGGAGATAGATGTCACGGAAACGGCGGGCTTCTGGGGCAGGGAAATTTCTAAGTCGCGCTTCATTTGCAAAAGAGTTGCTAAGGGATTGGCACCAATTATTTGCTGAAGACGGGCTCGCATGTCCTCGTCAACCTTCACGTTGTTTGCTCCCCCTCTTTGCAATTTGTGACGTCTACCTGCCCTTAGGTAGGTAGCTACTATGGATCTTGCAGTGCTCCTGTTGATACCCAGGGTGTCCGCAAGTTGCAGGTAATCTGCCTGATATCCCTCAAATGCGTCGATAAGTCTCTCCCTATCTTCGTTTGAAATTCGCCTATATCTGACGCGCGGCTCCATGATTATGCGACAAAGGTAGATAGAGATGTGAAACACAAGTGCACTGAACGATTACCTATGTTGCAATGGAAGACTTCTATATACTTGAACTCTATAGACTTGAAGAAGAAGACTTGCTTCATACTACCTGTAACAGCAGTTAATGTGCATCACAAAAGACGTTATTTTAAACATTTAATTTCTAAAACATAAGTTAGAATGCACATGCGTAATATGCACATGCGAATTTGAATGAACGCATTACGAATTCGAATGCCCACGTGCGAATTTGAATGATCGAAAAGGCGCTTCCCGGCGAGGTTGCGAATTTGAATGCCCTCGACGGGCATTTTAAATTGAAAGATGTTAATGCTAAATTACTTGACCGAAGTGCGAATTTGAACGACTAACTTCATGGTGCGGATTTATTTTTCGAATTTGAATGACTTCTTTATTAAATTGAATGGCGAACTTGCGAAAATGACCGCAAAAGCCTATAAAAGGGTATCAACAGAATTTGAATAGTGATGCGCAACACGATAAACACTGATTGTATAACAAACAGTTCTTGATAGTTGCCTCTCTTATTATTGTCTCGCCCTTTTCTTGGTATTCTTTCTCTACATGAATCGTTTCCAAAATTACGATTCATCACATTGTATCTGTCATTCCATCCTTGTGTAATGCACGAAAACCTGTCCTTTCTCCAGGACCCTAAAATGTCCGCCCTTCGGCATGCGACAACCAAAACATAAATTCCATTCATTCAAAAAGATCCTAAGTGGATAAGCTTGTCATACATTGAGCTAGACATTAATTAAAGGAGAATGAAACTCGACAAACAATAGCTGATAATCATGTGGAAAATTGTCAGCCTGTTCTAAATATCTTGGAAATACTAATATTTGATCACTCTGTAAGGAGAACAATCTCTCTAAAATTTGCAGATTCCTCGCTAGATATTATTCCATGGGGGCGGCCATTTTGAAAAAAAAAACTGTGATGTCAATTAGTACATGTCCATTTACCTGTACACAATGAATATGATGTTGCATAATGAAAAGCTTTTATACAACTACAGCCACCAGTGCAAAATGGCAGCCATCTTGGTTCCCCCATTGTCTCGTACAGGTGATACCCGAGAGCAGTTGTAGGTCTTTGTTACTTCTCTGAAGAATTGACAAGCCTTTG
Organism: Heliocidaris erythrogramma; assembly: GCA_025617745.1. NCBI lineage: Eukaryota > Metazoa > Echinodermata > Echinoidea > Camarodonta > Echinometridae > Heliocidaris > Heliocidaris erythrogramma. The sequence goes on along the minus strand of CM046873.1, from coordinate 8,830,820 downwards.
TCTGACCAAGCAACAACTTGTGCATGCCAGATCCTGCTTAACAAAATAAACAGCTGAACCAAATATCTTGACATAAACAGGTTATATGACAGGATAAATGTATCTTCATTGAATGTACATGACTACAAAAATGGCTTATTATAAGAAAATCTAGTGTCATGCATTCCACAGGTGATCATGAGTGTCATTGTAGCTATAGTGTACAGGTCAGTGGGTATATCACAACTAGAACTGCTCCGACATTACTTTGAAAAGAAAATGGCAGCCCCGATGGTATCATGTCTAGCAAGGAAACTGCAACTATTGGAGACACTCTTCTCCTTATTAAATAATTAAATAGGAGTACTTTCAAGATATTTGTAATAGGCTGACAATTATCTACATGGTTATAGGCTAATGTTTGTTGCCTTTCATTCCCCTTATTTTAATTAAGGTAAATTGTGATGTAAAGTTATATAACATCAGCTCCTCCATTATTGGATCTCATATTCAAATTTAGGTAAATAATTAATTTCGAATCTCATAGAGCTGTGAATTTACCATTCCTTCTCAAGTGATTGTATTTAAGTGTGCCAATCTCTTATTCTTCCTCTTCTACTTCTTCCACTTCTTCTACTACTTCTTCCTGTTCTTGTTCTTGTTCTTCTTCATTTCTCTTCATTTTCTCTTTCCTTTCTCTAAACCATTCTCCGTTTTCTTTTAATTCAAGCTAAATGTCATTTTCAGAACGAAGTGAATATATTCCAGTATTTTACCGGGTATACATGTATTTGACACAAAATAAAAACACCCCCCCCCCCCCATGCCCATGATCTACTACCATTATATAATCAAGCTTTGATTCTGCATCATATTGATAATAATCCCATTGAAACGTCTTTATACAGAGAGAAAGATGTTACTATTAGATTATAATACTATCATAATTACGAGATAACGAGATAATTACTATATAACAAAAGAAATACACTTTATTATTTTAATATATACCTATTCTATACGATTGATAGAAGGCAGATATTTCATTCACAGTGAATAAGGTGGTGTTAAAAATCATATATTTGGATTTTGGAGAAAGTAGAGAGAGAGAGATTTTATCAATGTGGAAGGGGAATTGTGATGGAGCATTAAGATAAAAACAAAATAATTCTTAATAATACATTGATTCATAATATATTCTAAGAGTAGTGGTACACTCTGACATTTCCTACAATCAATCACTTCTGTGAGAGCTTCATGATATTTGAGGTCCAGGAATGCAGGCGTTGATGTTTTAAACTACAGCTACAAAGACATAATTTCAAGAGACAGCACTACCAGGGTCCCGTTGCACAAAAGTTGCGTTTGAACGCAACTCAGGAAAATTAAACGCAACTTTATTTTCAGCCAATCAGAAGTGCGCATTAAGGACTTGCGTTTGATTTTTAGCAGTTGCGATTAAACACAAGTTTTGTGCAACGGGCCCCTGACAGTTCTTCCTCCTTTCTTTTTCTAGGGTTCACTAGAAGCATGACCAATAGGAGACCGAAATTTTCCCTCTTATGTTAGCCTATTTCTTTGTTTTATGGTTCTTGCTCGTGGGCTGCCGGTCTCATTTACAAACATTACGCCAGGATGCAATGTAAATGTGGTGGCATATGAAAGGGGATAAGATTCCTCGTTTTATGATGTATTACAATAAACAAAGTTATGTTTATTTGACGAAATGTTGCTGGAGAAGGTTGGGTTTTGTTTAAAAGAAACACACACTCAGCCTTGACAATAGATCTTCCACACAGGAAGAATACATCACTTAGTTGGATAGAATTGCTATAAAAACATCATGGTAATTTGAGGAAGAGCATCTTACTGAAAATTATGAAAATCAAAGCAGAAATGGAAAGAACGGTAAATGATTCAAAAATAATACCACGGAAAAGTTACTCAACGTATAACCTGTACATGTAGAAGGCAATCCGAAACGTGGCTTTACATGGAATATCTGCAAAGAAATAAAAAAACAAACAAACGCATCCTTAGTTATTTCCCAATATTACAATTAAATTAATATATTTTTTGAGAAGTTACTTGTCGATGTGATGTCTTTAATCCACTCTACGAGCTGGTAGAAGATGAAGGTGTGATAGAAGCAGTCTCTCTCTTAGAATGTTCTCTCTGGTATCATGGGTATTAGGCTTTATAGATATCAATAACTCTTCGATATCAGCAAAGTACAACAACACCAGAGGCGAATCAAGGAGGGGGGGTCAAGGGGCCCGGAACCCCCTTATTTTATTTGCTTGTCAGAGATTTCGTATTGTAATTCAAAACACTTTTAAAATTATTTTTTTTACTTGTAGGAATTGTTTGCAGAAATGGAGCCATCCCTGAATACTGTACTATACTATAATTTTAAAAAGAATCGTCAAAATAAAAACATCTCTCAATTTGAAAGTGTTGTTAGATTTTTGGCTCCGGGTGTTTTGCATTGTGCTTACAATCGCTCAAAGAGAAAGTCGAGTTCTGGTTAAGGTAAAATATAATTCGTGAGCTTTCTCATTTGTTAAATTAATACTTGGCAAAGTACCGAGTAACGTGCATGAGGGCAGTTATGTTTCCGATTAACATTGGACAATTTAATGCTCTCATTTGATATTTTTTTTAAAACTCAATCACGATCACGTCCTATTACATATATCAAGAAAACAAAAATCCTAAAAATATATTACTGGAGTTGGGCGTACAGTTGCCCAAAAGCTGGTCAGACACATAATGACCCTCATAGTTGGCACTTTTACCCAATATTATTTCCGGTACTTGATGATATCGTCATATTATTCGCAAATTTCGCAAATATAAATTTGAAAATACTGCGCATATTATACAAACACAACCTAGGCATATCAATATTATATCCTCGCGTTGATGATTAAATGTTAATAATCAAATAATGTCAGTTAACCTTAAAACTAACTACAAACCCCAACAAAAATAAAAGCAAAGAAATGATTTTTAACCAAACACGATCAGAGGAATACGCTATTTCACCTGTTGCTCGCTCGCACACACACACACACAGACACACACACACACACACACAGCTTTACATGGCTTTACTTCCGAGGACAAGTATTGTTCCTCTATTGTTCCTCGTCCTCGGACAGTCGACGGAATAAAGCACAAATTCATTGTTCGACGTTCGAGGACTATTGTCCGGCTTCCGAGGACCATTGTTCTCATGACTTTTTTTTTTGTTCTCTGTCCGAAAATGTCCTCGGACATACTGCTAAACAGGCCCACACACAAACACACACACACACACAGTTGTAGGGGTACGGTTATGGTCTTGACCCCTAAGTTCCTGGTTAATAAACTTTCCCCTCCTTTTTTAGCGGATGAACAAGGGGCCATGATCCCCTTGCATCCCCTAGCTACCCCTATGTAGCCTAACAGGAGAGAGCAAACTCAAAGCAGAAACCGGAAAATGGCTTTGCTATAAAATGGACCCCTCCTTTAATGCGTTCTTGCGCTTCACTCCTTCACTGCTTTATTAGTGTCATATTTTCCACACGGATTTTTGTTTGCCCATCTTACCTCTATTATGAATAAGTCGGACGCCCTCCCCATTGGCAAAGCTTGTAGACTGTATGCCACGATACGTCGCGACGTCTGTCAGTGATGGCCGAACTCGATATTAGTGACAAGGTGATACCTGAAGGAGTAATATTAAACATTCTTGTGCATGAAATCCCCTCGAATATGGGGCTCCTATTAAATTTACCACGGTTAAACAATTGAAACGAACGTTTTGATATCCCCAAATATTTTTTTTTTCAATACCCCAAATCATATTAAACCTGACTACTTAGTTTGTAAGGTCTATTGAAGTGAACTTTTCATTGTGATATTTTCGGAAGAGATTCGTCAATAAAGATTTGAGAAGATATATACTTTATAACAAATTAAGCACATTGTTATAATCATTTGGATTCCAACTTCATGAACTACAGCGTAGTATTCCAGCATACACATACAGTATTATTTTAACAATACATAAAATGATAAACCTTCCCGGTAAACACAGGTGCAGCCTGGTTTTTCAATGGGGGGGGGGGGGCAGACGTGAAGGATCAAACCGTGCTCCTCAGGGGGTGAAAGCTATTACGTTTTACAGCAAATCTGAGAGAAAGATAACGGCTCGTAACACTTTTTTTTTAGGGGGAATGTTAGTTCGACGCCCCGGCTGCTTTTCAGTCATTTTGGACGCAATACTGCACTCTACGTAACATGGGTCAGTGAAGGGAGGGGGAGTTTCCCCTTTCTCCGGTGGAGCTCTAGCGCTTTAGCACCTTTATTTTAGGCGGAATATTAGTTCAACGCCCTGACTGCTTTTCAGTTGTTTGGACGTAATACTGCACTGTATGTAACAGGGATGGGTGCAGGGAGGGGGATTTCCCCCTTTCCGCGCGAAGCGCGAGAGCTCTGACGTTTTAGCACCTTCATTTTAGGCGGAATGTTAGTTTGACGCCATGCCCTGGCTGCTTTTCAGTCATTTTGGACGCAATACTGCACTGTACATAACATGGGTCGGTGCAGGGAGGGGGATTTTCCCCTTTCCCGGAAGGAGCTCTAGCACTTTAGCACCTTTATTTTAGGCTCAATGTTAGTTCAACGCCCTGACTGCTTAATTTTCAGTTGTTTGGACGTAATACTGCACTGTATGTAACAGGGGTGGGTGGTCGGAGGGGGAGTTTCCCCGTTCTAGAGCGAAGCGCGAAATTTCTGAAGTTTTAGCAAATTTAAGAGAACGGCTCGTAGCAATTTTTTTAGGCGGAAAGTTATAGTTCAACGCCCTGACTGCTTTTCAGTTATTTGGACGTAATACTGCACTGTATGTAACATGGGTGGGTGCACAGAGAGAGGCGGAGCGCTGAAGGTGTGACGTTATAGCACATTTAAGAGAAATACAACGGCTGTTAGCAAACAAAATCTTTTAGGGGGAGATAGTTCGACGCCCAGAGTGCTTTTTAGTTATTTGGACGCAACATTTCACTGTATGTAACAGGGGTGGGTGAAGGGAGAGCAGAGTTCTTTCCCCCTTCCCGCGCGATGAATAGGGGGGGGGGGGGGCATGTGCCCCACCCCTCTGTCTACGGCAGTACCCGTAGAGGTAGTAAGTCGCGAATCTAAAGGTCGAGTTCCGAGAGAGCCAAGTTCAGTAGGCAAATTCAGTATTCTACGAAATTTACACAGTAAAGGTCGAATACAGCCCTGATATCTTATCACTTTATGACCTTAAAAAACCGATGTAATATTTGATTGTTCATGCTTCGAATATGCAGAATGAAAATTATGCATCAGATAAAAAAAAAAAAAGAATTCGATCTTTCCCCACATTTTGATGTCATGTGTTATAGGGCGCTGCTCAGTTTTTAGTGTTGTATATTTTTTGTGAAATTTGTCAGTTTTTTTTTAACGTTTATGTGGTTTGTCTTCATGTTTGTACAACTCTACGGGATGTTTTGGGTATTTTTTCTCACTCTGTTAGTTGTGTTTCCTTCGGAATATTTGTGTATGGAAAACCACGACCATGTCGTTTCCTACGAACGGACCTCTCTGTACCAGCTAGCGACTAGTTAATTTCGATGCCTTTGCTCTGCTTTTCGTCTGTCCTCGCTCAATTAGACCTCCTAGCAGTAGTACTCAGACTGACCTGTAACTTAAAATATACGTACAATACTACATGTAAAGATGATGGGGAGCCCTATGTCTGCGCACCTAAGGTTTTGACCTGAAAATGAACAAGAATTTCTTTAATATTCCTCTAAAGCTTTATTTTATATTATTCCTGATATTCTAAAGAGTAAGTTTGAAAAAAAAATCATCAAAATTAGAGCAAGAACAATGTATGCCATCGACATCGACCGAGTCTTCACCAACTGTGTCAGGGGAGGCCATTGTGGAGAAGAGTGGTTGGTCAGACTCTGTGTCCGTACCCCCCACCACGTCTGACTCCAAGGGGGGATACCGGATCCGGTTCGGTTTCCGATTTCGGATACCGGTTTTCCGGTTCCCGAATCCGGTTTTACCGGTTATCTGGCTAGGAACGCTGGTTTTCCGTTGGTTTCCACCACTGTTTCCAGTGGATTGGGATCCGGTTCCTTTGCTCAGGTATCCGGCTCAGTGCTGTTGGGTTCCAACACACATGAGTCTTGCCGCCCCACTTCGGGCGTCTCCCGACCACGTTCAGCGGCACTTGGTGCTCCGCCTGGGGAGGAATCCTGGGACTGCCTAAACCGCCCTTCTTGGGATCAGGCTTCGCAGTCGGGATTCTCGGAGGATGATGCCTCTTCACAGGCTGAGGTTACGCCCCAGACCTTTCGGTCCCTCTCCAAGGGCATCCCTCTTACGGAGGACTTTAAGCGAGTCTACAATGACTTCGCTTCTCAGCCTCCTTCCCTTCTTGGTAAGGCTCGTCCCTTGGCCAGGGATTTCACCTTCTCCCAGCAAGACACTCACGATTTCTTCACGAGAAAGTCTTGTTCCAGTGACCTCACTCATGTAGGTGGAAGGCTTGGTGTCAACTTTAAGAGTGCTAGTTACACCAAAGCGGAGAAGTTCCCGAACCTGATGGAAGCCCATTCCAGGTCTGGCCTGAGACTGACTGCCTACTTGGGTACGCTCCTTTCCCTTCGGGCTAGGGGCCAGGAACTCCAGATGTCCGATTCGGACATTCTGTTGTTAGACGAAGCCCTGTTGTCTTTGACGGGCTCGTTGTGGTCGGAGCTGTCTGTTACGGCGGCGCTAGCCACCAATGCTAGGAGGAAGCTTGCTCTTTCCTCTCTTGGCATTGCGGAAGGGGACATACCTGCCCTTTTGGCCAGTGTTCCCCATTCCGGTCAACACCTCTTTGGAGGTAAGGTGTCTGAGGTGATCCAACTTGAAGTTGAATCACGCAAGCAGGCGGCGGAACTTTTCAAACGCCTTAAGTCCTCGGCTCCGAAGTCGCAGGCTCAGGCTAACGTTCCACCTCCTAGACGCGGTGTCACTTCCGGCTATCAGCCCGCTCGTGCACCGTATGTTCAGCCAAGTGCTCCACGCTCGTTTGGGGCCAAGGCGGAGCCTTCTCCTCGTGGTAGGAAGAAGGCCCGGGGTCGCGGTCGGGGCCGTGGTTCGGCCCACGATTCGCGGCGAGTTTGATGGTGCGCCCCGAGCGTTGGAGGAGAGGGTTGGAGGCCGTCTTCAGTACTTTCTTCCCGCCTGGGAAGAAATTACCAACGACAAGTTCGTGCTCTCCATCGTGCGAGGAGGCTTCTGCATAAAGCTAGCAGAGCCCCTCCCACACGGAGCCATCCGCCGCAACCCTCCTACACTCTCGCCCCTTTTTCTAGAGCACATCTCCACAGAGATTCAGGAGCTGCTGGAAAAGGGCGCGATCGAAAGGGTAAGAGACCACCCCCATCTGTGTCTCTCCCCTATCTTTGTAATTCCCAAACGCTCGGGGAAGCTCAGAATGATCTTGAATATGAAGGTCATAAATACCTTCATACCAAGGGAGCGTTTCCGCATGGAAACCTTGGCCTCGATTCTTCCGGCTATCAGACCGTCAGACGTGGCCATTTCGGTGGACTTGAAAGATGCTTACTTTCACGTACCGATAAACCCCTCTTCGAGGGACCTACTAGGTTTCACCTTTTAAGGCGAAATCTTCTGGTTCAAAGCCTTACCATTCGGCGTGAAACTGGCATATTGGGTTTTTACTCGAGTAGTCTCTGCCCTAGCCGCTTTCCTCAGGTATCGCGGTCTGAGACTTTTCACTTACCTGGACGACTGGCTCCTGGTGGCGAGCTCTGTGTCCGTCCTTCAGTCTCACATGGACATACTTCTCCGTACCACACAGAGAGTAGGGTTCATAGTCAACTGGGACAAGTCGGAGTTGACTCCTACCCGCAGGCCCATTTACCTGGGTGCGGAAATAGACATCGTGAACCAAGTTGCCCTCCCCAGTCGGGAGAGGGTTCAAGCGATTGTCTTTCTAGCTCGATCTCTTCGTCTCTTACGTCGAGTTCGGGCAGGCCGATGGCTCTAATTCTTGGGCCACTTATCGAGCCTTGTGGATGTCCTCCAAAACTGTCGGCTTCATCTTCTGAAGTTTTTCAAGCCCGGTGTAGACTCTCTCAAGGTGTGGATTCCTCTCACCAGGGAAATCAAACGCCTGCTTATCCCCTGGTCGAAAGAGTCGTTCCTTCTTCAAGGCAAGTCTCTTCGCACGCCCCTTCCGTCAATCTCCCTCTCGACGGATGCCTCTCTTTTGGGGTGGGGCGGCCATTGTTCGGACCAGGTGGTCTCAGGGGACTGGTCACACCTGTGCACCTTGCCCCACATCAATGTATTGGAGTTGATGGCAGTCTTCATGTCTCTCCGCCATTTCGAGATCGGGACTCGTTCCACTACTCTGAACGATCTGACCGCCAAGCTTTGGAGGTGGTGTCGGTCTCACCGAGTAATTCCGATCGCCTCCTATGTTCCCGGCCAGGACAATCTGATTGCAGATTTTCTGTCCCGGGGCATGTGCCTTCCCTCCGAGTGGACACTGAATCAACATCTCTCAATCATCGCCTCCCGAGATACTGTTCTCGAGTGCGAGATCCGGAAGCTTGGGCCCTCGACGCGTTCTCCCTTCAGTGGGGAACTTCCGGGGTTACGCCTTTCCGCCGGTCTCCTTAATTCCTCATAGCACCTTGTTGGCCAAGGAGACCTTGGTTTCCTCTTCTTCTGTCTCTGCTGGACGGTCGGCCACTCTCCCTTCCCCGGAGAGCAGACCTCATAGCTCAGCCCCTATCGGGGATCCTCCACCTTCGTCCAGCGGCTCTACATTTGACCGCCTGGCCTCTGTCGGGGAGGATGCGAGGACTGCAGGACTCTCAGAGAGAGCCTCCCAGTTCATAGTCCAGAGTAGAAGAAAATCTACCCGAGCTGTTTACAACTCGAGGTTAGAACCCTGATAGCAGAAAGTGTTAAAAAATGACGTGATATTTACGTCGTGGTTTTCGTCTTCTTTACGTCCTGTAATTACGTCAATAAGACGACAACTTGCACCAACGCAAGACGTCAAGAGGACGTCTTATTTTGACGTCATCTCTACGTCTTCATTCCTCTTCCCTGATAGCAGAAAGTGTTAAAGATGACGTGATATTTACGTCGCGGTTTTCGTCTTTTTTACGTCCTGTAATTACGTCAATAAGACGACAACTTGCACAAACGCAAGACGTCAAAAGGACGTCTTATTTTGACGTCATCTCTACGTCTTGTACACTGTAAAAACTAAAGTGCTACTTTTAGGGGCATGTATAGTGACTGCACCTGAAATGCTGTTTATAGCACTTGTAGTGTGCTAATTTACCAGCAAAAAAAAATGTGACCGTGGCGAGCCTCGAACCAGGTTCCGCTGATTGAGAGGCGCTGACGTTACCGATGGACTAACGAATGCTTCTTGCAATCCAGTTTAGTCATGGGAGTCAAGTAGATAACATGAACTATGTGGTGTCGTAAACTCACTATGTAACAATATGATCTACTCTAAATCGTACAATGTGAGTTAGTCTAGCGGTAATGCCAGCAATTCTCGATCAGCGGACCCTGGTTCGAAGCTCGCCCAAATCATTTTTTAATGAATGTTTAGCAGTTTAAGGAGCCGGTCCAGCTCCCGTGAAAGTGCTGAAATAGCACGCTGTGTGCATTCAATAGCACTCTGAGTGCAGTCCCTATGCATGCCCTCAAAAAGTGCTATATACAGCACTTCAGTTTTTACAGTGTACAGATGACGTCAAAATAAGACGTCCTCTTGACGTCTTGCGTTGGTGAAGTTGCCGTTACACCATCTCTCGATTAAGACCGCCTTTCTTGTCGCTATTGCTTCCGGGCAGAGGAGAAGCACTATTCAGGCTCTCTCTACGGCGCCCGGGCATATCAAATGGGAAAGGCAAAGTGTACGTCTTGTCCCTCGACCTTCCTTTATTGCCAAGAATCAGACGGATTCTTCTGGCTCGATCGAAGTGTCCTTGAGTCCTCTATCAGAATTCTCTTCTGTCAATGAGGATAAATCTTGGTGCCCTGTTAGGGCTCTCAAATGGTACTTGGATAGAACTAAGGCCTTTCGTAAGGATGATCAGCTCTTTCTCATTTCCCGTCACCCGTTTTCCCCAGCGTCACGGAGACTATCTCCCGTTGGATTGTCGAGACTATCCAAGCTGCGGGTTCGGAGGCTCTTCTGTCTGAGAATCCTCCAAGAGCGCGTTAGCGGGGTAGGAGCGTCTTTTTTTTTGTAACCAAGCCTAGGCAGATTTTGCATTTTTTCATGAATATTCATGACGCAGGGTCGGGCAACGGTTCCGATTGGTCTTCATGAAAGCACGGTCGGTGGGGGAAAAAAGTCCCCGGCCTGCACGTACGTACGCATATTACGTGCAGCGCTATATTTCGATCGTGTGTGTGCGTTCAACGTGTAGGCGCCTAGCCTACGTTCATGTATGTATTGTTTAATTCTCAACATATTCACCCCACCTATGCAACGTGACAAAAAAAGAAATTTGGATTGAGCAGTCAATTTCAAAATCAAGTTTTGCATTAATTTATTGCATGAGCGTAAATCCAATTTAGTAATTAGCTCTTTTGAGGACACTTTTCCGACCAAAATTGACACTGCCACTGGCATTACTCTGAAAATAGGTCTAGGCCTAGGCTATGCGTATATTGACAATTGCCCATCGTAATGTTCTCCACAAATGAACTTTACAACAATATGCAGAATCAAGACACAGACTCTAGGCTAGGTCTAAAAACGTTAGAGTCTTACTGTTCACGCTAGAAATTAAATTTCCTTGCATGCACACTAAATTAGCACTTGCACCCTGCTCCTGTAACGCACATTGCCCTGAGTTAGAAGAACTGCAAGAGTCTTCAGGACTGAAAGAAGCAGACTACTACTAACGTTCCAATAGTAGTACTAACGTTAGTACCAAGAAAACAAATTATTTTGGTGACCTTTTAGCTGATGAAAACAAAGTGCGTAACTAGTTATTGTAGGTAGATCTAAAATCATCTAGATGTAGATCTACCCCCATCATCAATCATTTACTAGACAAGTACTGATTAGATCTAGGTCTAACTCATCATGCTCATAGTTAAAATAACATTCACTTAATCTAAACTTAACTGAAATTGAAAACTGTAACAAAATTGGTCTAGTTAGAGTAGATTTAGAGTAGATTCTTGGCTAGACATACCTGCAAATTTGATGATATCACACCATCACATTCCGATTCCATTTTGAAGTTGGGTCTACCACACGTCTATTATTAGGCCAGCATTTTGAGGGATACGTGGAGGCAATTCTAACTCTTATATTAAGATCTAACTTAGATCGATAATAGATTCAGTGCAAAAACGTAGGCTAGGCGCCTACACGTTGAACACATACGATCATGTTGTGTAACCCCTTGACCCCTTCCCCTTCTTTTCTCACTTGTTTTCTTTATCTTTGCCCTATTTTCTCTCTCCCTCTTCACTTCTGACTCCTGTTTCGATTTTGCCCCTCCTTCTGATTCATCTGCCTTATCGCCTAAGCATCTTTATCTTCTATATATTTTTGTGAATGTTGTAGATAAGTTAGTTCTGTGTACTATTACTATTAGATTAATCTAGTTTTTTTTTTCTTCACTTTTTTATACATAGTAATTTGCTATATTCTTCCGAGGGACCCAATTTACAAGCTCTGCTTCTCCTGGTCACCTCATCTCTCTTCTCTCTTCCTGCTATTTATAACATGTAATGTACAATTGTATGATCTGTATTGTACAATGCTACTGAAGAAAGATAAATAAATACTATTATTATTATCATGATATGCGTACGTGCAGGCCAGCGCCAGGGACTTTTTTCCCCCACCGTACGTACCGGCGACCGTGCTTTCATGAAGACCAATCGGAACCGTTTCCCGACCCTGCGTCATGAATATTCATGAAAAAATGCGAAATCTGCCTAGGCTTGGTTACAAAAAAAAAAGACGCGTCCCGGGACATGCCACCCGGTTTTTATCCGTGCTATTCTAGGAAATAGGTAGATACATTGATTTATTGCCCTAAATCAAGAAAATTATAAACTATTTTTGTTATTTACTAGATAAATCTATGTATCTACCTATGTCCCTCTCTCCAGCCCCTCTCCTTGTCTGACATGTCCTAGACTCTGTCTCTGACTACTCGGAAGAGGAAGAGCATGGCGTCTGCGCGATCATAATTGGTGGACGGGGAGCGCGTGCACGGGCAGGGGCATGCGCGTTTTAGTTTGGGAAACTAGCAAATAGGTAGATACAGTACATAGATTTATCTAGTAAATAACAAAATTAGTTATTTTTTCTTGATTTCGACTATACGCACTATCGAATGCCATTGGCGGAAAGTGAAATGAATTTTTTTGTGAAAAGTGAAATGAATTTTTTTTAAAAGTGAAATGAATTTTTCTGAAAAGTGAAACGAATTTCTGTGAAAAGTGAAATGAAGTTTTCTGAAAAGTGAAATGAATTTCTGTGAAAAGTGAAATGAATTTTTTCTGAAAAGTGAAATGAATTTCTGTAAAAAGTGAAATGAATTTTTCTGAAAAGTGAAATGAATTTCTGTGAAAAGTGAAATGAATTTTCCTGAAAAGTGAAATGAATTTTTCTGAAAAGTGAAATGAATTTCTGTGAAGAGTGAAATGAATTTTTTATGATAGGTGAAATGAATTTCTGTGAAAAGTGAAATGAATTTTTTATGAAAAAGTGAAATGAATTTTGCGAAAAGTGAAATGAATTTTTCTGAAAAGTGAAATGAATTTCTGTGAAAAGTGAAATTAAGTTTTGTGAAAAGTGAAATAAATTCCTGTGAAAAGTGAAATGAATTTTTTGTGAAAAGTGAAATACATATTGCCTGGAGTGAAATGCTTTTGTAAAAGAGAAATGTGACCCTCCACCACAAAACGACCAATATTTTTTTTTTATTTCAGCACAGTTTGAAAGCTTTAAAATGATATACAACTTGTCTTCTATAGACTAAGCAAACCCTTCTAAAGTACAATGAGAATGTCAGACAGGGTAATGACCAAAACAATAGAGAAAACGAGCTCTAAAGAAGCGTGACCATTTATATAAGAGCGCCTAATCTGTGTCCTATTGTTTGTCGCACAAAAGGTTGAGTCAAAACTCAAAAGCTTACACTGTGAAATACTCATTGGATTGGGTTGAAACTTTCCATACCTTCAGAATAGATATAGTTCTTTCCTTCTATAGATTTTGAATATCAGGCAATGGAAACTTTTTGAGAAAAGCGATGTGAAGTACGATCCCAATAAGCTGACTCACAAAGTTTGAATGTCCATGAAAAATGGTCATTTTGAAGGAGAGTAAAAACATATTTCAATATGGTATTTTACTCCGAAATATTGTCAGATGGTAGATTAATATCTATACTATAGATCTATAAAATACCAAAAATCTTAAAATATATATTTCCACCCCAAAAAACCTTTTTGTGGTGGAGGGTCACAAATATAATTTGTATTGATTTTGAACAATTTTTATTTCCGTAATGGCATTCCATAACGCTGTCATAACACTGATTCAAGAAATCGCACAACATATTGATAAACCTGCATGCTACGCAAGAGTCATGTTCGCGGATTTTTCATCAGCATTTAATACTATGCAGACCCATGTTCTCTTGCAGAAGTTACTTAGGATGAACGTACCACCTTTTTTTTAATTTTGTGGATAAAGGACTTTCTTACGGACAGGACTCAAAGGGTTAAAGTGCAAGGGTTTTTATCAGATTCAATATCTATCAATACCGGTGCCCCACAAGGATGTGTGCTTTCTGCTCTTCTATATATTTTGTATGCTGATTGCATGTCTAATAATAACGATTTTATGCAGATGATACTGCAATCTTGGGGATGATCAGAGGTGATGAAAGTAACTATCGTTCAAATATAGAGCAGTTTATCAAATGGTGTGATGATAATTACCTTCAATTAAATCCTTCTAAAACGAAAGAAATCATTTTTGACTTTAGAGTTGCTACACAGCTGACACAACACGAACCAGTGAAGATCAGAGATGAAAACATTGAAATTGTTCCAAAATACAAATATCTGGGCACAACGATCGATAATAAACTTACCTGGCATGATGAGTGTGCGTCCATTGTGGCGAGGGCCCAAACGAAAATGTTCTATAAACCCATCTTAAGTCTTTTCTACAAATCTATTGTCGAGAGTATTTTTCTTTTCAACTGTATTGTTTGGTTTGGGGCATGTAGGAAGGATGACTTTAGGAAAATGGAAAGTGTAGTCAAGAGGGCGAGTAAAATAACAGGAAATAGACGAAATTTGGCAGAAGAATGTAAGGCAAGAATCCTCCAGAAAGCTAAACAGATCATTGCAAATGACAATCACAGTCTAAATAACTTATATGAATTATTACGGTCAGGAAGGAGAATGCGCTCATTGAAATGTCGGACAAGCCGATATTTGGGCTCATATGTTCCATGTTCCATTCGTCTGTACAATCAAATGGAATGAGGGGCATGTGAGCCCAAGTATCGGTTTGGCGTGGTTTTCCTTCCTTTCCTTCCATTCCTTCAATTCTTCCTTTCACGTTATAATTATAATGCATAATCTATGTCCTACCCACTTCATCTTTTTCAATGTGCAATATAATACCTTTTATTTCGATGGTTCTTGTCTGATTATAAATACGACATAGTTTCTCATACTTTCAAACCATGTTTGTATATAAACTGAACAGTGCCCCTCATCTCATTTTTAAATGTATATGAACTTTTTAGATGTATATGTATTACGTGTTTTTACAATGTGTGACCAAAACAAATTTCCATGTATTCTTGTGAATCTGAATGAATTTAAGAATTTCAATTTGAATAAGAGTTAGATGACCACAAGAAGCATTAAATATTTATTTATTTAGATTGAATACGGCGCTTTGTGTTGGTCGGTGGAAAGGTGTCGATGGCGTTGATGAACAATGGGGAACAATTCAACAACGGTGGATGGAAAAAATCACCCTCTATATAGTGCAACAGTTCGAGGCGATCTCAAAACTGTTAAAACTTTGTTGAAACAGGGTTCTAATGTAAATCAGACAAACGAAGATGGAAACACAGCTTTACATTTTGCGGTGAAGAATGACCACGAAACCGTCATTGAGTATCTCATAAAACACGGAGCTGATGTGAATAAAGGACAGAATGATGGTTGGACTGCATTACACATTGCTGCTCAGAATGGTCATCATGGTGTCATTAAATATCTGATAAGTGAAGGAGCTGATGTGAATAAAGGAGAGAATGATGAAAGGACTGCATTACACATTGCTGCTAAGAAGGGTCATCTTGATGTCACTAAATATCTGATCAGTGAAGGAGCTGAAGTGAATAAAGCAGACAAGAATGGAAGGACTGCATTACACCTTGCTGCTAAGAATGGTCATCTTGATGTCACTAAATATCTGATAAGTGAAGGAGCTGAAGTGAATAAAGGAGACAAGAATGGAAGGACTGCATTTCACCTTGCTGCTCAGAATGGTCATCTTGATGTCACTAAATATCTGATCAGTGAAGGAGCTGAAGTGAATAAAGGAGAGAATGATGGTTGGACTGCATTACACTTTGCTGCTGAGAATGGTCATCTTGATGTCACTAAATATCTGATCAGTGAAGGAGCTGAAGTGAATAAAGCAGACAAGAATGGAAGGACTGCATTACGCCTTGCTGCTAAGAATGGTCATCTTGATGTCACTAAATATCTGATCAGTGAAGGAGCTGAAGTGAATACAGGAGACAAGAATGGAAGGACTGCATTTCACCTTGCTGCTCAGAATGGTCATCTTGATGTCACTAAATATCTGATCAGTGAAGCTAAAGTGAATAAAGGAGAGAATGATGGTTGGACTGCATTACACCTTGCTGCTCAGAATGGTCATCTTGATGTCACTAAATATCTGATAAGTGAAGGAGCTGATGTGAATAAAGGAGAGAATGATGGTTGGACTGCATTACACGTTGCTGCTCAGAATGGCCATCTATATGTCACTAAATATCTGATAGGTGAAGGAGCTGATGTGAATAAAGGAGAGAGGGATAACGGGAGTGCATTACACCTTGCTGCTCAGAATGGTCATCATGGTGTCATTAAATATCTGATAGGTGAAGGGGCTGATGTGAATAAAGGAGAGAAGAATGGAAGGACTGCATTACACTTTGCTGCTAAGAATGGTCATCTTGATGTCAATAAATATCTGATCATTGAAGGAGCTGAAGTGAATAAAGGAGACAAGAATGGAAGGACTGCATTTCACCTTGCTGCTCAGAATGGTCATCTTGATGTCACCAAATATCTGATCAGTGAAGGAGCTGAAGTGAATAAAGGAGAGAATGATGGTTGGACTGCGTTACACCTTGCTGCTCACAGTGGTCATCTTGATGTCACTAAATATCTGATGAGTGAAGGAGCTGATGTGAATAAAGGAGAGAATGATGGTTGGACTGCATTAAACGTTGCTGCTCAGAATGGTCATCTAGATGTCACTAAATATCTGATAGGTGAAGGAGCTGATGTGAATAAAGGAGAGAGGGATAATGGGAGTGCATTACACCTTGCTGCTCAGAATGGTCATCTTGATGTCACTAAATATCTGTTAGGTGAAGGAGCTGAAGTTAATAAAGGAGAGAATAATGGAAGGACTGCATTTCAACTTGCTGCTAAGAAGGGTCATCTTGATGTCACTAAATATCTGATCAGTGAAGGAGCTGAAGTGAATAAAGTTGAGAATGATGGCTGGACTGCATTACACCTTGCTGCTGAAAATGGTCATCTTGATGTCACTAAATATCTGATAGCTGAAGGAGCTGATGTGAACATAGGAGAGAAGAATAATGGTACTGCATTACACATTGCTGCTCAGAATGATCATCTTGATGTCACTAAATATCTGATCAGTGAAGGAGCTGAAGTGAATAAGGGGCACAATGATGGGAGGACTTCATTACACTTTGCTGCTCTAAATGGTCATCTTGGGGTCACTAAATATCTGATCGGTGAAGGAGCTGAAGTGAATAAGGGGAAGAATGATGGTCGGGCTGCATTACACCTTGCTGCTCTAAATGCTCATCTTGATGTCACTAAATATCTGATCAGTGAAGGAGCTGACGTGAATAAAGGAGAGAAGAATGGAATGACTGCATTACAGATTGCTGCTCAGAATGGTCATCTTGATGTCACTAAATATCTGATCAGTGAAGGAACTGATGTGAATAAAGGTGTGAAGAATAATGGGACTGCATTACACTTTGCTGCTCTAAATGGTCATCTTGATGTCACTAAATATCTGATCAGTGAAGGAGCTGTAGCGAATAAAAGAGACAAGAGTGGAAGGACTGCATTTCACCTTGCTGCTCAGAATGGTCAGCTTGATGTCACTAAATATCTGATCAGTGAAGGAGCTGAAGTGGATAAAGGAGACAAGCATGAAAGGACTCCATTTCACCTTGCTGCTCAGAATGGTCATCTTGATGTCACTAAATATCTGATCAGTGAAGGAGCTGAAGTGGATAAAGGAGACAAGCATGGAAGGACTGCATTTCACCTTGCTGCTCAGAATGGTCATCTTGATGTCACTAAATATCTGATCAGTGAAGGAGATGAAGTTAATAAAGGAGAAAATGATGGTTGGACTGCATTACACCTTGCTGCTGAGAAGGGTCATCTTGATGTCACTAAATATCTGATAAGTGAAGGAGCTGAAGTGAATAAGGGACAGAATGATGTTTGGACTGGATTACACATTGCTGCTCAGAATGGTCATCTTGATGTCACTAAATTTCTGATAAGTGAAGGAGCTGATGTGAATAAAGGAGAGAGGGATAATGGGAGTGCATTACACCTTGCTGCTCAGAATGCTCATCTTGATGTCACTAAATATCTGATCAGTAAAGGAGCTGAAGTGAATAAAGGAGAGAATGATGGTGGGACTGCATTACACCTTGCTGCTCAGAATGGTCATCTTGATGTCACTAAATATCTGATAGGTGAAGGAGCTGAAGTGAATAAGGGGCACAATGATGGCTGGAGTGCATTACACCTTGCTGGTCTAAATGGTCATCTTGATGTCACTAAATATCTGATCAGTAAAGGAGCTGATGTGAATAAAGGAAAGAAGAATAGAATGACTGCATTACACCTTGCTGCTCAGAATGGTCTTCTTGATGTCACTAAATATATGATCAGTGAAGGAACTGATGTGAATAAAGGAGAGAAGAATGCAATGACTGCATTACACCTTGCTGCTCAGAATGGTCATCTTGATGTCACTAAATATCTGTTAGGTAAAGGAGCTGATGTGAATATAAGAGAGAATAATGGAAGGACTGCATTTCAACTTGCTGCTAAGAAGGGTCATCTTGATGTCACTAAACATTTGATCAGTGAAGGAGCTGAAGTGAATAAAGGAGAGAAGAATGGAAGGACTTCATTACACATTGCTGCTCATAATGGTCATCTAGATGTCACTAAATATATGATCAGTGAAGGAGCTGAAGTGAAGAAAGGAGACAAGAATGGAAGGACTGCATTTCACCTTGCTGATCAGAATGGTCATCTTGATGTCACTAAATATCTGATCAGTGAAGGAGCTGAAGTGAATAAAGGAGACAAGAATGGAAGAACTGCATTTCACTTTGCTGCTCAGAATGGTCATCTTGATGTCACGAAATATATGATCAGTGAAGGAGCTGTAGTGAATAAAGGAGAGAATGATGGTTGGACAGCATTACACCTTGCTGCTGAGAATGGTCATCTTGATGTCACTAAATATCTGATAGGTGAAGGAGCTGATGTGAATAAAGGAGAGAATGATGGTTGGACTGCATTACACCTTGCTGCTCAGAATGGTCATCTTGATGTCACTAAATATCTGATAAGTGAAGGAGCTGATGTGAATAAAGGAGAGAGGGATAATGGGAGTGCATTACACCTTGCTGCTCAGAATGGTCGTCTTGATGTCACTAAATATCTTATAGGTGAAGGAGCTGAAGTGAATAAAGGAGAGAAGAATGGAAGGACTGCATTTCAACTTGCTGCTAAGAAGGGTCATCTTGATGTCACTAAATATCTGATCAGTGAAGGAGCTGAAGTGAATAAAGGAGAGAATGATGGTTGGACTGCATTACACCTTGCTGCTCAGAATGGTCATCTTGATGTCACTAAATATCTGATAGGTGAAGGAGCTGATGTGAATATAGGAGAGAATGATGGTTGGACCGCATTACACATTGCTGCTGAGAATGGTCGTCTTGATGTCACTAAATATCTGAAAGGTGAAGGAGCTGATGTGAATAAAGGAGAGAGGGATAATGGGAGTGCATTACACCTTGCTGCTCAGAATGGTCATCTTGATGTACATAAATATCTGATCAGTGAAGGAGCTGAAGTGAATAAAGCAGAGAATGATGGTTGGACTGCATTACATGTTGCTGCTCAGAATGGTCATCTTGATGTCACTAAATATCTGATCAGTGAGGGAGCTGAAGTGAAAAAAGGAGAGAAGAATGGCTGGAGTGCATTACACCTTGCTGCTCTAAATGGTCATCTTGATGTCACTAAATATCTGATCAGTGAAGGAGCTGAAGTGAATAAGGGCCACAATGATGGCCGGACTGCATTACACCTTGCTGCTCAGAATGGTCATCTTGATGTCACTAAATATCTGATAGGTGAAGGAGCTGAAGTAAATAAAGGAGAGAAGAATGGAAGGACCGCATTTCAACTTGCTGCTAAGAATGGTCATCTTGATGTCACTAAATATCTGATCAGTCATGGAACTGAAGTGAATAAAGGAGACAAGAATGGCTGGAGTGCATTACACTTTGCTGCTCAGAATGGTCATCTTGATGTCACTACATATCTGATCAGTCATGGAACTGAAGTGAATAAAGGAGACAAGAATGGCTGGAGTGCATTACACTTTGCTGCTAAGAATGGTCATCTTGATGTCACTAAATATCTGATCAGTCATGGAACTGAAGTGAATAAAGGAGACAAGAATGGCTGGAGTGCATTACACCTTGCTGCTCAGAATGGTCATCTTGATGTCACTAAATATCTGATCAGTGAAGGAGCTGAAGTGAATAAGGGCAACAATGATGGCCGGACTGCATTACACCTTGCTGCTCAGAATGGTCATCTTGATGTCACTAAATATCTGATCAGTGATGAAGCAGAAGTGAATAAAGGAGACAAGAATGGCTGGAAGGCATTACACCTTGCTGCTCTAAATGGTTATCTTGATGTCACTAAATATCTGATCAGTGAAGGATCTGATGTGAATAAAGGAAAGAAGAATGGAATGACTGCATTACACCTTGCTGCTCAGAATGGTCATCTTGGTGTCACTAAATATCTGATCAGTGAAGGAGCTGATATGAATAAAGGAGCGCAGAATAATGGGACTGCATTACACATTGCTGCTCAGAATGGTCATCTTGATGTCTCTAAATATCTGATCAGTGAAGGAGCTGAAGTGAATAAAGGAGACAAGAATGGTTGGACTGCATTACACCTTGCTGCTGAGAATGGTCATCTTGATGTCACTAAATATCTGATAGGTGAAGGAACTGATATGAATATAGGAGAGAATGATGGTTGGACTGCATTACACGTTGCTGCTCAGAATGGTTATCTAGATGTCACTAAATATCTGATAAGTGAAGGAGCTGATGTGAATAAAGGAGAGAGGGATAATGGGAGTGCATTACACCTTGCTGCTCAGAATGGTCATCTTGATGTCACTAAATATCTGATAGGTGAAGGAGCTGAAGTAAATAAAGGAGAGAAGAATGGAAGGACCGCATTTCAACTTGCTGCTAAGAATGGTCATCTTGATGTCACTAAATATCTGATCAGTGAAGGAGCTGAAGTGAATAAAGGAGAGAATGATGGTTGGACTGCATTACACCTTGCTGCTCAGAATGGTCATCTTGATGTCACTAAATATCTGATAGATGAAGGAGCTGATGTGAAGATAGGAGAGAAGAATAATGGAACTGCATTACACATTGCTGCTCAGAGTAGTCATCTTGATGCCACTAAATGCCAGATCAGTAAAGGAGCTGAAGTGAATAAGGAGCACAATAATGGTTGGACTGCATTACACATTGCTGCTCAGAATGGTCATCTTGATGTCACTAAATATCTAATCAGTGAAGGAGCTGATGTGAATGAAGGAGAGAAGAATAATGGAAGGACTGCATTACACCTTGCTGGTCTAAATGGTCATCTTGATGTCACTAAATATCTGATCAGTGAAGGAGCTGAAGTGAATAAGGGGAAGAATGATGGTCGGACTGCATTACACATTGCTGCTCAGAATGGTCATCTTGATGTCACTAAATATCTGATCAGTGAAGGAGCTGAAGTGAATAAGGGGTACAATGATGGCTGGAGTGCATTACACCTTGCTGTTCTAAATGGTCATCTTGATGTCACTAAATATCTCGTCACCGGTTTCACGAAGTAGCCCTTTTTACCAAAATTATCGAAATTTTCAAATTTGAGTTTTACTCGGATCTAAGATGTCTTAATGATATCTTCAACTTCAGCAGATTTTAGAATGTGATTGTGACTCCCTACGTAACAGATGACATCACCGGGAAAAAATGTGAGCCAAATGGATTTCTTCGGTTTCACGAACTATCCCATTGCATGGATTATTTTGCGCAATTTTTAACCGCGCACAATGGATTAATGTACTTTACATATTTGCGCGTTAACAGATTACGGAGCAGCGCGCGCCACATTATCCTAAATGGGATAGTTCGTGAAAACGTAAAATTCCATGCGCGCTACTTGAGCTGCACGATAGCGCGCGACTGATTATTGTACGCTACATATTTGCACCTTAACAGGGCACAGTGCAATTTTCGTTTTCACGAACTATTCCCTTTGAAACGGTTGTTTTATGGCTTTAAAAAGTGAACTTAAAATACAACCATGCTAAAAAAAAGTCATCGTTATGATTTGAAAGATTAGATACTGTACTACAAAATATGTTTAAATAACCACGGGAGCGTGGTACCAGGGCACCTAAATCACCTTTCCAAAGTATTGGAAATTTTCAAACACGATTATCTCGAATATAGATTTTGAGAAGGAGCGCGCAAAAGGGCTACTTCGTGAAACCGGCGACGATCTGATCAGTGATGGAGATGATGTGAATAAAGTAGAGAAGAATGGAATGACTGCATTACACATTGCTGCTCAGAATGGTCATCATGATGTCACTAAATATCTGATCAGTGAAGGAGCTGAAGTGAATAAGGGAAGAATGATAGTTCGACTGCATTACACCTTGCTGTTCAGAATGGTCATCTTGATGTCACTAAATATCTGATAAGTCAAGGAGCTGAAGGGAATAAAGGAGAGAATGGTGGTTGGACTGTATTACACATTGCTGCTCAGAATGGTCATCATGATGTCACTAAATATGTAATAGGTGAAAGAGCTCATGTGAATAAAGGAGAGAAGAATGGAATGACAGCATTACACCTTGCTGCTCTAAATGGTCATCTTGATGTCACTAAATATCTGATCAGTGAAGGAGCTGAAGTGAATAAAGGAGAGAATGATGGTTGGACTGCATTACACATTGCTGTTCAGAATGGTCATCTTGATGTCACTAAATATCTGATCAGTGAAGGAGCTGATGTGAATAAAGGGGAGAATGATGGTCGGACTGCATTACACCTTGCTGCTCAGAATGGTCATCTTGATGTCACTAAATATCTGATCAGTGAAGGAGCTGAAGTGAATAAAGGAGAGAATGATGGTTGGACTGCATTACACATTGCTGCTCAGAATGGTCATCATGATGTCACTAAATATGTAATAGGTGAAAGAGCTCATGTGAATAAAGGAGAGAAGAACGGAATGACTGCATTACACCTTGCTGCTCTAAATGGTCATCTTGATGTCACTAAATATCTGATCAGTGAAGGAGCTGAAGTGAATAAAGGAGAGAATGATGGTTGGACTGCATTACACATTGCTGCTCAGAATGGTCATCATGATGTCACTAAATATCTGATCAGTGAAGGAGCTGATGTGAATAAAGGGGAGAATGATGGTCGGACTGCATTACACCTTGCTGCTCAGAATGGTCATCTTGATGTCACTAAATATCTGATCAGTGAAGGAGCTGATGTGAATAAAGGAGAGAATGGTGGTTGGACTGCATTACACATTGCTGTTCAGAATGGTCATCTTGATGTCACTAAATATCTGATCAGTGAAGGAGCTGATGTGAATAAAGGGAAGAATGATGGTCGGACTGCATTACACGTTGCTGCTCAGAATGGTCATCTTGATGTCACTAAATATCTGATCAGTGAAGGAGCTGAAGTGAATAAAGGAGAGAAGGATGGTGAGACTGCATTACACCTTGCTGCTCTAAATGGTCATCTTGATGTCTCTAAATATCTGATCAGAGAAGGAGCTGAAGTGAATAAAGGAGAGAAGGATAATGGGACTGCATTACACCTTGCTGCTCTAAATGGTCATCTTGATGTCACTAAATATCTGATCAGTGAAGGAGCTGATGTGAATAAAGGAGAGAAGGATAATGAGACTGCATTACACCTTGCTGCTCTAAATGGTCATCTTGATGTCTCTAAATATCTGATCAGAGAAGGAGCTGAAGTGAATAAAGGAGAGAAGGATAATGGGACTGCATTACACCTTGCTGCTCAGAATGGTCATCTTGATGTCACTAAATATCTGATCAGTGAAGGAGCTGAAGTGAAGAAAGGAGAGAATGGTGGTTTGACTGCATTACACTTTGCTACTGCAAATGGTCATCTTGATGTCACTAAATATCTGATCAGTGAAGGAGCTGATTTGAATAAAGGAAAGAATGATGGTTGGACTGCATTACACTTTGCTGCTCAGAATGGTCATCCTGATGTCACTAAATAGCTGATCAGTGAAGGAGCTGATTTTAATAAAGGAGAGAATGATGGTTTGACTGCATTACACCTTGCTGCTCTGAATGGTCATCTTGATGTCACTAAATATCTGATCAGTGAAGGAGCTGATGTGAATAAAGGAGAGAATGATGGTTTGACTGCATTACACTTTGCTGCTCCAAATGGTCATCTTGATGTCACTAAATATCTTATCAGTGAAGGAGCTGATGAGAATAAAAGAAAGAATGATGGTTTGACTGCATTACACTTTGCTGCTGCAAATGGTCATCTTGATGTCACTAAATATCTCATCAGTGAAGGAGCTGATTTGGATAAAGGAAAGAATGATGGTTTGACTGCATTACACTTTGCTGCTCCAAATGGTCATCTTGATGTCACTAAATATCTGATCAGTGAAGGAGCTGAAGTGAAGAAAGGAGAGAATGGTGGTTTGACTGCATTACACTTTGCTACTGCAAATGGTCATCTTGATGTCACTAAATATCTGATCAGTGAAGGAGCTGATTTGAATAAAGGAAAGAATGATGGTTGGACTGCATTACACTTTGCTGCTCAGAATGGTCATCCTGATGTCACTAAATAGCTGATCAGTGAAGGAGCTGATTTTAATAAAGGAGAGAATGATGGTTTGACTGCATTACACCTTGCTGCTCTGAATGGTCATCTTGATGTCACTAAATATCTGATCAGTGAAGGAGCTTATGTGAATAAAGGAGAGAATGATGGTTTGACTGCATTACACTTTGCTGCTCCAAATGGTCATCTTGATGTCACTAAATATCTTATCAGTGAAGGAGCTGATGAGAATAAAAGAAAGAATGATGGTTTGACTGCATTACACTTTGCTGCTGCAAATGGTCATCTTGATGTCACTAAATATCTCATCAGTGAAGGAGCTGATTTGGATAAAGGAAAGAATGATGGTTTGACTGCATTACACTTTGCTGCTCCAAATGGTCATATTGATGTCACTAAATATCTGATCAGTGAAGGAGCTGAAGGGAATAGGGGGTACAATGATGATCGGACTGCATTGCACATTGCTGCTCAGAATGATCACCTTGATGTCGCTAAATATCTGGTCAGTGAAGGAGCTGAAGTGAATAAAGGAGAGAATGATGGAAGGGCCGCATAACACTTTGCTGCTCCAAATGGTCATCTTGATGTCACTAAATATCTGATCAGTGAAGGGGCTGAGGTGAATAAAGGAAAGAATGATGGTTTGACTGCATTACACCTTTCTGCTCAGAATGGTCATCTTGATGTCACTAAATATTTGATCAGTGAAGGAGCTGAGGTGAATAAATTAAAGAATGATGGTTCGACTGCATTGCACCTTGCTACCCAGAATGGTCATCTTGATGTCACTAAATATCTGATCAGTGAAGCAGCTGAAGTGAATAGAGGGCACAATGACGGTCGGACTGCATTACACTTTGCTGCTCAGAATGGTAATCTTGATGTCACTAAATATCTGATCGGTCAGGGAGCTGATATGAATAAGGGCGATAATGGCGGATATACCCCTTTAGACCATGCCGCCGTTATCGGTCGGTCTATTGTTTGGAGCTTTTTGGTTGGTATTGGATGTGACTATAATGATTTACAGCTTGCTTCGGGGAGGGGTGACCTGGATGCCGTGAAGGAGCTGGTTAGTCGAGATGCTGAGTTGAATAGTGCTGATACGTTCGGTTGGACTGCCTTACATAATGCAGCAATGAACGGGCATCTCCATATCGTGGAATATCTCCTAAGTAAAGGAGCGGAGATAAATGTCAGCAATTCGTTCGGTAGGACAGCCTTACATAATGCTGCAAAATATGGGCACACGCAGGTATTGAAATATATCATCAGACAAGGCGGCGATGTGAATATGTCAAATGATGTTGGGTGGACAACCTTACACGATGGCATAGAGAGTGGCAAAGTCGATATAATTGAATATTTGATCGCTCAAGGAGCAGAGGTAAATGCAGCTGATATAGATGGAACCACTGCTTTGCATCACGCTTCAGTATATGGCTATCTTGATATTGCAGCATATGTTCTGAGTCACGGAGCCGAAGTTAAGGGAAGTGACAGCGATTTAATGGCCTTACCCTTCGATGCACAGTATGGTCATTATGATGTTGAATGTTTGCATAAATATTTACCTCAAGCGTACAGTGGATCAATTGATAAATTCTCCATATTCCAGGCTGCTTACGAATATGATCCTTTTGATGAAAACGCGTACCCGCACATGCAAGATGCAGATGCAGCTGAGACTGCTCAGAGAGGAATTTTTGTTATGTATAGGTCATATCCTCTATGCGATCTCGATATCAAAGACTACGTTCTTAGTAAACCGAGGCGTATAGCGGGGTGCACTCCACTAGACTTTGCTGTAATGCATGGCAGATTGGGGGTTGCAAGATATCTTGTTAGTCAAGGAGCTGATGTGAATGAGTGCAATAATGTTGGCTGGAGTGATCTTCACTTTGCAGCACAAATGGGTCACCTTCGTGTAGCCGATTATCTCCTCAGTCAAAGGGCTGAAGTAAATAAAGCGAATGTTGATATAACTCCGCTACACGTTGCTGCATTCATGGGTCATAGTGAAACCACAGATCTTTTGCTCAGTAAAGGAGCTGATATCAACAGAGCAACAGAAACAAAGGATCCACAGCATTGCATGTAGGAGCTCAGAATGGTGATAGTGATGTCATAAACTCTCTGCTCAGTCATGGAGCTGACGTTACTACAGCTGATAAGAACGGTTGGACGGCCTTACACATTGCTGCACAGAATGGTCACCTTGACATCACCAAACTCCTTCTTCTGCAAGGTGCTGATGTGAATAAGATCACGGATAGAGGATCGACTGCTCTACATTTATCCGCTGTAAATGGACACGTTGATGTCAGTAGATATTTGGTGGAGCATGGAGCCGAAGTGAACGAACCTAAACCCGATGGTTGGACTTCCTTACATCTAGCTGCAGAACAAGGCCATCTTGGTGTCACAACATATCTGCTAACACAAGGAATTGTAGTAAATATGGGTGACATGAATGGCTACACTCCCTTGCACATTGCAGCTGTAAAGGGTCATCTCCGGATTGTTAAGGCCTTGCTTGAAGAAGGAGCTAGAGGCGATATAAGGAATGCCATTGGACGGACACCACTCCATTTATCATCAAAGGAAGGAATTGTCAGCATTTTAGAGGTTTTAGCAGAAAACGCACAGGTATGTTACTAACCTCTATGTCCACACAGAGAGAGAAAAAATGTATTGTATTTGGCGCCAACTAACCGTTGTCAAATATTCACTAATAAATTATAATACAAATATTGAAATGGGGTTCTTTGAGAACATTTCATAATCGTAATTTTTTGTAATACGAATACGAATTGCTTAATAAGCAGCTCATATAAAAGAGATTTTCTTCATTTCGTAGCTTTAGAAAAATAGTGGGAAAGAAATACAGGTATCTGTAAAATTATTAATGGGGGTCAAAATCATAAATGTTTTGCGGCATTAGCCAATTTTCCCATTACTTATATATAGATCACTGGGAATCTAGACCAGCAGGATAAGAATGGATTGACGAGCATTCACCTCGCCGCTTTAAATGGCCAAGCGTCAGTTGTGGAGACTTTGGTTTCATATAGAGCTGACCCGAACATCCAGTCAAACGATGGCAAGACTTGCCTTCACGAAGCTGTTATACTCTCCAGTCAGCCGAGTAGAATTACCCAATCCACAGTAAAACTACAAGAGGTAATTTTTTTCATTTATAAGTAAAATCGGGTCAACTTGAAAATTCTGGTTCAAGACATTCCCTTATCAGTTGATAAGGCCTAATTTTCCCTTTTCTGTGTTCTATTACAGAAAGTGATAAAAATATCCAATTCCGTGATATTTTAGGAGAAAAAGTTGAACGAATATTCATTATGGTGCATTTTATGAATTAAACTATGTTGACACGTATTAAAAGCAACAATGCGAAGTTCTGTCCTACTTGATTGCTGGTTTCACTTGATGGATATATTTCAGAACCAGCTAACCCCCAAGAAGGCACTTGTCGTCTATCTGTTGAACCATGGCGCAAGAACTGACGTGAAGGATAACCAGGTCAATCTACCACATCACTATTCTAGAGATGATTCTCTTCGAACGGTGCTATTGTGAAGGTGGGATAAAACCACAGGAAATAAACATTTAAAACACAAATCCTGTGGAAACCCTCATCCGATCTAAAAACCACATCCAAACTGGGACAATTTTCCTCATATTAGGCCTATATTGTAAGGTTTTAAGCTTTTCCAATTCGTCAACCAAATGCCATTTTCGTTACCGTCAATCGAAATTCCAATCAGAAACATTTTCCACCTGTAATGCGAAAAAGGAACTATTAAAGTAACAAAGTGATCCTTATTTAAATTAAGGCTCGAAATAAAAACTAATAAAATTGAAACCTGAAGTGACATGGAAGCCTGTGAAGCTTAACCGACTTTCAATAGGACTGAGTAGTGGGTGCATTTCACTTTGTTGTTGGCTGAATTCCATCTAATTGAAAAGAGAAATCTATCAATAGAGGATTTTGTCAATGAAAACATGAAAGATATCTTCACAAATTTCGCAATGGTCTGGCGTAAGAAATAAAATGTGATGAGAAAAAGATTAATGAGATTGACTTAATACAATCATAAAATTTATGTATAAAGTGACAATACTTATATTCGTATTACAGGATAACTCAAAGAAGAGGTAGTTTGTAATATATACATTGATACATAGAATAATGACCGTCTTGTCTCCTTTCATTTCCTTAGGTTATCGTTTGTGGAGGTGACCAGGATCTATCGTGGTAAGACAAACGAGCAGTATATATCAATATATTCATCTACCCAGGCCTACACACTTTTGATCTAAATTGATATCTGTTTCCACAATATAAATCTTCGTCTTAGGCAGTCATTTATCGTGTAAATGAAGAGAAATGGATATGGGCAAAGATTTTGGTTAGGGACTTAACCCTGAATAATATAGCTAAGCATATAAGTAAGCTCCACATTCGGAAAGTCGTATCATTAATTCACCCGCAGTTGGAGGTTTTTTAAATTTTCATTTTAGTGCTATTCATCCCCTTTACTATGTATATGAGTAGATGAAGAAAAATCAACAGTGGTCAACACGGTTTCTGATCACGTCGGAATCGACGGTAAGGAGCTAGAGCTTGAACATCGTGGCATATGGATGACTATCCCACCTTGGGCTATTAAACAACCTGACTCTTGCAAGATCACAGTCTCCATTGTAAAAGACCCTCCTAGTGTTCATATCCAAGATGACGAATCAATGGCCTGCTACGGAATCAGATGTGACCCTCCAAACATGGTTTTCCACCAACCTGTCAATATCAGGATACCACATTCCACAATGTTCATCAACCCTGATCAAGTGAAGCCTGACATCATTTTCCACATATGGGATCCTGACAAGGGTAAGTCATTGTGTCGGATTCATACTAGTAAGCTTAGACCATCACAATGCCACACAGTAGACAGGTACAGAAAGAGGAAACTGCTTCCTCGAAATCATTCCTGCCTTGGAACCATTTAGTGTTGCAGTGTTAAAAGAACGGTTTTTCGGTTTTGTTCAAAGGACAGCTTCTTAATTTTTATGCCTCCGCAGGTCAAAGGTCAGAGGTCACGGAGGTCAATTTCCATGAAATTACATGAAATTCTTCGTTTTTAGCACCGTTACCGCGATATCTCAAGTATGTATCCCCATAGAAAGATGAACTGATTAGATTTTGGGTAAGTAGGTCAAAGGTCAAAGGTCACAGAAGTCAATTTACATGAAATTACATGAAATTACTGGTTTTTAGCCTCGTTATCAAATATTTCTAGAACAGTTTGAGCCATCAACTGAATTTAGGCGGAGGCATATAGGAGACGCAGTCGCATTCATCTTGTTTTTCATGTGGTCTGTGAGAGTTTTTGAAAATTTAGTCACATATTGAGAAAAATGCTTTGGGTAAAAGATTTCTATCTAAATGTAGGGAGTTTGATAATATTTCCGGTATTCAGAATGAAAATTAAGCGGGGGAGGGGATCAATAAATCTGTAACACTGTAACATTGTGGATAAACAAATTTAATATTGGAACCATATTTGACAGATCTACCAAGAACATCACGGGAGAGATCATCCACCTCACCAGACGTACCACCACACTGCAGAATACACGAGAGGCATCTTGAACTCTACATTGGTCACTGTGCTGAGTGGTGGGTTCTTATCCCTCTTGAGCAACAGGTGGTGCGACACCAACTGATATGTACTCCATATATACCAGACACGATAGAAAGAGGCCAGGAGATCGAGGTTCACTTACATCTGCATGCGAATGTTCCTGGTATTGAAGCGGTTAGTATTTTAATACTGGTAATACAACTGCATTCTAAAAGAAACAGTCTAAAATTAAACCGAAAGGTTCTTGCCCGAAATCAACTTTCTAGTTCTAAATTCTGCAAGCGAGCGAAGCGGCCGTCAAAAAGTAATACACACGTAGTATTTTATTTCCTATCAAAATACAATACAATACAATACAATATGCATTTATAGTACGCCCTTCCCATAAGGCTTGGAGCGTTTACAAAATATTTAAATTATAGAACACATTATAATTTGTATATAAACACAAATCAGAAAACTCTTCAAATACAATAGACAATACTTAAATATACATTTTGGGGCATCTTCCTCCCCGAAAATTTGTGGAATTTGCCCGAATATTGGGGGTTTTAAAAATGGGGGGGGGGGGGCAGAGCCCCGGTCTCTCCCCCATTTCATACGCCTGTCATAATTTATTTAATAGGTGTAACTGTGTATTACGATACTTTGGCATCATAAGAATCTTTTTCTCATGTGTAACTTTTTTCCACTTGAATACGTCAATATACATAGGAAATACAACACGAGGAGTAGCAGCAGTCTTATCGTCATGCCCATCGGTCTGTCCCATTCAGTATAGTCTCTCACACGGGTGACGTAAAGGTGACACGTGAGTTTGACAGGAAGATGGTTGAAACTAAGGTAATAAGAAAAAATGCATGACAACTTTCATACTGTTGTCTCTCTTTCTTGTCATTTTCGGTACCTTAAACATTCTAAAAGCTAGAATATTGCTATACATGAATTTCACGTCCGTAAAAAATGACGTTCTTTGTTTTCCTTTTCTTGTCAAACAGCTGCTTTCTCTACAGGAAATTCACAGCCAATTGAACCATGTCATAGTTCTATCAGTGGTCCCGAGTGAGGGTGATAATCACTATCATCACTATCACTATAACAAAAGATGGGGACCTAGGAGTTTCTTGATCAATGGCGTTCGTCCTGACATGCCTGATATACGAAGGTAAAGTCGTTTAGTCTACTTTTATGAGAGCCAATGGGGGGGGGGGGGGGGGGTACTCTGTATATAGTGTGATGTGGGTATATGCCGCCGAGAAGGCCCTAATTTTTACAAAATTCTGTTCCAAAGCATACCATTTTTTGTTCTTGTTGCGAAAAAGAAGAGAGAAACCCGCCCCGGCCCGTTTCGAAGAATATCATTTTTGGTGAAAAGTTGAAAACTAGTTTCATTCCAGGTGCTTAATTCTTCGGGGCTTTCCCCATTGCTTCCAATCTGGTTCCAATCCATCCTAGGCATGGGCGCAAATCCAAACAGGAATTCTATTCAAGTGGGGGGGGGGGGGGGGGGGGGGACACACCTGGATGCAACAATGGGGTGCCCCCCCCCCCCCCACTTGAATAGAATTCCTATTTGGATTTCCGCCCATGCCTAGGGAATTCACTTTCCATTCATGCTGAGCGTATGCATGCGAATTATTCCCGCTTGTATGAATACACACACCGTAGACACACAGCGTATTTAGCTAAATTAAAATATTTATATTGTAATCAAGTTCCAAAGACACCCTTTTCCCAAAATGTTAGGAGTTTCGAAGTCCATCCTTTTCATGATAAGCTAATTCGGAAGCCCCCTTTTTTGTCTTGCCAGTGGCACATTCCTACAACTTTTGGGGTTGAGTGCCCCCCCCCCCCCCCCTCCACCGCGAGCCAATGGGGAATGGAGGCTAAAGGACTCGGATTCACCCAGTCAAAAGAGAAGGAATATAATTAATGATAATTTGTTTTTTAGCGAATTTCCTATCACTTATCAATCTATATTTCCGTTCGTGGTCTTTGTAGCGGCAATACTTTGTTAATATTATCAGCTTGAAGATTTTGATTAACATTTTAATTTCACATGAAACATAAAAGCGATATGGGGACTTCAATGTAGTTATCACATTCATACAAGATCTGATTTTTCATGGAGGTTATGAAAAATTTATTTTGAAAACTTTTCAGGTATCTTAAATAAGAAATTATATTATTTTCCATAGTGAAATTCGTGTGAT
This sequence comes from Heliocidaris erythrogramma, assembly GCA_025617745.1. Lineage (NCBI taxonomy): Eukaryota > Metazoa > Echinodermata > Echinoidea > Camarodonta > Echinometridae > Heliocidaris > Heliocidaris erythrogramma. The sequence goes on along the minus strand of CM046873.1, from coordinate 8,798,300 downwards.
TTTATAGGTCATTCATGGTTTTTAACAGAAAGCATTCCTCTAGATACACTGATATCGTATCATTTTGATTCAGGGCATCGATTTATTGGACATTTTATTAATTTCTCTAAAGAATTGCATTTGAATAAAGACTGTTATTCGTGTTTTGGTTTATATATCGCTGATGATTGCAGATGAAATCGAGAGTCCTGAATATTCTCCAGCTATTCGGTGAGCATGTGATCAATCTCTTCATTAATCTATATCATCATCACTATGTTTGATGTAGGAAAATTGCGAGATTTATATTGCATTTCAAAGCCCATCTTTTAATAAGATCTTGAAAAAGATAATGTAAAATGTGATACGTACTCATTTTGCTATAGACAATATTTTCATCTAATGGTCATTAGACACTTAGACTATTAAGTACTCCTAAGACATTTAATTACTAGTTTTGGAAGACTGCATAGTAGATGAAACAACTGTTATTTGTTTACAGAAAAATTGAAGGAATCTCTCGCAGTGATCTCAACGACGTTGATGTAAACAAAATCGCTGAAAATCTTTCGATAGACGGCTTCTATGATTTGGGCGTTGCACTTGGTTTCCGGATTAAACAGCTGGATGCTATAGAGTACCAGAAGTTCAAAGACAGAGAGCAAGCCATCTATGACATGCTGATACGATGGAAAAAAAAACAACCTCCAGGCCAGAACGTTAAGGAGTTGCTGCTTTCAATCGTAAAATCTGTAGAAACAGCAGAGCAGATGGATGTGACAGGTTTACTATAAAACAATTGATACATTTGGCGAATATTGACAATTTGAACAATGTTATCCATGTTCAATTTGACGGATTTACCAAAACAGTGCAATGGCGGATCTGAGGGGGGGGGGGGGGGGGGGTTGGCACAACCGGCCGTGCCCCACCACCCTCCCCCCCCCCCCCCCCCCCCCATTTTGGAAGAAAAGTATGCATTTTGACCATAAAGGATCAGCCCTTTGTTCGATCGTGACCTCCCCCCCCCCCCCCCCCCCTTTTAGAAAAAAAACCTCTTTTGGGGCTTGTCACATAATTATGGCGGTCTATATTGATTATTCGAGATCCTACTTATAGGCAATTACCCATATATTACTCTGGATAATATAATCCTTCTATTTTCTCCTAAAGAAATGTAATAAACTTAACCCCATATGCAGAAGAAGGACAAGTAATTTTAAGAATTAGCGGGAAAATAATGGGAAAATGAGTGATCATTAGTGTCCACAATAAAAACAGTGAGAGCTTGAAGTAACAAATATTTTGAATTATAAGAAAACTTTTTTGCAGGTGCGTTTGATAATCAAGAATAGGAAATAGCTAATGTGACAGATGGATATTTAAAACAAAATTGAACCAAAGACCAGGTTCTGTTTTATTAATGAGGTCGTAATTACATTTCAAAAACTGAAATGAAATATGTGAAATCTATTTTTTGATTTGTGTATTTTCTCTCTCTTAAATGCAACAATGGCGCCCTTTGTACTGGATCAACGTTCTCCAGACGATCTTTCAACGGGGTAAGGATATAATATTTTCTCTTTACTATGAAATATATTCATGATTCTCAAATCAATACCATATGATATACTAGGCCTATCATAATATTCATCTGCGAAAGGCTATGAGGCCTTTTTAAGCATATGATTCTTTAAAACAATTGCTTACGTTCGTTAACTGATTTACAAAACGAAAATTGAGAAACAGGAAGGAAAAGGTAAATGAGAAAGGAGAGAAAGAGACTTTAAAAATATTAGTAAAGTTAAATTTCAGTATTTACCAATTAAACACCTTCCCCTTTTATTATCTAGTGACATTTCTGACAAGACTTTGGTTACGTTGGCTAGTCGTATCAAAGGTGCGGATTTCAATGAAATCGGGAGGAAGCTTGGGTTCAATCCAACAGAGCTAGAACACATCAAACATCGGACATCACCAAACAGAAAAGACGCTAACATCAAAATGCTCTCACAATGGAAAGCATCTCAAATATCAGAGTCTCAAGCGACTGAGACGATGAAATACGTTTGGGAAACTGTCTCTTCGGCATCCAGGGTAAAGTCTCCTGAGAAAATAGGTGATTGTTCTTCATTATATAATTGTCCCTTGTCAAAAATGATAACTCTAAGATTCGAAGATGTTGATTATATTCCCTGATAGCAGAAAGTGTTAAAAAATGACGTGATATTTACGTCGCGGTTTTCGTCTTTTTTACGTCATGTAATTACGTCAATAAGACGACAACTTGCACCAACGCAAGACGTCAAGAGGACGTCTTATTTTGACGTCATCTCTACGTCTTGTACACTGTAAAAACTAAAGTGCTACTTTTAGGGGCATGTATAGTGACTGCACCTGAAATGCTGTTTATAGCACTTGTAGTGTGCTAATTTACCAGCAAAAAAAAAAATGTGACCGTGGCGAGCCTCGAACCAGGTTCCGCTGATTGAGAGGCGCTGACGTTACCGATGGACTAACAAATGCTTCTTGCAATACAGTTTAGTCATGGGAGTCAAGTAGATAACATGAACTATGTGGTGTCGTAAATTCACTATGTAACAATATGATCTGCTCTAAATCGTACAATGTGAGTTAGTCTAGCGGTAATGCCAGCAATTCTCGATCAGCGGACCCTGGTTCAAAGCTCGCCCAAATCATTTTTTTTATGAATGTTTTTGCAGTTTAAGGAGCGGTCCAGCTCCCGTGAAAGTGCTGAAATAGCACGTTGTGTGCACTCTGAGTGCTGTCCCTATGCATGCCCTCAAAAAGTGCTATATACAGCACTTCGCTTTTTATAGTGTACAGATGACGTCAAAATAAGACGTCCTCTTGACGTCTTGCGTTGGTGCAAGTTGTCGTTTTATTGACCTAATTACAGGACGTAAAAAAGACGAAAACCACGACGTAAATATCACGTAGGTCTCTCTCTACCATTCTGGATACCGTTTAGCTATTGCTGTGGTTCACCTTGGTTTTTCCACGACGTAAATATCACGTAATTTTTACCACTTTCTGCTATCAGGGTTGCTGATCCGAACAGTCTTGTTATAAATGTTTATATTCTCTAAGATGGGGTTATACGCGTTAAGTCTGTACTGGTATTCTGAAAAGTATGCTTTAAAGCCTACGGTTAAATTTTAAGCGACAGATGATGATGATAGTAACATGACTGTATAACTGTCCAATAACTCGTTGAAATAGAAAATAGATTCATCGAAGCACGGGCGTAGACACGCATAATTATCCACTGTTAGTGTGGGGGGGGGGGTGAACTATTCATCCCCCCCCCACTTTACAATAGAAAGCGTGTTCGTATCTACGCCACTGTATCGTAGTAAGAGGGCTGGTCCTTCAACCAGGATGTTTTATATATGAGTGAAATGGTGAAGCAAAGTGGATACCTCGACACTTAAAGTCGTCAAGACTCCTTTTCTTCAGACAAAAGCGTAAGTGTTACCTCTTCTGCAAAGCCTCTGATAAGAACCAAACCCAGCGAGCCTACAGAGCCTGAAGATATGGATATCATCCAAATATCAGAAGCAAGTAGATAATCACACCCAGCTCTGTACCGTTACATGATTAGGGGCCTGTAACATAAAGAGATATATCAATCTTACGACTGATATCAATCGTAAGTCTATGGCAAACCATGTACTGAATAGTTACAATTGATCGTAAGATTGATTGTATCTCTTTATGTTACAGGCCCCGGGACTGATACATTCACTTTTGTATTATTAAGTTACTTTGCATGTCGGTTTTTTCTTTTCAATTCAGGGGGTTACAAAGAGTACAATGAATATGCTTTTTAGATGATTTCTTACCTTATGATTTTGTTGTAGATCGAGATAAAGCTAGCAAGTACATCGGGCAATGTGGAGGTGCACCAAATATGTGACCCGACGCCTCAAAACCTACAATAAGTCGCCAAAATTATTTTTCTTCTTTTATACATTTTCTTAAAATAGAGATTCTCAGCTTTCCAATGGTATTTCACTTGCTTAATTTACTCAACGATAACACCTTTAAATATCACATTTAGAATCAGTATGTAACCAGCAATCAATAACTCCTATTCAGAGAAAATGGCCATTTAAGTTCGGAACAAAAGAGTGCTAAACCTTCGCTCTCTGTGTGCGCCCAAGTAAAACTGGTTATTCAAATGGCCATAGCAACTGGTATGAAGGGATTATCAGATTAGGCTGAATTTTGGCAAGCTGCTCCAGGAGGACCTATTTATTACTCACTCCAAAAATCAATTTAATACCTTTAGAGGTAAAGGAGTAATTTGGCATTGAATGAAAGTATTACAAAAGCTCTCCAAACATTCATTAGCTCGACAGGTGAAAAAAAAAGTCATTTTAAAATGCCCCCAAAACATATTTCTAAGTCGAATTACGACTCACAAACTTGACACATGATAGAATGATAATGAAACTACCCATTTCTATCAAAAAAAGAAAATCGACTTATCCAAGCAAATTTACTATTTTGGGCTGTTTGCTACATTGTGGTCCGTGCGACTTATTGTAGGTTTTGAGGCGGCGGGTCACATATGGAATAACTTTGCAGCGTCGCTCTCCAAGTGAAAAGTCTTCAGTTGGCGCGTGCACTTGGAATGGCCCTTCGTCTGGATGATGACGTCATTGCTGGATTCATCGATGTACTCACTACGTCAGCTCTGACCTTCCCCCTTCACGCTCTGAAGATGCTTAAAGAATGGGCACTCCACGGTGGGACAAGAGAGAGGCTGTTAGAAGTTGCTCAGGCTTTCCGTTTCAACGATGCAGCAATGGAATTAGCAGCAGCAGGTAACTGTCATTTTACAACCCCTTTTTGTTTCATATTAAAAATGTTTCCGACATCAAAATGTACACACTAACATTGGAATTTTTTATATAAATAATACGAAACAAAATTTGAGTAAGTGTGACATAAGTCATAACGCCTCCTCTAGAGTGGAATCCTAAATGCGGCATGTCCAATTATCTAACTTTTATGAAGCTGTACATCTCGCCGGACAGCGTAAACATAGTAAATGGACGTCCGACGGACAGAAACTTTGCGAAAGAAAATTATCCGGTTTCAAAATCGTCTCCATATTGTTTGAAGCTCTCATGTAGTGGACAAATATGTGATGATAGCACAAGTACAGGACAGGTATCGGACTCCACCGTACGAGTAAGGAAAAAGATCCTAGCAAAACGACTGAGAAACGGACGTATTTGTTCAGGTCATGTGAAAGACAAAAACACATAGCCCGGACGGGGTCACCATTTCCACATCACCTCTCTCCATTATGTCCAAAGTTAAGTTCGCGAATAATAATAATAATAGTGCATTGCGTAGTAAACGCATAATGCCACATGGTCTCTATGCGTGTTAGAACATCACTGTGATGATGTTACAAAATCTTAGTTACAAATTAAAAAAATGCTTGGAAGGGCAAGGCTAATGCAAAAAGGAAGGCTGCCAGGACCCGTCTCCTGCCTCTGCCAGGTCAGTGGCGACAGCGAAGCAGAACAGGCCGCTCGGGTGGCAATTATTTATTTTTTATTCATGTTTTATTTATGACAAGTAAAACGGTGGAGGGTAGTCCGATTCAGTTATGCAACTGCTTTACAACGGAGCCCTCCACAAAAATATAATATCAACAAAATATCAAACATGGAAACATTAAATTCACAAAATACCGTAGAGAGCCAACCAACAGAGCACACGGGCCCGGTGCCCAGCAAAGTCCGCCACTCCACCCCCCCCCCCCAAAAAAAAGGAAGCACCTTTCCAAAACCACAAAAGGAGACAGCACAGTGCAGCATTTCAAAGACACTATTAATAGTATATATAGTATTCCTTCGACAACAGTCCATGCGGAATCGGGCGGCAACCCATAAGAAACATGCCAAAAAGCACAAGGCCCTCTTTTGCCAATTAGTCGGCGCTGGACGGTATACATACACAAACAAGTAAATACATTAAAAATCTTTAAAAGCCAGTTAGTTCTTCAAAGCATGTTACAAAAATGTTTACATTGTTTTGTGAAATTACTTATTGCCTTACAGTTTTGAACAAATATTGGTAATTGATTAAATAAAGAATTTCCAGAAAATGAAAAAGATTGTTTTTTATATTCTGTTTTGGGGTGGGGTATTTGTAGACGACTGCTCGTGGCATGACGTGTATTATAAGTAATATGTCGCATAACAGACAATGGTTTCAAATAATTTTGTACAGAATCATTCCAAATCTTATACACTAAAAGACATTTTTGATATTTAATTCTTTGATCGACAGACTGCCAATTCAGGGTAGTTAATAAAGAACATTGTGAAGTTGAATAAGTCTGTATTCAAAACTAGACGGGCATATCTATTCTGTAGTTTCTGTAACCGAGTTAAGTTAGTTTTGGAACAATTACCCCAGACCGTACAACAGTAATCAATGTATGACAATATCAATGCAAAATATAAATGTTTCAACTGTTTCGTGTTGGTAAGATGTTTGATTCTCTTAATACAAGCAATAGACCGTGATATTTCACTTGAAATATACTGAATATGTAATGTCCAATTTAACTGAGAATCAAAAATCACCCCAAGATATTTAATATGCTCTAGTACAGTATTCTGCAATGTAATGGTTACTTTCCTATTTTTTTCATTTATGTTTATTACCAAAGGCCATAATCTTAGTTTTTTTGAAGATGTAAGTACATGCGATTAAGTCTAAGCCATTTAGTAATTAGATCCAAATCAAATTGCAAATTTTCGTGAATTTTCGTTATATCGTTATTGGAGTTAAAAAATGCAGTGTCATCTGCATATAAACACGCCTTTGTTTTACTATGAAAACGTAGATTACCTATATCATTAACGTATAAACAGAATATCAGGGGCCCAAGTATGGACCCCTGAGGGACACCAGTCTTAACATTTAAAAGTGAACTTGTTGTACCTTCTATTGAGACACACTGTTGCCTTTCAGTTAAATACATTTTAAACCACTGTAACTCAGAATCTTTAATGCCATAATAATACATTTTCAAGAATTAAATCAATAGGAATAACGTCAAATGCTTTCTGGAGGTCTAAAATAGACCCCCAGTGATTTGACCAGATTCCATAGTATCAAAGATGAAATCAAGAATTTCTGTCAAACTGGTTGGCGTCGAGTGGAGAGCTCTGAACCCAGACTGTCGATCACATAAAAGACCATTATTATTTAAATGAGTGTAAAGCTGTAGATGTACTGCCTTTTCTAATATTTTTGAGACCACTGGCAGAAGCGAAATAGGTCTGAAATTTTGTGGTTCATAGTAACCACCTTTATGTATTGGAATAATCTTAGCTTTTTAAAATTCTTGAGGGATTTTTCCTGTTTCAATTTCGTAAGAGGTTTAACAATAGAAGAGGCAGAGTTTTTCAATAATTTAAGATGTAGTCCATCGACACCACCTGCTTTTTTTAATATTAAGATTCTGCAATTCCTTCAGAAGAAACTTTTCTTTTATTTCTTCAAAAACAAAATTCTGTCAAAAACAAAGTATTCAAGCTATTTACATCCTGAACCAAATTTTGAGCATCCTGTGCTAGATTCTCTGCAAATTCGTTAAAGTCTTATTCGAGATTTCAGCAATAACATTTCTGTCTGTAATAAATTCACCACTTATAATTATTTTCGTTTCACTAACACCTTTTTTGCTAGGCAATAAGTTTTTTAGTATACGCCAGTTCTGACCAATGTCATTTCCACAGTTTTCCAGTTCCTTCTCATAAAGCATTTTCTTTAACCTTTTATTTAGATTATTTGCCTTGTTACGAAAATGCTTAAACTTATCCCAGTATTCAGACTAGTTTGTTTTATAAAATTTCTTGTGAAAATAATCCCGCTGTCTAGCTATCTGAATGTATTCATCATTAATCCACGATACCCCTGTTTGTTTTAGGCGAACCCTGACATACGGGGCATGTTTATCACTTATTTCCTGAAACGTAGTTTTGAAGTTCTGCCAAAGCTTCCCAGCGTCCTTTTCTATTCCAGATTCACACCAATCTACTTTACTCAAATCTTCCTGGAAATTTTGTTCATCAAATGTTCTGAATGATCTGAACCTGCAAATTTTAGGTTTTAATAATGAAATGCTCCCATTTACTACTAAATAGATCAACGAGTGATCACTTAATCCGATTGTTTGAACACCTGATTTAAAACAAGTAATTACATCTGGAACCAGTATCAAATCAATAAGTGTTTTACTATCGGGAGTTATATGGGTATGATCATTGATCATCTGACGCATATTAAAATTTCTACATAATTCATTCACTTGATCAGATAAATGATTGCTGATCATCATATTACAATTGAAGTCACCCAAAATAATAATATTGTTTGTGACACAGAATATATTATCAATATTTTCTTCAAGTGTATTGAAAAAAAGAAGTTGCATCACCAGATGGTTTTCTATACAAAACTCCCACAAAATAGGAACTGCTCTGATGTCTTTTCATATCACTTCTATGTTGTCACATTTTAAGTCTTCTCTTCATAAGTAAGAAATATTTTCCTTTATGTAGCAACCTACTCCTCCTCCAGCTGACCCTCTATGTTTACCCTCGAATTTATACCCTGACACACAATTGATTTCATAAATTGATTACATACTTCATCATTTAACCATGTTTCGGACAAACTAAACAAATCATATTTATTATTTATCAAATATTGCTGAACATCAATCACCTTATTTCTCATACTTCTGATATTTACATGGGCAATTTTAATCCGTTTTCCATACGGGAAATTCATCATCGCTTGTTTCCCCAGTATTATTATCAGGGTCAACAATATCACAATTACTTATATTTTCTGACGTACAGGACTTATTATCTTCTTTACCAGCAATATCCCAAAAGGGTAATACCTGCAATAAACATTTACGGCATTGCCAGTTATCAAATTTTCTAGTGAATCATTATATTTACATAAAGGAATTCTGGCACAAACAATGTGAACCCATTACCTACACTTTGTACATGCGAGTGCTTTTTTATTTCGCTTCACTGGCTTATACAGCATACACATGGATACTTAACTCCCATATTGAAATATGAAAATCAGCATTTACATATGGAAGGTGGGGGAAAAAAAACAACAAAAGGAAACATCAACAATAGTAACTAGAACATCAACGAGATCTAAGAGTGTCTATAATAATTTCAGGTCATTGAGATCCCTGATCCCTTTTGTGATTGTTTTGCCACCTGTGGAGGGTAGAAGAGCTACTATTCTTCCATCAGATGACCATGCAGATATCACTTTGCTGTGTTTACCTGTGTCATGTAGAAGTTTTTGGTTTCTTTTAGTTAGATCTTCCTGTTTTGACATTCCAGTATTTTTCAGTTTTCTTCGTTGAGTGATGAGAAATTTTCTCATTTGATATGATTATTAGTTTAATGATGATCGGTCGAAGTGTTTACTCCGATGTTTTGTGGTATAGTGTTCCTCCAGACCCTCCAGACCTTCTCTTGTGATTTGTTTTGAGCGTTCCCTTGTTTTTACTCCGATTTTTTGTGGTATAGTGTTCCTCCAGAACCTCCAGACCTTCTCTTGTGATTTGTTTTGAGCGTTCCCTTGTTGTCATTGTCATTCCGTTGTTTCCTTGAACCAACTCGATGAGCGCGATCAATTGCTGTTTTTGGAAGGTTGATTCCTAATTTTTCTTTGGCTACTTTACAGACCTTTTCTACCACATCTTCATCATTGCTTTCAGGAATACCAAAGAATCTAACACTATTACGTATTGAATATTGCTCAAGATCGTTGCAAGAATTGTATAATTCAGTTGTTGCCGACTTTTGTTGCTCCAGCTCAGCTGACAGCTTTGAGATTTCTTTTGTTTTCCTTTCATTATTCACTTCTAATTCCAAAATTTTTCCTTCTTGACTTTCAATTTTATTAACCATGACGATAAATTCTTTTTGTACTGCTTCTCTCACTAATCTTTCAATTGCTCCTTTGAAATCATTACTCGCTTTCACTTTGTTAACTAGGTCATCCAAATCAAGGTCACCTTCTGTCGGTACTGCCATATTTTACATTGTATAGACAGAACAAGGAAGGAAATTATCACTTGGCTTATCTCAGACGGAAAAATTATTGTAGATCTCAATAAAATACTACTTACGAAATGATTTCCATTAATAGATAACAAGACGGGTTTAGTTCATTGTCATCTGCCAATTTAAATTGACAGTTAGCACCAAGTAAGTAGCATTACGTACATGGGACTGAAGTAAAAATTTGTTGAAATCTCGTGTCCTCTTCGAGAAAGAAATAGATGTAGAACTCAACAAATAGGTCTTCAGATAAATCCACAAATAAGTTTTTGAAATCCATTTGCTAGTGATGTAATCTTCAGAATGTTCTCCACAAGGTAGGATGAATCCAATTTTAAATAGTTTCTCACAGACAAAAAGGTGCAACATACGACACGTAGACAAACTGATTGCCGTCCCGGAAGAAACTGCTCCTCCGGAAATCCAAGAATGCTATGATGAGCTTAAGAAGACATTCCGAGCCTAAACAGAACCCTGCAAAACCTCTAATGAGTTGAGGATCATCCCACCCGGAGGATATACGTCGCTGTCTGTTTCGGACCCAGTGAAAACCCATTACATATACAGTATTTCTACTGTACTTATTCTGAAGTCGTCAGTCTTGTCCTGTGGATCCCGTTACACAAAGTCATGATCCTATATTCATCAGGTCCCATGCGGTCCTTATCAGTAATCATCCGATGAACTTTTGGTCTATGTCCTCCACACATCCGGCTCACCTGTTGCATATCAGGTATAGTTTTCCGGTCGTGAGTCAGTTTCAACGAACATCAACGTATGCAAAATGACAAGTAAAGGATGAGGTACGCACAAGTTCCGAACAACATGACTAGTGTACAATAACTTTACTGCTTACAACAAGCGTACGCCTTTGCCCATTGTTGTCCGTTCCAAGATTTGTGCATGCACAAGAGCAAATTACGGGTCTTGCATACACCTTTATAAAACGCGTTCGTCCTTGACACCATGGAACAGAAATGATACCTTCACTGGTTGTCAAACAGGTTTCAAAACGACGTTACGACACTGAAATCACGTTTGGATTTTGCCCATAATATTTAAGGACGTTAAGTTCAAAGTACGATTATCATAGCAGAGATCCAAGTAAATCATTTTTGAAAAGCGAGTAATTTTTAAAGTTTTATACATTATAAATGGAATCAAATCCTCAGTCACGGAAATTGTACCCCGTGCATGCTAACCCCACGGACGTGTTTGTATCATACCCACTATATACCGATCGATTGACAGTTAAAACAAAGAAAGGGACTGTGTAAAAGTTCATTTTGACACAATCAGTCGAAAAAAAAAAGGATCTGCAAGCTTCGTCAAATCTTACTGCGGGAACGGTTAGTTGGTTGGTTTTTGGTATGATGGCGCTCTTCAATCTCTTCAGATTATTCGCGCCAGTCACTTTAGTAGGTTTGGCTAGGCTTCGGAAAGCCCACGAGCGACTTTTTTGTGGTGAAAATGGTGATATTAATGGTCATCATTAGTGTGGTAAGATGCTAGTATCCCATCTCCTAAGTTAGAAAGCTGTCGATCGTGATTATTCGTAATTATTCGCTATAATATCAAGATACACAAGCTATCAATCGGAAATAACAGAGGGGGTTGTAAATTCTAATTGTTCATGAAATTTTTTTTTTACTCTTTACCAAATTGCTTCGATATCAGTTATATAATATTGATCGATGATAACTTAACGGGCTATCTGAAATTATTGGTATCATATATATAACCCAATAATTCACTAGTGAAAATTGGGTTAGACATAATAATTCTCTTAGATTAGGATTTTTCAATTTAATCCTTTCTTTTAAGAGACGTCTCTCTTTATCGTAGAGGTGTTATCGTAGAGGTGTTGTGGATCAGTGGATAAGTCCCCGGACTGGAACCACGAGGTCCGGGGTTCGAATCCCACCACAGCACTAGCGTCCTTTGGCAATCTACATTAATCTACATTTGCCACTCTCTCTCCACCCAGGTGTTAAATGGTTACCCGGTAGGATGCGAAAGTTAATGTCGTTTGTTTAGCAATTTGAGCGTCACTGTACTGCCCATTGCTGGAATACTCCCCAGGGAGCAGAGAATGTGCATATATTGTGTGCGGGCATGCCAGTATCCGATCACCGGGGTAATAATATCTCCTTTGTAAAGCGCATTGATATAACCTTCGGTTATGAAATGCGCTATATAAAAACTATCTATTATTTTTATTATTATTTGAACAATATACAATAAAATGTTGAATCGTCTCAAATTGTAGACACGCTTCACAGAGACCAGTATCAGCTGGTTAACTTGAAAAAAGTAATAATTTAACCTGCATTCACCGACTCTTAGTTGTTGTTGTATGAAGCATTCTTCTCTGCGAGACAAGCCATGTCTGTGTATGGGCTTAGTAACGTCGCTATGTAAGGCATATACAAATCTACCGTGCTCGGCATTGTCCCATTCTCTTTGCCATAATTTTTATAATGGATCAAACGAGAGGCTGCTAGTTCACTTCTCGTGCTTGGTATATACATTTTTTCATGGCTTCTTTTTTGGCGGCCCGATCTACGATCTCGTTACCGTTAACAGTGTAGTAAAATCACGCGAAACCGTTATAACGCAAACGCGTAATAATTTGACGTCAAAATAGTAAATCGATCACAGTGAGAGCACCGTCCGCTCTCCACTGAGTCCCCAACTATGCACGCAAACCGTATCCGAATATGCGAATGGAAAGAAATGGCACGGTTACGCGACACGTTCTTCATCTTTACCCTCCCAGGGACGGCTTGGAAGGCGATGGGACGATCGCAAAATACGATACTTTTAAAATTCAATGTATACTTAATCGAGCTATCCCCGCCGAATTAAATTTCCCCGTGGCGTTTTTGTAAAAATCAGTCACAAATATTAAACAGCTTTTTCCAGAATCTGACTAGAACAAAATTAGATGTGTGTAACAGCCGTCTTCGCTTAATTCGTTTCAAAACCAAAACCGAGTTTGTCTGTGTGATATGCATGGGGTGTACAGGGTGTATGTATTCGAGCGCTGCGTGTACTACACTGTGTAGTATGTGTATACTGCTGCTCGGCTCGGCCGGCCGTGTGTGTGTATGTGTGACCGTGTGTTTGTGGCGAGTAGCAAATTCGGGCGAACGACTATAGGAGACTGTGAAATTCACTGGAGCGTAGAACCCGGAGTTCGAGCTTGCTGTGCGAGGGTTACGTAACTCGCAGCGAAAATAACGCTATACCGTTATAACGGTTTCGCGTGATTTTACTACACTGGTTAATATCACAGTGTGATGGAATCCATTCAAAAACAACACAAACATCCTTCAACTTCAAAATAGTAATTATGTATAAAATTTCATTCGCAATCTACTGCTATTTCTGTAGCGCATTGTCAGAGTATAGATACAAAGCGCTTTACATAATACAATTAACTGGGCGTTGTGGCGTGCGCCTGTAATCCAGCTACCAGTGGAAGTTATAAACTGATTCAGCGGACCCAGGTTCGAGACTGAGTCACGTCTTTTGGATGATGACGTTAAAGGTCGGTCCCAGACGTAAATAATCATATCTGATTGTTACACGTCTGTAAAAACCCAATTACACACACACACATAATACAAATAACAATGCTGCTTACAAGAATATACATAAACAAGATTTGCATCAAACCTGATTACGTGAAGAGGTTGATTACAAATTGTAAATTCAAAAAGTAATAGAGAACTATAGTATAAAGACAAAAGATCCAAGACGAAAGCTGATAAGCGGGCATGACTGAAAAAGGTGTGTCTTAAAATGTTTCTTTAAAGTATCCAGTGATGCGTTATTTTTTAGCACATCTAATAAAGTATGAATCGATCATTTGTAAAGCTGACAAAGAGTCACTAAATATTACCTCCGATGAGGCTTCCATAAATGTGTTTATCCACTCTAGTGCAATTAGTATGGCTACTAGTTCTGCTCTCATAATGAAGACACGGCATAATTTTGCACCATGTTAAAATGCGGCTCCTGTTCTCCCATCTTCCATCTTCCAGTTTGGATCCTCTGTAACTATAAACATGTAAATATCCATTCCATGAATTTCCAATACTTTCTAGAACAATCGATTTCACTTCAACTTGACGCATTTCCCTTTTCTGTATTTTACCCTGGTGTTTGAGGGACACATGAGGTCGTGTTAAACGCCATTCAGGGATTTTGGGTAATAAGTTTGGCCCTCCACCAACATTTCGTCTCTGAAAGATCGCCGTTTAAGAGGTCCTTCTCCGGCCATCCGTTCTAGGCTATTTAAAACACAACCATAACCTAGTACTTCTTTTGTCGGGTTATTTAGGGTACTAGACAGCAAATAAACTCTAAATTTATCATTTAACAACCCTCTACGATGGCTCAGAGGCAGCTCCCCGGTCAAAACCTGTAAAGCCTCCAAGGACGATGTTCTCCCGCTGGCCGACGAAGCAGGCGCTCGTCGAAAATCCGAGAGAATGGGATCGCATATTGCGAGTGTGTATTGGCCCAGGTCCCGGTTCATTGTTTTTCCCATTCCTTGCGAATGTGGATGGCCTCCCTTATCCACCTTGTGGTTTTGGTTGAGTGACGCGCCAGGATGGAACTCCTTGCCACATGGCATGCAGGAACTGGACTCCTTTCCTTTTCTTGTGAAGTGGGATGATCTGACAGGTTCAGCTTCTTGTTGGTGTTCTTTTTTCCTGGTAACACATTAAAATACGTTTACACAGTTGAAAATCCAATCAGATGAACCTTTTCAGCGAAAGAAAGGGACCACCTACTTTCTAGTAGGCTATAATTACAAATAGACATGGACAAAAGTATACATTTCTACTCAGTTCTATCTGTTTTAAGGAGATTATGAAAGGATAATCAGAGACTTGTTTTCTTTGTACACATCACAGAGTTGAAATGCCAACCAGGCTATATGCATTTCATCTCACATGGCATTGTTGATCAAAGAGGTGGTGAACTGAGCCTGGATGAACTTGGCGTTACTGTGTCCATTCCAGAAGGAGCCATACCGAAAGGGATGAGATCAGTTGTCACACTTCGGGTGCCAACTCAGGATACTCCTAAGATTCCTGTACGGGAGAGCGAGATATCGATTTCTCCGGTCATCGAATGCTCTCTCACTCAAGAACTGCTCAAGCCTGCCACAGTAATACTCCGACACTGTACTGACCATCATGAACGGGGAGATGACATTACAGTCATTCTCTACACAAAGACCGAACCAGGTACAAACTACTTTATCGTCATCTCTTGTTGTGCTCTGCTGGATTTCTTTTATTTTTTTTTTTTTTTTTTTTGCATTTTGAAATTTGAGTGATGATTAGATTAATAAGTTAACTAATTCAAAAGCGACAACATTCATGACATCATAATATCCTAATTCGACTGACATTGATAAGTAATTGGATTAGAAAAAAAAATATTTCTCTTTCACATTCATCAGCCATTTAATTCACCACGCCGGACATTATTGTATCCAAAGAATAAAGCGATTTTTTTTTAAAGATCAGAACATAAACTGAGTAAAAATTAAGTGATTTTTACTTATAATGTATATTTCTTCACTAAAATAAAATTCCTTACTCCCAAGGAACGTTTGGTCGCAGGAACCTTTCTTCGCCCACGTCACGAGGATTCCATATCTCAAATGAAAAGATTGAGTTTCGTACACGTCATCTTCAAGTCTGGACTTTGTCCTCGTCTGATCTTCAAAGAGTCCAGTTCAGATGTGTGGTCTTCCAGCCTATCGTAATGCCCCCTGAACAGCAACCAACTCTGCGTGTCTACATAATCCATCCATTCAAAAACTATGTAGAGGTATAAAGCAACTTTAACGTAGTGTTAGTGTATTTAGATACTGGTCATTAGTATGTTTATATTGGTATACATTGCTGTTGTAAATCCGATGGTCGACTTTAGCCGGAAAGCAGTTTAAGCGTTTTCAGTATTTAAATTTAAACTGAATTTTTCATATACATGTATATACATGTATATAGTGAGGTAAATGTTCACTTTGAGACAGGAATAAATGAACCGTTGGATTAAAGCATGAAACTATTTTTGTTTATTTTTGTGTCTTTATAATATGTATGGGTATATATATATATATATATATATATATATAGTGTGAGAGATGTCTCCTGACTTGAACGTAGTTGGTGTCTCATGATGTGTATAACATAAGCGTGAGAGATATAAATGAGACGGGACGTAGCTCTCGGTTAACCTCGATTTTAATTCCAAGCTTTCATATATATATATATATATATATACACAACAAGGGTCCGCACAACAAGGGTCCCAAGTCCTTGTGTTGCCATAAAGCCATTATGGTAATAGCCGGGAGGGCGCATTGTTATACATAATTTGTATATATATACACTATGTGGGAGTGTGTGTATAAAGAAATAGATGTAGCATATTTTGGAAAATCTTCAGTTATGCTACCGATTTTTTTTTTTTTTTCTACCATTTAATTTTGTCTATAGTTTGTTAAACATTTAAAGGAATACAGATCAACTTTACGTAAAACAACTTTATTCATTGGTGTTGTAAATCTGATGGTCAACTTTAGTCTGAAAGCAGTTTTTACGTTTTTAGTATATAAATTTGAAAGGGACGAGCATATTTTGTCTGTACCATATTGCCAGCTCATGAAGGAAATAAAGTTCTCCATTGAACCAGAAGCAGGTGACCTAACGATCTACTATGAAGACGGGTCGAAAAGAGCCAATGCAATGGTGATTATTCCTGCATGGGTAGCGTTTCATCAAGCGTGTTGCAGTAATTTTTACCGATAACTGTTATAAGCTACTGAAATCCTTGCATCTGATTGGCTGAAAGCAAATTTGTCGCTAAAAAATCACTGACAAAACACTTGATGAAACACTCCCCTATATATGGGTTCAAACGTTATTTCGCGTAATGGTTAGAAGATTAGCAATAAGAGATATACTGTCAATAAGGTGTATTCTCTTGGCATAAAATCACAATAATGATATAAGTTATAAAACTGTTTCAGTATGACAGCACACAATTACATGAGCATGTCGGACTTCAAAAAAGTAAACTTTTTCTCCAGCAACACCTTTTTAACAATTATATTTCTACTTTTTGGAATGAATTTGATAGTTTATGTAGTATTCTGCACATTGAAGGCTTTAGGATGAATTGCAGTTGCAAAGTCACAAATTATTTGTTAGCACAAATTACGAAACCAATGGAAGAGCTATGAAGGGAATTATGCAAACGTTATATGTTAATGTAAAGGTTATATAATTAGTTTATCACTATGCATGCAAAATAATATGACAAGCTCTCCAAGTATGTGGAACACTGCATACGCAATAACGCACACTCACACACACGCACACAATTTTATTGAGGAAACCCAACAACACTCTTTCAGCTGGAAATCTAATATTTGTCTGTATTATTTATTTCCTCATTTTCCATTTTCCATATTCAATCATCACAAAGGCTGATACATTGAGATGGTGAAGCAGTGATTTATATTGTGATGTATTACATATTTTGTTTTCTCAATTATAGTTACCCTGAATGATTGAAAATGACTTATCTTTCTTGCAGGCGATTGCAGTATGTATCCGACAAATTTATAGAAAACGTGACAGATGTTCTCCATACATCAAAGGATGTAAAGTCTCTCGGCTACAAGCTTGGTTTCTCTTCTACAACTTTAGAGAAATACCTCAATCGAGACGACGTATCGCTTGACAGTGTCTCAAGATCAGGCTTTAGTGAGATGCTCCGTGACTGGAGATGGCGGGTTCGACCTAGTGAGCAGGTAGAGGAACTTCATGACGCATTGAAAAATGCTGGGTTAGGCCATGCAGCAGATGTCGTCTTGCAAGAACGTAATAATTTTATCCTAAAACTTCAGGCTTTGTAGCCAC
This sequence comes from Heliocidaris erythrogramma, assembly GCA_025617745.1. Classification (NCBI taxonomy): domain Eukaryota; kingdom Metazoa; phylum Echinodermata; class Echinoidea; order Camarodonta; family Echinometridae; genus Heliocidaris; species Heliocidaris erythrogramma. Next base: position 8,780,203 of record CM046873.1, on the reverse strand, counting down.
TTTGTGATTCATTATGAGCTTAAATTAGTGAGAGTATTTCATATTCGTAATTACACACAACTATCGTTTGACTCATGTGCTTGGTTGTAAGAATGTGTTATACCGTAATGAATGGTCTATCATTTAAAATAAGAATGTATCTTTTTGATTCCTTGGGACTATGTTGATTATGAAAAATCTTACTTAATAAGTTGCCTATATTGTAATTTCTCGTCAGTCATATTTCTTCTTTTCTTTTGTCACCCTTTCCTTTTCTGTAAAATGTTAGTAAGCAGCACCTCCAAGAGGAAGATTGCACAAATCAGACGAGCATTCGAGGCAAAGGATCTTTGAAAAGTGTTTCAGTTGTAAATAATGTATTTCGCCAATTCTTTGGATATACACTACATGTATATCAAGACATAGACGAAGATATCGAAATAATTAAAATAGAAACATACATAGTGTATCGGTAATTGGTCCTTTCACGTCAGTCATATTTCTTCTTTTCTTTTGTCACCCTTTCCTTTTCTGTATGTTAGTAAGCAGCACCTCCAAGAGGAAGTTTGCACAAATCAGACGAGCATTCGAGGCAAAGGAGTAGGGTTCTTTTGGAATGATCATCAGCAACCTAATCGTGAAATAACATATACAACAGCTTTGGCTTCTCTCGTGGAAATAAATGCAATGTGACATGGATAGAGAGAATAATGATTGTGTAGCTTAAAATCAAAGTTCACCAGAGCTTTCCTCCCTTTTCAGAATGTTTGCAAAGGTTGAAGAAATGTCTCCGCCGAACCTCGGTCACTAGCTTAGAACGCCATTGTCGTAACCACTAGACCACGGAGTCGTCCAGTGGCTTCGGCGACACCAGATTCAATTCATCGACAAATCTTCAACCTCATTTATCAATTTCTTTCTCGGGGGGGGGGGGGGGGCAGGTGATTTTTGAACAATGACAAGCCGTATGCCTCAGCTGGATCCAAGCGAATGCTTTGAGATGCATGTACATGTTAGAATAATTATATACAATTGTAAGGAAATAACATATACAATTGCTTTGCCAACTCCTGAGGATATAATATATTTTAGATACTTAAAGAGCATCCGTTAATCACTCATAGTAAAGATAATGCTAAAATTTGAATTATATTTATATATAGTATTCGTATAATTCAAATTACATGAATACTTCACACAAAATAGAAATTCTGCTGTGCCTTGACTGCCCTTAAGTTATAAACACACAAATCCATTCTCAAATTCATTCATTCGTTATGTTGTAAAGCGCCTTGAGCTTTTAATCAAAATGGGTAATGACGCTATAGAAATCTTATGTATTATGATTTTATTATTAAATCCAAAAATTGTATCTACAAACAATTTTCAACATATTTGTATGGAAAGGTGGTTAACGGTAGTTTCATTTGTAGGGTTACATGTGTAATATTTGAAATATTTTCATCAGTCAATGTAAGTTATAATCCATTGATGAATAAAGCATACAGTGTCAAGGTGACATTGTGTATCACTTCCCATATGAGCAACCGTCTAAGTATCATAAATACATATTCATTAGGAATATTGCGATACGACACAGAATTCGTGTTTTCATGTTTATATATGCTGATTATTGCATGGATGACATGAGCTTTTTTTCGTTACATAAGTGTATATATTTAATCGCCACTGTATGAGGTGGGTGTTATTTTGGCATTCTGTAAATTATTCAAGTAACAGGTGATTTAAATTACATCCGTGTGCACATATTGTGGAAAAATAGACCTTTAGAAAGTGGTATGAATGACGAAATCGGTTTATCATTTGCTTGGAAGATAGTATAAAACAGTAAATATATATGGGATTGTATATCATATTTATGTATTTCAGCTTTGTTGCTATTATAAATATACATGTATATATAGATAATGAGTCGGAAGTGATTGATTCTAATTACATTTTGCTGTGACTCCAACTGCTTTAAACATGATACATTAAATACAGTGTCAAGCATTCTAAAAGACGCTTTGAGAGTGATGTTGGGAACATCTATGAAATATCTGTTGGCATGCACCTCGCTTCAGACGGTCAAATAAGATGTAACTTTTAATGCAGTGTTACTACCATTACTCATTCTGCGATTACTTATTGAGGTTATGGTACGTAATCACCACCATCACATATTAAAACTAATCTTGCATAGCCTAATTTCATAGCTTTGCGTTTAATGGAATAATGGATTTTTATGAAGACATTTGATACGAGAATTGGCCACATATATTTTATTTCTAAAGTACGTGTTTACATTTTACATTATCTTTTGATGCCGTAATACTACACAGCGTCTTAAATTTATCATTTGTAGATATATGGATATTTTCATGAATGTTCACTATAATAAATTTGTAAATATAAAAGCACATTCATGTATGCAACAGTTTGTCAACCATTTGAAGTGAAAAAATGGTTAAGGAAATTCAATGAAAAGTCAGTCGTCATTGTATATTTTATGCAACTATATTAATAATCATGAACGTAATGGTAAAAATACCTTAGAAGTAGGCATATTTCGTCAATTGTGTTCCAAAAGTGAATAGATTCGATATGAATATGTATTGACAAACACTGTATGCATTTGCTATTTTTATGTAAATATTAGATGTAAATTCATTACCACACGGCTTAAATAAGAAGGCATGAAATTTGATGAACAGTAATGTGTACTACTATGCCGAAAGATTTGTTTACAAATTAAAAATTCCTCCCCAGTCAAGCTTCTTCGTTTACTATTCCCATATAGTACTACATTACGTTTTTTCTGCTGATATTTCCTACATGCACAAAGAAAGTGCACATAAGATGATAACTCTAATGCATATTTGTATTAGATTGTTATGTTTTTATCTTCTTTGAAAAGTGTTTCAGTTGTAAATAATGTATTTCGCCAATTCTTTGGATATACACTACATGTATATCAAGACATAGACGAAGATATCGAAATAATTAAAATAGAAGCATCCACAGTGTATCGGTAATTGGTCTTTTCACGTATCTCACGTTTTGTACACTACATTCAAACAGCATTGTTTTTAACAGACAAGTATTGTGATGTTTTAGTTTGGATAGTAAATTTCAGCTTTGTTGCTATGATAGATATACATGTATATATGATAATGAGTCGGAAGTGATCGATTCTATGGGGTTTTGCTGTAACTCCAACTGTTTTAAACATGCGACATTAAATACCGCGTGGAGCATTCTAAAAGATGCTTTGAGAGTGATTTTGGGAACATGTATGAAATATCTGCCCAGAAATCACTCTATATAGGCATGCTAGGGGTGGATCCAGGATTATGTACAACTGTTGGCATGCACCTCGCTTCAGATGGTCAAATAAGATGTAACTTTATTGCAGTGTTTCTATCATTACTCACATGCCATTACTTATTGAAGTTATGGTACGTAATCACCACCATCACATATTAAAACTAATCTTGCATAGCCTAATTTCATAGCTTTGCGTGTAATGGAATAGTGGATATATATGAAGACATTTGATACAAGAATTGCCCACGTATATTTTATTTCCAAAGTACGTGTATACATTTTACGTTATTTTTAATGCCTTATAATACTACACTGCGTCTTACATTTATCATTTATATATATATATATATATATATATATATATATATATAAATAATAATAATAATAATAATAATATTCAGCTTTTATATAGCGCCTAATACATCAGGGATGTCTCTAAGCGCTTTACAGATATATATATATATATATTGTCTATGTGTTGCCGAGTAGAACAATTTGCTGATGTGACCAAATGTATATGCTAATCCTGTTAAGTTGTCACCTATGAATTCTAGTCTATATTCATTGGGCTGCATATTTTGAGACAGGCAGCTGGGTTAGGATAATTGTTAGAGATTGGTTCAAAATTGCAGTTCCACTTGTATTTGGGGAGAGTTTACTTCATGGGTTAGCTTGATAGCCTAAAATGCATCTCTCCCCCCCCCCCCTTTTCTTTGTTGTTAGTGTTTATATTTTTTCTTTTTATCTTCTTGTTTTATTGCTTTCCATCTTCACTTTGTTATTCTTTGTTCCCTTTTATCATCTTCTCTTCCACCTTTCTTCATGTTTATATTTATCTTTTATCATATTTTCTATCTCTCGCTTTGTCATTTCTTGCTTTTATCCTTCAATTATCTTTCCATCCTTCCTCTCGTTATGATATTCTTTGTTTCCTGTTATCATTTTCTCCCCCACCTTCCTCAGGTTAATCTTTATCCTTCTATCATTTCTCTCTATATCTTTCATATTATTCTTTTTAAAATCATTTTCTGCTTCCCATCTTTACTTACTTTCCTTAAAACATTCTTTGCTTTTATCCTATCATTTTGTTTTCCTTTCATCTTTTCTTTCGTTATGTTATTCCTTTATTCAAATTATCATCTTCTCTTCTATCTTTCCTTATGTTACACTTAATATCTTTATCCTTCTATCATTTATGTCTCTATCTTTCTTTATGTTATTCTTTGTTTTTATCCACTTATTTTTACTTTCCAACTTTCCTTTTGTTGTATTCTTTGTTTCCTTTCATATTTTCTTCCATCCTTCCTACCCTTCTATTCTCTCTTTATAGTTCATGTTTTTCTTTGCATTATCCTTCTATTGTTTTCTTTATTCCCTTGTTTGTCGTTTTTAGCCTGAAAACGGGAAAAATCATACTGAGATGGACTCTTTTTCACTTTGTCCCCTTGAAGACACCTTCCTGAAAAATGTTCGAAAATTTCTACCAACGCGACGCGACGTTACCCGACTGTTTAGCAAAAAGCCGTTTGATGCACATGGTGAATGTCTATTAAGGCATATAAAAAAGTGCCATATGATAAAAAATGGATTTAGGGCCTTTTGCAAGTAAGCTCTTCATATGTATGTTATTATAGATAATATTTAAGTTAGGTAAGTGCATGTTCTGAATTAAATCAATGTGTGTAGAGTAACATGGACATCAGAAAAATGTCTACGATATACGTTAGTATACTATCACATCGATTTATAATCATTATAATATGTCATAAAACATAATTATGTATAATGAAAAAAAAATATATATGTAGTATAATTCCATACAGGTCAAGTATACCATAAATATAATGTGGTAAAGCATATGGTATGTACGTTGCGTGGGTTATATACGAATGTATACGTGAACTTCTTATGTAAACTATATCAGTATCAGTTGTTCGTTTCTGATTTCTGAGTTGTTACAACTCAAAACAAATCAGGACAATATAATAAGGAAACATACAGCAGATAATGATCGATACATATAAGAAAATAGAGCAAAGAAATAGTACAAAATAATACCTGTAAACTTGTCATGCTTGTGTGGGAATGTGGCGTAATGCTGAGTGTATGGATTGAGTGAACGGGTGTGAGGGTGAAAGGGTATTGGTCAGCATAAATGCCTTCCGAGTGGGGAGTGTGTAATACGTGGTGAAGGGTTATTGGTCAACATTAATGCCTTCCGGGTTGAGAGTGTGTAACTTTCCGATCCAAAAGTATTCTCTATGCAGGATGGTTTGACGGGATTTGTTGTGAATAGATTCAATGCCCATTATGAGTACGTCATTGATGGAGTGATTTGGTTGGTTGACATGGATTGTGTATGGGAGGACCTTGTAGTTGGATGAGTTGAAGTTACGGATTTCTGAGCGGGTGTTGCTAAATCTAGTATAGAGGGAGGTTTCTGTCTTGCCCACATATTGTTGTTTCCATTTTCTCCATGTGATTAGATAAATTACCCATGATGATTTAAAGTCTAGTCTTGTGGTTACTGGGAATTCTTCGCCAGTTACTGAACTCGGAAATTTCCTTCCCTCTATTACATGTGTGTGAAGAATACATCTTTTTGCAGGGCATTTATAAAAGCCGGTCTGTTCTGTGTTTTCATGACGTTGTTTTTGTTTTGGGACTACGGAGAAAACTAAGATGTCACGGAGTGTGCGTGCACGTCTGCATGCTACTATTGAGGGGTCGGGAAAAACTTTCTTGAGATCTTCTGATTGGTGTAGAGTTTGGTGGTGATTAGACAGGATTTTACGGATGTTATGTGTGTGGGGACCATACGTGGTTACTAAAGTAGAATGTTGGCATTCTTTGTGGAAATGGAGGTATCGTCAGAATTCACCCATTGTTTTTCCCCCATATTTTGTCCTTTTGTTATTCTGATGTGGGCTTATACATAGCACACTGAGTGGGTCTTGTGGAGTTCTCATGGTTGTTAATGCTATATTTGGTGAAAGAAAGTATATAATAGACCTTTTGGCTTAGGAATCGTCAGTGTTCTCATTGTATGATAACTTAATTTTGGTGTGGATTATGCACATTCCATAGATTCTAAGATGGGGAAACTCACTGGGCCAGGTGTTTGAAGTAGGGGTGATTTTGTAGGCTTTGTTTGGACAAGGGTTCATAAAAGTACCCCCCATTTTTACAGTGGACAATCATGCTGATTGTCTAGAGATTTTTTGGTGCAAGTTTGACTTGCAATTTGGATTCCCTCACACCGTGTCATACATGACTGCATTTATTATGCATAGAATATGATGTGACAGGGTGTGAGGGCGACTACTATATGTTATATACTGTAGGTGTTATTGGGGTTTTGTATAGGGGAAAAAACATTGTAGGTGGGGAGAGGCGGCGTACATATTCATCGGTTGGTCAGGGATGTGCACATGTGGGGTGGGGTTGATGGTGGTGTGGTATGGTACCTGCTCACTTTTTTATTTTCCTGATTTGTGGTAGAATGAGTTTTGTTTTGACAATGATGGATAAGGCGGCCTTGGTCTTGAGGGTTGGAAATCATGGTACAAAAGTCCGCTTGGTCAGGAAAACGTTTTTTTTTTTTTTTTTTATTAATCTACAAAATTGGAGTGAAATTTTGGTTTTATATAAGGAACATGTTTAAATGAATTCAAAATTAACATTAATTTTACTTAATGTAATTATTTTTTTTTTATTATCAAAGGTCAGTTCTTGGGCCAAATTTATAGCTGTATTTTGTAGGTTATTTTATGATGTTGATGGCCTTTATTATTCTTGAAGATCATGCCGCTTCTGTATGACCAAATTTTGTTGTTGTTTTTTTTCCTTTTTCTAATCCTTTTCACAGGCAGCAATTTATAATTATTAGTACTTTTAAAAAAGAGTTATATTACTGGATGTTCTCTTGTGAGCAGATTACCATTTGTGAGAGGAGTGTGTCTTAGTGTGTGTTGTGTGTATATGGGTGGGGTGGGATGGGGAAGGGGGGGGGGGGAGTAAGTTTAAGTGGAGAAAGCTTGAATTCTTTTTAATTTATTTCCCCCTTTTAGTTTTAGGATTTCAAGTTTCTCCAACTTCTTTCTTAGTTTCGCTTTGTTTTGTTATTAAAATAGTTTGAATATAATTATTGTTAGGGATATTGCTTATATTTGTTACATGTACATTGTTATGTTTACTTGGAGTTATGACGTGCTTTATAACTTGTACATGTATTTGGCTTTATATTTACTATTATGTTATGTTGTACATGTATATATGAGTACTTCAATTTGGAGGAATAAACAAAAACACTTATAACAAAAAAGTGTGTGAGGGTGTGGGCGTGTTTAGCAGTATGTCCGAGGACATTTTCGGATAGAGAACAAAAGAAAAATCATGAGAACAATGGTCCTCGGAAGCCGGACAATAGTCCTCGAACGTCGAACAATGAATTTGTGCCTTATTCCGTCGACTGTCTGAGGACGGAGGAACAATAGAGGAACAATACTTGTCCTCGGAAATAAAGCAATATAAGCCTATGTGAGTGTGTGTAGGTGTGGATTACTCGGAATTAATGTATAAAGTAGGCGATTATGAAGGACTGACTTCTAAATTATGTTATATAATCTTTATAGATATATGAATTAAGGAAACCTTTGCGTTTAGACGCGCGGAAATAACACATTTAAATAATACATCTGGAATTGCGACCTGCTTTTTGACCGCAAGATTATAATTGCGTGAATTTCAGTTTCAATTATTACATAACATCCCATATTTTAAACTGTATCAATTCGGTTTTATATCGTCTAACGTATGTTCTTTCGGAGGAAAGGAAATTTGAGGTATACAATCAATTGTTTATGAAGCGTAAATTAGTTTTAAAATTGTGGAAAGAAATATGGGAATTACAAATGAAATTGATTGACTTAAATACTTTAAAATGGGAATAAATATTAGTTGGGTAAGATGGAAAATCAGAAAACATATGTACATTAACCACAGTACTTAATTATACTCATGAAATATATGATATACGAAACGAGATCAAAAGGTAAGCCCCCAACAAGAAAGAAATGTATAATGCAGTTTAAGATAATGAACGTAAAAAAGCAATAGCTCGAAATAAGTTAAGTCTACATCTAAAAAAAAATTGTTTTATCTTAAATATTGGACGGAAGGAAGATATACACGAAAATATCACAAACACATTAAAAGAATTATATTAATTGTTACAGTTGCCCTATATACTTTCATGTGTGCACCTATCAGGTTTTAATCTATACCTTGTTCAGTTAAATTGTATAAACTATGGCTGTTTAATTTTATGAATGGCATGTTATGGAAATATATCATTTGTATTCTGTTTATTGCTATTTTTAATTATAATGTGTAATGGATGTTTAATTTGCAATATTAATGTTGAGAATCTGAATCAAGGAATAAAAATTGTGAAATGAAAAAAAAAAAGGAAACTAATATATTGTATTTTTATGTCATGATCTTTCCACAGAACAATGGAGCCCTTAAAGGAGCTCGAATTGATGTCACTTGCCAAAGACGTATCACATACCAAGTACTCAGAACTTTGCAACGTTCTTGGGTACTCCTTTGCGGAAAGTGAAAATGCCCTTGTTAAACATCTCAATGACTACAGTAAGGCTATGACGGAGATTCTCATCGAGTGGAAGACCAAACAAAAAGACATCACCCAATCTCGATCCACTCTGGCAAGCAAGCTCCGTCAAGTGGATCTTGGTGAACTGGGTGAAAACTTATCCAAAGGTAAAATGCTGCTGAAAAAAAATATTGCACATTGGAAAAATTATGTTTACTGTCCATTTAGATGTACGTTGCTTGTAATATGCCTCTCGCTTGAAAATGTATAGTAATGAGAAGGGGAAAAAAGGGAAATTAATTCTTGATCTCTTGCAGGTGCATACCTCCCAAAGCAGCAGGAACCATGTGACGAGAACACTCCACTGCAAACTAACCCTGGTATTTTGTAACATAAGGAAACAAATCACATGAGTTTATTTAAGTGTTCTTTATCTCCCTTAACGCACATTTATGGTGTGGAAAAATATGAATTCTGATGCAGTGTATATGAATTCGGATATTATTTTCGGAAATATGAAACCTTTGGAATAATTAGCTCTTTTTCATTTTCACTTCATTTTAGGAATTATGAATCCTTTTCCTTTTCCTGAATTGCATTTTTTGGGGGAATTACGAACCCTATTTCAATTAGGAACAATCGTTATTACAAAGCTTCGGCATAACGAACTTTTCGTAATTTTGAACCATCGGGGAAAAAACATGTAACCATGTTTGCAACAACTACATGTATGCTTAGCTTTTCCCCCTTTAAATGCACACATAATTGATCACTTATAGGGGAGATGGAAAGGTATGGAATTTGCAAACTTCTCGTTTACGTGTACACATAGCACGCCCCTTTAATATGCGTGTTTGTCGGCCTTACGCAATAAAAGTTTAGACGGCACGGACTTCACCAAACGAAGGGGAATGCTTCGTTAAAATTTATACCAGTTCAGTATCTATATATTCTCATGGAGCCTCCAAGTTGACAACCGGAACAAAGTCGATGCAACTTACAAAATATAAAGACACGGTTAATAACCATGGCCGCTTGTTGGCCAGTCTTTGCTCCTCATTGGAAAAAAAATAGAAAAAACTGTCCTCTTTCCTTTTATGATTTCGGGTTTTACTCATTTTTGTATAATTTAGGGAATTATGCCCCTCCTGCCCCCTGCTCCACTGCCTCACATTGTGCTGATATCAGTAGGGGTATCTATTATTATGAAGCCTCTCTGATTATTTGGAGCTAGGTATATGGCTCTTTTGTGGATTTAGGGCACAGTCTGCAAGCGACATCGGGGTATATATGTAAAATATATTAAAATATAATAATAGGTATATAGGTAGGGCACTTATCAGAAGACAAAAGGGGCACTTATCAAAAGGGAAAATAATACTATTAGAAAGAAAAGGAGAACTGATCAAAAGTAAAAGGTGCACTTGAAGGGGCACTCATCAGAGGTGAATAGGGCACTTATCATAAGGAAAAATTGCACTATTAGAACGGAAAATGGGCGCTAATCAGACGAAAACAGGGACACTTGTCGGATTTCAAAGAGGGCACTTTCTGAGCGTAAAAGGGGCACTTATTAGAAAGAAGAAGGGTCAGACATACGAAAAAAAAGGGTCACTTATCACAGGCGAAAAAGGACACTTACAAGAAGGAAAAATTGCACTATTAGAACGGAAAATGGGCACTAATCAAACAAAAAGGGGCACTTATTAGATTTCAAAAAGGGCAGTAATATCTGAGGTTAAAGGGGCACGTATCAGAAGTTAACCGTGTCAGGACCAAAGTCAACAACACTATGTACAAAGTGAATAGTATTTTAGTCTTGTGGTAACGAGAGGGTTAAAAGGGCACTTATTAGAAAGAAAAATGGACACTATACGAAGAAAATGGGGCACCTATCAGCTATGAAAATGGGCACTTTTGGGGTACTTGAAAAGCGTGGGGGGCACTGGATAACATAAAAAAATATAGAAAATTATTGAAGTTACTAGACCAATTGGAAACTTGTTTGACTTTGTGCCATCATTATCCTCACTATCTTTTCAATTGCTTGGACATTTTGAACCATTAACTTCCCTTTTCATAACTATGCCCAGGTTTTTTAATGTACATGTTATTATATATTAACATGCACCTCCATAGAATATTTAAAGAACTTTAAGTTTATTCATAATCATTCACTTAGACATATTTTGTATCAACGTTCCCCATTTCCATTTTTCATAATTTTAACAAAAAAGTACTCCATTAGACATATATGCAGGCAAAAATATGTTGCTATCAATCATGTCAATAGGACATTGGAAAAGGTTAAAGAAATCCGATCTCTCTCCCTCTCTCTCAAAACAAAACAAATCAAACAAACAAACAAAAAAGTGGAAAATGTATACTATCAATATTAAATAAACCATTCGGTGAATTTTGAGAGATGATGTGCTCTGAGGGCGGCCCTGGCAGCCCTCAGACTAGTCCAGAATCTTGTAAGTTTTATTTCAAGAGCAATCAATTCGCACTAATCCCACTAGGACCAACTCCTGCACTGTTATAGGGCTCATCTGAACCAGTGCCGTATATAGAGAGAGTCTGGCCAACTCGGTTTCAGTGGGTAGCAACATGGCGTATAGTGTTTTCTATAATTCCTGCAAAATAACTTCTCAATTCAACCTTCCTAATCCTCGTACCTGAACTCCTTATACGTACATGACACAACACATTAGACACGATTTTATACCATCAAATATTAATGGGATAGCCTTGCCCAACGACTAGAACTCAAAGAACGGGAGCAGAAGCTGAGAATGTGTGCACTTATGAATTTTGTTCCAGATGTTCTCAATTTGACACAAAACGATAAAAACGATAATCAACTTATATACATTTACTTGTATATACGACAAAATATTTCTATGTCTTTGAGTGAAATAAGGGCATATCTATCTCTTTTATCTTGTATATTTTCCTTTTTAAAATAAATCCACAGAAAAAAGCTCGAAATTCTTTATTTACTTATTATCATATATATATATATTTGTTAACTAACTTGTTTCGTCTGGCTCTAAACAAAAGCGATCGCTCGCCTACAAATTTCTAGTTTCAAACTGTTCAAAATTATGCTGAACATGCTCATCGCGCACTTCATAATCATGTTATAATGAATTACATTGACCATGAGAAAAGAAAACTGATATGTCTATCTCATATAATAGCACTCCCCTCTTACCAGGATTTTACTATTCTGTATATTATTTTCTTTATTCATTAATAATGTTTCATAACTAATGTCATCTATAATCTGTTCATACATACATTTTTTTTTAAAATATATATTACATTTTTCAGTGTGTTTGTATATTACAAAATAACAGAATTACATCATACACAAAATAACAATATTGTGGGTTTACCAGTATAATATTTATATTTGTTTAGAAACGAATGAACTTCTGTGACTAGTACACGCTTGTGGACCTTCGAAGGTTCCTCAAAAATTTCAATGATTATGTGAACGAAACTATATGATATTCTGCCTCTTCATTTTAATATGCACCTACCGTGCCTGTTACATAACTGGCACAGATGGTAGCGATAACAATATTGTATATACCTGACCATATACCTCACACAAACACGCTACAATCTTTTAATGGGCCCCAGTATGATTAAAATTGCTTCCTTTTCTTAAAAGATTCCCCTCTTTCACTAATCACAGTAAATATGTTAACAAAAAAATGATCAGATCCCAATCTTTAACCTGTCTTTTCAATGTAAACTCTAACTAATAGAACAATAACTCTAATACCTTGGCTTCTCAAAAACAGTATATTTCCGGTATTGATCAGATTTAAGCTTCTTACGGAAAGTTTTTACATCGGCGGGCCCTCGGCGGCGCCGATTGATTCGGCGCGCCTGCGGAGCGGCTTTGTTCTCAACACGCCGACTGAGCGATGCGGCGGAAGTTCTATTTATCTCGTTTAGCAGGTGGATCGCCGTAAACAAAAGCTCGCGCTAATCCCGCTGAACGGCGACTTCTTAGAGTCGCCGATGGATATGACAAGATCCGGGAGAAAATCCCGCTAATCGGCCTTTTTAACTTTGGCCGCGGTGAAAACGGTGACAAAACTTTCCGTAAGAAGCCTTAAAGCTACGCAAATTTACAGAGATAAAATTAATGATACCTAAAAATTTATATCAAAAACTTTGAACGACTGAAAAGTTTGTCAATTGAAGAATCATGTGAAACTAAAAAGATGTAACCAAAGCATCGCACGACCAAAAAATCTGAAGAAGTCTACAGTATCTATCACATAATGAAACTTGAATCCGCTGGAAACGCTTTACCACCCTCAACTAATCCCAGTCATTCTCATGTTTAAAATGCTACCAAATACTTTCTTATCCATTCTGACTTCAATGAAATTGCTTTGTTTATACAGACGTCAGTTCATATCAAAGAGCTGTCAGATCGGACTCCTGTGACTTGAGGTATACCTCCGTCAAGCATTTTGATGATTGTGAATGCTGCAAAAAAACACCCTCTTATCTCACTAATCTGACTCGGGTTTCCGTGCTTTGACGAAATCCGTCAGACCCTGCAAGATGTAGTGTCGTTTACTGCACTTTGCTTATCCTCCATGTTGTCACATCAGCCTGAAAATAACAAAAATAGGTGTGCATTTTGTAGCAAATGGATTGAATTCTAAAATCCCCAAGGGCACAATAAGGAACAGATCAGAGCATTGATTGAATTTAAACCGTATGATCTTTAATGAGGTTCGCATCACTAAAGAACCGACTTTCAAACCGATAGCATGGTATCACCTGAATTAAAGCCAACGAAAGCCGACCTTGCCTCTATCGTACGAAAATATTCAATTTTATTAATTGAATTCTTTAATTAAATCATGAAACTTTGCTTTCCAAAACTTTAAACCCACTAAAGACAAAATTTCTACATCAATTCTGAATGTGAAACCCGGTTTAATTTCATCATTTTCTTTCTTATCTTTCTTTGTTTTAAGTAATGTTAGACTTTCCCAACTTGATGCTGCGAAGGGAGATTTACTTTCTGTTGGATAGTCGTAAACTTTCCTATTCCCCCCAAAATATCAGTGATAAAATATCTTTCAAACTTCCGAGTTCTGACTGCACTGAAGACTAAAAATCTTACGAGGACATGCACAGCATGCACTTACTCAATGCTATCACGTCACAGACCTAATTTAATTTCTCAGACATGCACTTTCAAATTGATATAGTATAAACATTAAAATCGTTTCACTTAGCTCAGATTACAGCTATCACCACATGCCTCTCTGGGTGCGACGTTCAGATTTTCGTGTTAAATCAGGTTCAGCGGGCGGCTCCGTGCTGTCGTGATGAAAGAGCAAGCTAGAATGACTCCTCAAACATCTTCTACCACACCCTAATGCTCGTGCCCCACACCACCTGCGGAAAACATTATTGCATAATCACTTCTTACACTTGGACAACCCTTACCAAGCTTAAGTATGCATACATTAACGAGACAAACAACATTTACCTGCTATACAAACGTAACGCAGGCAAATAATATTCCTTTGTTGCAAGCTTACCCAACAAAGGAATATACGCCATGTTGCTACCCAACTGAAACCGAGTTGGCCAGACTCTCTCTATATACGGCACTGATCTGAACCAGTAATTACCCCCCTCTTTAGGTACATAATTATGAAAAACGGTGTTCAAATTATGTACTATTGATTTTATATGGGTTTTTTTCAACAATTACATCATCTTCGAGGGGGAAATCACCGAAAATGACTAGATCTGATTACAGGTGTGCGGATTTTAGTAACATCAATTAGTTTTGGTTATGAAAATGTTGCATAACTATTTGGGTACTACATACACAAACTTCAACCAATTTCTTCTCATCATTTGTCTTCTCCTTAAAGGGAAATTAACCTCAGCGTATGAATTAGCTTATTTTGAATGGTGTAGTATATGCCTCTTATTTGATACATGCAATTTCATGTAAAAACACAGGATATAAATATAAATCACTATTTTCCAGCCAAGTTATCGTCTGCTAGCAATAATAAGGGGGCTGCCATTACTTTATGTGTACACGAACATATTTTTCATCCCAAGTAAAATTTCCTTCATCGTTAACTTGTAATTGATTTTTAGAGGACAAATATATATTAGATAAAGTCACATATTCTGAAATGTAAGTTTAGTTTTATATATTTTTTAAAAGGTCTTAATTTGTTCATAAAAAATATACTTCATAAAAAATATACGTCAAGGACGGAGAATTGACGTCAAGGACGGAGACAATCGTAACAATACCAAAACAAAGCGAGGAATCTGCTTTACAGGATGGCTATTAGAACTCATGGGTCGTCAATTATCTAGGCCCATGGCCAATAACAATCGTAATACAATCAGAACAAAGCGACGTATCTGTTGTAAAGGTAGGCTATTATCAATGCATATGGTACCTAATGATCCGTGTCATGCACAAAATGGCAGCCTCCATGGAAAGACGTAGCAGACAATAGGTGCATCTAGAATATCACGTGGGGTTAATTGTCCTTTAAAGATAGGTAAAATGTATCCCTACATGGGTGCCTGTACATTGACCAGGCACATCTCAGGTAAATCTAAAATTTGATAATAATTAACAAAATAATACTTAGACTCCTGTGAAGAATAGGATAAAAGGGAAAGATTAACGTCTTGCCAAAGGACGCTAGTGCTGCGGTCGGATTCGAACCCCGGACCTCGTGGTTCATAGTCCGGGGACTTATCCACTGATCCACAACACCTCTACACCTCAGCATATTTCAATTTACTTGCATATAATAATATTGGGCAAGAGTTGTGATAGAGGGTCAGATGAAAAGTGAGAGAAAGAGAGGAGAAAGAAATAGACGAAAATGGGGGGGGGGGGGGGGGGGGGTGGGGGGGGGGGGGGGGGTGGGGGTAGTCTTCTAAGTTCAAGTTTCAAATCATAGTGTCTAAAGCTTTCCATCCCAGTACGTTGATGTCATGACTTTTGGAATTAAAAAAAAATCACACTTTTTCAGAATGATAGCCTGTATTATGCATAACTTCGTTAAATACATGTAAAGTTATGCATTATATTCATAGAAATACCTTATCTCAGCATATTTCATTCAACATATTATGATGGTAGACAGATAATATTACTTAGAAAGAAGCGGAACGTTGCTAGGCCCAATTAGAAACCAAGTGACATAATCGAATACACTAATAAAGGTACAAAAGGGTAATAAAGAATAATAATTACACCTGATCTCTGTTTATTTGGGTGAATTAGATTCACCACCGATACCATATCGCACTATATACATATATACGCATGCATTATAACTCACTCATATTTACGCTGAATTCTTCACGTTCAGAGCAATCTCCGTTTCAAAAAAATACATTTGATTTGATTTGATTTGATTTTCATTTTTATTTCCTTGGACATCATGAATTTACAATCTTCATGTATGGTCACATCAAATCATACATAGAAGAGGGGCCCGTCATAAGCACAGCTCAAGTGGAACATAAGGTCTGTAAATACCCAAAACCTTCATAAAACTCCAGACAACTGATTCTTATATTGCAAGGTACAGGGATACATGCTAAAAATAACACCTGTAGGTATTCATAAATACGAATGTTGCAGATACAGGCATTGGTAATATGTAGACTGTCTTGTAATAAGTAGAAAACAAGTTTAGTCTGTACATATTTCATGTCATTTTGAAGTAAATGTTGAACATTCTCATATTTAAAGACAAACTAAGTTTGTATAGCACTAGAAAGAGTGTTAGCCATTCCCACGCGCAATAACTGAAAGAAGATAATCTTTTAAGCGGTTTTTTTTTTTAACACACTTTGTTGGGCTTGATGTCAATAGGTAGTGAATTCCGAATATCGGGTCAAGTGTGTCTTATAGATCTATAATGAGCCAGCCTGAGGACTGTTTTGGGGATAATTGTTAAAATGCATATTAATAGAAATTGGGGTAGGGTATGTATGGACGAGTAATTGCATAAAGGTAATATACAATATAAATTCACTGTCTGAATATTGTTTGAAACCCATATCAAACCCTAAATATAAAGTACGAATTAATTTTCACGTCAAAATATCAAAAACTCATCAAAAACATGACGGTTTGCATGGAACGGTTGTTATATGACAACAGTCAGTGTGGTGCATAATTGGGTGTATTAAACTGTGCAGAATATGATTTTTACTATACGATGACCAATGTTCACTGAAATATGATATTCATACTTAAAGTTACATGTGAACATGTCAAACAAGGTAAAATAGGAGTAGACCCTCTTTATTTCGCCACGAGCAACCACTCTTTTTTCTCGTTAACATTTTGAAGTACGTTAGTAAAGAAGATAAAAAAAAAGTCGATTGCGCTTTGTCATGGCGGGTGCACGGTCACCCATCAATAGCTACCCTACTGAAACTGAAGCCATTGACATTTTAAGATATTTAAAGCAAAAAAAAAAACAGCTTTGTGTATCATGGTATATCTAATGTTTTATTTAAAATATCATTAATGAAATACTTTCTCTTTTAACACATATTGTTAATCTATCACTAAAAAACGGCGTTGTTTCTAAGAAAATGAAGATTGCAAAGGTTATACCTTTTCAAGAAAGGCGACCAAAAAGACAAAGGTAATTACCGCCCTTTATCGCTCTTAACAAGCTTCTCAAAAAATCTAGAAATAGCGTTTATTCTGGACTCATTATATACGTTTTTAAATAATAATCGTGTCCTCTCTGGGTTTCAACTATTCAAGCACGCGCTTCTAATACATGTACATGTTTTCTTTAAATTGCCAGAGCTATAGACAGTGTCACACACTGCAGGTATTTTCTTGGACTTCTCCAAGGCCTTCGATACTGTAAATCATCATATATTGTTGCATAAGTTATCTCACTATGGAATCCATGGGAAGGCCTTGGAGTAGTGGTTCAGGAAGTACCTCAGTGATAGAAAACAATATGCATACATGAATGGATTTGAATCAACCCTTCAGACAATTACTTGCGGTATCCCTCTGGGTTCTCTGTAAGGCCCGCTCCTGTTTATTTTATGTACACTAACGATCTCCAAAACTCATCTGCAGTCTTATCCTCTTTGCCGATGACCCCAATATCTTTTGCTCTCACCATAATCCTGATACACTTCTGAACATTTGAAACACGGAAGTAAAGTGCGCTTTTGACTGGATTAAAGCTAACAAATTGTCGCTCATCTTATATGAAACAAATTTCTTGCTATTTAAGGATTCTATATCATCCTTATCAGGTCATATGCAAAGAAACAATGAATTATTTCCCAGGTTGAGTCTATCAAATTGTTGGGTGTTTATATAAACAGTAAACTAACGTGGAAAGTTCAAATTGATTGTTTATATAAACTGTTGTCATGTAACTCAGGTGTTATGAACAAGTTGTATTCTGTCTTAATCTTGTGTTATATCTTAATTATTGTACTTGCATGGGGAAATAGCTCCATAACCCTCATGGACAAAAAGGGGGTTGTAAGAATTGTAAAAAATGTTTGAATTCGTGCTCATACAACTGAGCTTTTCTATAACTGTAATATTCTTGAGATATCTGACTTGTACTTTCTTGGAATCTTTGAGTATTTATGTATACGAAGTCTAGAAAAGTAATTTACCGGATGATTCCTCCCTATTTTTAAACCCAACATTATGCTGTACATTCCTGCCCAACTAGACAAACCATTTCAACCCCCCGAGCTCCTAACGTGTTTTGCAAACAAAACAATCATCTTTACTGCACCAAAATTCTGGAATAGCCTAAAAAAAACGAACTGGTTGATAGCTCCTCTTAGCTCAATTCGTTTTGGAAGCTAAGATGTTACCTTTTAAGTATGTCGGAATATTCAAGTCATGATGGATCGTACAGGTGGTCACATAGACTTTGTTCTTGTTATACTGTCCTGACAATTTTTCTTTCGCTTCTTTCTTCTTCTTCTTTCTCTTCTTCTTTCTCTTCTTTTCTTTAGTCTCTTTCGTCGTTTTCTTTTCTTTACTCCACATTATGAGCTTTGCTCTCCTTGTTCGTTTAGTGAATCTGATATTTCTATTCCGATTCGCTTTTCATTACATATTAATCACAATTAATGTTATGTACTCTAGACGGGGGCCTAATCATCTACAAGCTTTATACTTTTTATTTAGGTTTCTCACAGAGTCACGGTTTACATTATCTTTATTTCCCCAGTCGTTCTTATATATCTCTAAACTTTCCACCTGTTTACCGCACATTGTACTTGATTTGAGTTCTTTACTCGTACGTTTTGAAATTGACGCTTATATAGCTAGTAATAACTGAATGCTTTTTGATGTGAAAGTGGAACAAATAAAACTTCAAACATCAAACTTCAAACTATACCAATATGTCATATATACAAATATTACACTATGTTAATATAAAACTGCTCTCTCCATTCGTAGAAAAAGGTCACAGAAACTGGCCTCTGAATGGCCTACTATCTACTGTAGAAACTTGAAAATAAAAATGTCAGACATTTTTGGAATGAATCTTATAATTTACAACTTATATCAGTAATAAAACATTTGCTTGGTGCTTCCTATAATCATATAAAATAATTATAAGTCTATTATAAATTATATATTTGCAACAATACAATAGTTTTTCGATTGCAGTCAAGAACTAATGTCAAATATATAACATACTATAATTATTAACAATCACAACAAACCATCTGGCGAGTGATTTCCCACAGGTTTCATAAGATTTCCTTTCTAGCTGATCTAGCTCAATAATGGTGGATTCTCCACCACTTAAATCGTCTGGCAGTGGTCATTTGTGTATCCATGGACGATGGTAAATTTGTTGATATAGGTTTCTTAGGATTTCCTTTCCAGCTGATCTAGCCCATTTTTTGACCACTTTGCGACCTCCCCTGGCCACACCTACCACATATAACGCGCCAGACGGTCAATTCGTTATATCGGACTATGCGATCTTTGTATTTATGCACATAAAAATTGGTTTCCTTTCCAGCTAGGTTGACCCCCCCCCCCTCCGGCTCCCGGACTAGGGGGGGGGGGGGGGGGGTAGTGTGAATTTAATGGTTAACTCTGCCAGACAATGTGAGCGAGTGGTGGAAGAAGAAGGGGGCCTGGGTGTTGAGTGCTAAGCTTGATAAAAAGTTAAGACTGCCGCAGAATGTGAGTGAGGCGGAGGGGGTAGCTTGATCATTTTCAGTTCAACTTAGACCTAAATCTAATTCTCTAGATTTAGCAAGATACAGCCCCGAAGCAGCTTTTAGTCTCCATATACCCCAATATT
Organism: Heliocidaris erythrogramma; assembly: GCA_025617745.1. Classification (NCBI taxonomy): domain Eukaryota; kingdom Metazoa; phylum Echinodermata; class Echinoidea; order Camarodonta; family Echinometridae; genus Heliocidaris; species Heliocidaris erythrogramma. Next base: position 8,759,902 of record CM046873.1, on the reverse strand, counting down.
TTAGGTGCTACATGAGTTCCCCTTGTTGTTTTCCCTTTGATCTTGTTGATTTAATGCGCAGTTGATCTATAAATATTCTACAATTGTCCGACCTCCGTCCCAATTTTAAAGCCCCAAAGTGGTCTAAAATCGTCGGATTGCCGCCCGAATATCGATCAAATGTTTTCCGATTCCCAAGCGATTTCTGGGCAACCTGTTTACGAGCTCTGCAACCTCAAAAATCGACTTGGAAATTCGCTGAATTGGGAGCAGGTTTCGGTGCCTTGCAGACGTCGGCCGACCCCTTAAAAAAACGCGGCGGAGCCCGCAGTTATCGAGCAGACACCGGCCGCCTTCCGGCCGTATTCCGGGCGAAAATGCCATTATGAGCTCGCAGAGAAGTCGGGCGGGCTCCGTTTTGGATATGTGACGGCCCCTTAACTGATGTGTCAAAAATATCTACCACATCATTGAAACATCAATAAAACAGATTGAATAATGTTGGGCTAATGTCACACCCTTGTTTTACTTCGGTATTTGTGGTAAAACATGGGGTGGCGCCCTCCTCTAATTTCATGGATACTTTACATTTTGAGTACATTATGAACACTCTTAAAAGATTACCACAAGTAACTGATTTTTCGAAAACTATATGTTTAGCCTTTCCTCCTTAAAGGTACAAATAAATGAAACTTATAAGGGAGATATGGAACCGTATGGAATTTGTGAAATGCTCGTTTACTTGTACACATAGCACGCCCGTTATGCGTGTCCGTCGGCCTAACGGCACAGACTTCACCGAACCCAGTGGAACGCTTCGACTTTTAACCAGCTCCATATCTATAGATTCTAAGCGAGCCTGCTAGCTGTCAACCGGAACATACTCGATGAAAATTTAAAAAAATAAAAACATTGTTAACTACAATGATTACTGGTTGGTTAGACCATTTTTTTTTTTGGCTCCACAATGCCCTTTTGTATTGTCGCCCCATAATTAAAGATTACTTTTCCCACCGAGATGGCAAAATATATATTTTTTTAAATTCCATATTTTGTTTTTATTGTTCTTTCATTCCGTAAAATCGAATCTAGATGACAAACAACGGAAAAATTCTTGGCAGGGGTTCCGGAAATAATCATATTTCAACGCCCATATGAGGACACTTCATCAGTACCGAATAAATACTTGATATACGAAGCTCCGATTCAGTTGTCCTCTCTCACCCGAGCCCTCTATGGGTGCTCTGTTTTCTTTGGCTTTAAATGAACAGTGAATGGAATACAGCTTTAGTTACTTGACTAAAGTTTCGATGTAATATCATAAATTGGAGTTAATTCAAGCTTCCAACAGTTACAATAGGCGAGCCTATATGATATATTTCAGTAAAGTTTGAAACGTCTTTTATTTGTCTATTGTAGTAGATTCAACAGTTTTACTTTTCATTACTCTGAAAAAAAAACAGGTGTTGCACATTGGAGAAAATTTTGTTTGTAGCCCATTTAGATGAGATATGTTGCTTGTAATATGCCTCTCGCTTGTTATAAAGATATGAGAAGGGGGAAAAAGTTAATGATGATTCTTGATCTTTTGCAGGTGCATATCTACCAAAGCAGCAGGAACCGTGTGACGAGAACAATACTCCACTGCAAAGTAACCCAGGTATAATGATATTGTGTATAAGGCAACATAACCTCAAATGACAGGTTTTTATTTTAGGTCTTGTTTATCGCCCTTAACACTCATTTCATGGCGTGGGAATAAGAGTTCTGATGCAGTGATAATGAATCGAAATAAAAGATACAGGTTTCATTCTATTTTCAGAAATATTAACCTGCGGAATAATGAACCCTTTTCCATTTCCTGAATTATGAACCTTTTTTCATTTTCGGAATTACAAACCCTATTTTATTTTCGGAATTATGAACCGTCGGAATTACGAACCTTCGGCAAACGAACTTTTCGGAATTATACACCTTCAGAAAAAGGACCCTTCGGAAAAACGACATGTAAACGTTTTTCGACGCCTATGTTTAGCCTTCCCTTTTTTTAAGGCACAAATAATTGATTAGTCAGGTGAGATGGAAAGTTATGGAATGGACGAAATGCTCATTTGCTTGTACACATAGCACGCCCGTTATGCGTGTCCGTCGGTCTAACACAATAACAGTTTGGACCCGGAGTTTGGACGGCACGGACTTCACTTAAAGATAAAGTTCAGTTCTGATAATGGGATTACATTGTGATAGAAAATGTCTCAAAGCAATGGGGAAAGGTTGACCACGTCCATATAAGAATTGGGGTATACTCCGATGTTTTGAAATCATCAAGACCGTGACCCAATCTCGCTGAATAGCATATGAACTGCACAGAGAAATGGGTGTATGGAACTGCATGCACAGGTGGCGTGAATGTTCGGCCCGAGCATTTCAGCTATTTCTTGTCATATTTTGAATATGAGTGCATTTGAGGAGCAATTCATTTCAGGGGACATTTCTTCTATATGATGTTCTTCCAAACTCACATAAAAGGAATAAGAAAGCTCATAAATTATTTTGGTCACCTTTCCCAGAACTCAACCTTCCCTTTAACCCAGTGGAATACTTCATTTAGCTTTAATTACCAGTTCCATATCTAGAGATTCTACAAGCCAGTTCCTAGTTGTCAACCTATTCTTCATTTAGCTTTACCAGTTCCATATCTATATATTCTACAAGCCAGTTCCTAGTTGTCAACCTATTCTTTGCATCGACCCCCCCCCCCCCCCACAATGACCTAAGACTGGCTTTGCAACCGAGATAAAAGCAATAATTGTGTTTTTTCCATTCCGTAAAATTAGAACTCGATGACAGACACCAGAAAAAGGCTGTGCATCAAGGCACTACTACACAGATTATTGTTCATGAGAAACAATAATGTTTACTGTATGTTTAGATGAGAAATTCCGACATATGTCTATTGCTTGTTTATGGATTTGATGTAATGCGTGGGGGAATTGACGAATTCTTAATCTCTATACAGGTGCAAACTAACCAAGGTATGGTTGTAACATACGTATGACATGTTCATTTGATTTTTTCCCCCTCCCTTAACACGCATTTCATAGAGTGGCAATAATGAGTTATGCAGGCAGTGAATATGATTCATGCTTTTATTCATGATTTCCAGTAGGTTTTGTTGTGGTTGTTCATAATATCTGAAAACTCTATTTACTACATAATAGAGAGAGAGAGAGAGAGAGAGGGGGGGGGGGGGTCGCATTTAGTCAGTTAGGCCTACATAATAAATAAGAGAGATAATTTATAGCGTATCATAAAATATGATACATGGGGGTGGGGATTGATGGTCCTCATTTGACCAACTTCTTGACACAATATTCTCTGAGCGTGAGCTATAAGATGAAAATAATGTGAATGGTTTGTCTTTTGTGATTGGATCGTTTCAGATATCTACAATGTGAAGATCTCAGGGTCCTTTACAGTCCAGCAATGTCGTGACAAATTGATAAATGAATACCTCCATGGTTTATGCAAAATCCAGTTGGCTCCATGGGATCCCAATGACTTTGCTGAGTTCAAGGACGTGCACACGGATGTCACCATGGTGAAGAAGGACAAACATGGAAAAGACACGAAAGAGAAAGAGATTCTATCGGGGTCTGTTACTAATATATTTTCAAAGGAAATAAATGGCAAGCCACCAGTTCGAATCCTCATTTCGGCCCCCGCTGGACGAGGAAAAACAACGGCTGTCGCTAAAATGGCTTACGACTGGGCTAACCAAGTGCAGGGATCATCCCTTGAAAACTTGCCTCTGCTCTTCGTTGTTAAGCTACGAAAAACCAGCAAGCAGACATCTATCGCAGACGCAATCAGATCTCAGCTACTGAGTGACGTTCATGGGCTAACCGAAGACGGGCTCCACAGGTTTATCATAGAACATCAGGATAGCTGTCACATCATACTAGACGGGCTAGATGAGTATGCCGGAATTGCCGGAAACCAAGGTTTGGGAAGCAACATTGTCAGTGTGATCCGCTGGGAAATATATCGAGAGTGCAGAGTCCTTGTAACAACACGCACCCACCTAGAGAACTTCTTCAATCAAGATGAACTTCCAAAGGTGTACACGAAGATGTGGATAGAAGGATTCTCGCGAGAGAGCTCAAGAGAGTACATCGACAAGTTTTTTGCCCTGACCTCGAACCACTCTAATGGACAAGATCTGAAAGTGTACCTCGATGGCCAACCACTGATTGATGAACTTGTTACAATACCGCTATTTTGTTTCATGATTTGTCACTTATGGAGGGAGGACATGCTGGGAAGTGATACTACAACCCAAACACAATTGCTTGACAGGGTGAATGGACTTTTGGCATCCCATGCCAATGCCAAACCAGAGTCAAAAGACAAGATAACAGAGGAAAAACTAAATAAAATTATTTGTAAACTCGGTAAGGTTGCTCTTGCTGGTCTACTTGACGATGCCAAAAAGCTAGTTTTCACACCTCATGATTTCAGAAAGGTTCCTGCTATCCTTGACGAGGCATGTAAGCTAGGGATAATATCCAAGACGCCTGTTTTATCAACACGCCTCCCACAGTTGAAGAAGACCTCTTCCACTACCATCGAATTCTATCATAAGCTTGTTCAAGAACACTCGGCTGGGAAACATCTCGCAGCCAAAACAAAGAAATATTTGATGCGATTGAATATTTCTAAATTGGACAGAGTCCTGCGCAACATCAAATCAAACATTGGTGACTACGAAAATCTCATCCGATTCGCTGCTGGCACGGACAACGGCCTCTGTATCAGAATTATGGAGGCAGTCCTTGCCAACGGCGATCTGGATGAGAGCGAGCGATATCGTATTCTCCTTGACTGCTCATCAGAGACCACTGGTACTGAAGGAAAGGTGTCTTCCTTGGTTAAAAGATGCGTAGCTGCACAGAGTATTGTACTTAAGTCACCGACTGTCTACACCGTTGTCGGAATGCAGAATCTCCCACAAGCGCTGAAAAATCAGGTACGCATGCAGACTTCGAGCTAAGCATCACTTGGATAAATAATCAGCTTGACTGATAAAATGTAAATTCCTTTAGGGATTTAAAAGACTTAATTTCTCATTTATTAACTGCGCTGCGATCGGCTACACCCTGGGTTCTTAATAATGTTGTCAGGAGGGCCAGAAATATTCTTGAAATTACGTCACGGGCCACAGAGTATTAGACATACATACATACAAAGACGTATGGGACTCACGAATCTTGCCCGATTACATTATGTATTAGCTTTCTGGGGTGTTTTTATTCAGGGAGCGAGCTAAGCTTGCGAGGAAACAAAAAATGACACATTAGAATCGTGAAAATGTAATTTCGTAATCAAAATGTGCTAATTTAGTCACTTTGCAAGAATCATGCAAAATAAAAATAACAAAAATCAGCCCCCCCCCCAAAAAAAAAGAAGTAAATATAAAAATAGAAATATTACAAAAGAGCATTTCACTGCCCGAAAAAGAAATGGTGTGTGCCTGAATGCAGGGAAATTTAGATACTGGGAGAGAGGGCTCGAGCCCCCATCCCCCATCCCTCGCCTCAGACGTTAATGTATACATACCCGAATGGCTCATCTAAGGACGGTTAAACGATTTTAGAATGCCCCCCCCCCCCCCTCCTCATTTTTTTCTTTGTTTGATTAAATATATATATATATATATAACTATATATTGGACTATGCACTACATAGAGTTTTACAGTTCTTTTTCTTAAGAGCCCAGTGTAGTAGGCCCTCACTCTTCGGAAACTAGAACATTTAGTCAAACAGGTATATACTACTACCAAACGGGGACGTGAAAGAGACTCACAAAGGCACTTTCTCTAAAACAAAGGAGATATAAATTTTTCGTATTTAAAGTTGTGTGTGTAATTGGGTTTTTACAGACGTGTATCAATCAGATATGATTATTTACGTCTGGGACCAACCTTTAACGTCACCATGGCACACACACAACAAAAAATACGCATTTCAAAGAGAAATTTTGGAATAGGCATTACCCCTGTGGGAAACTACATACAACTTATTTACGTCTAGATAGAAGGAATATACCTTATATTCTATGAGTTTTCATCACTATTGATAAACAGAGATTAAAGGTACTTCATCCCTTTTGCAGCCCTAAATGTTTAAGTTGTGTGAATATGCAATATATTACAAAGTAATACATCTTGAGCGGATATGAAAAGGATTATAATTTGATTTTAAGTATTATAATAACAACAGTTTTGGGAATACATTATGTTTTTCGGCTAAAAAGAAAACACTTTAAAATTATGTTTCGACCGTAACTACCGTAGTGCATCTACTTGCCTTGATTTTTGAATAGTTCCCTCTGTGACAAAACAAGTTTTTCATTTCTTCAAAAGGAGTTATAGAACTTGTGATCTCGAAATTTCATATATAGGTAGTATCAATGATGACTACTAAACGTGTGCAAAGCTTCGCGGAATGTACCTTTTGAATAGGTTACAAAGAAATATCCCTCACAAACCTTTAACGGACAATATGACCATTATTTTACTAATTTTAGTGCCCTGTTGTGGCTGAAGGCTAAAGTTGATGAACACTTTGCTATTAGTCTAGTCGGACAAAGGGGTCCCCGTGCACCATCGAGATACATGTTAAAACCATTTTTTTTGTGTAATACCTCAAATGTCTAGTTAATGAATTGTATGTTCCCATTGCCAAATCGTGTACCATGGGGTTGAAAATCGGTCATGGGGGGATTTTTGATGAAATTTCATAATGAGCATATCTTTTGAATTAGACATCATGCAAGTATAAATATTAGTATATTATTAGTATAAGAGTATAAGAAATCGATTTGGAGAGTTATTTTCGTAATTTGATTGACCTGGATTCCACAAAATATAACAAATGTATGAAAAAAGTGCTATTTTTTTAAAACTAAAAATCGGGCATCCTAACGTCATAACTTTGATTTCTACTAGTAGAAAAGATAATATCCTATTAATTTTGCTACTGTATGTTCAGAATAACATCATAATCATGATTTTGATGCATAAATAAGCACTTATACTGTAATGGTGTCCCATAATGGTCAGCCTATTGACACCTCTCAGATTAGGAAATAATGGTGTTTTACATGAACAATCGAGGCCCACTAACTATTGTGTGCGAAACCCAGAAGTATGCATTGTGTTTACGTGACACTGTGTTAAAAGCGGCACGGCTGAGACACTCTATACCAGCATGATTGGCAATATTTTTACGTTATATTTTCTGTCTACATGCATTTATTGTAAGGAATTTCATATCTTTTTTTTTTTCTTTAAAATATGCATTGAGTACTTTATATTGCTTGATGCTTTAAGATCAAAGACAGTAACATCAATAATTTGAATCCAAATCGAAAATAGATATATATTACGGTAAGGATTGATTGCCTGTCTTGACGGGTTTGTCTATCTGTTTCTCATAGTATGTGCTTCGAATACATTCATGATGTACATGGAAAAAAAGTTTATTGAATATATCATAATAAAGTAAATGTGAGAAAATTAGAATGCCCCGACCGGGATTCGACCAACTGAGCTATCCGGGCTCCCGTCGAGAAGACCTGTCTCATTGGTAGGCCATTATATAGCGTACGCATGGAATTGGTATGGATGTATCCCTACGCTCGATGGAAAGAGAGGGGCTATATGTGAGATTGTTACTTTGCTTCGACGGGAGCCCGGATAGCTCAGTTGGTAGAGCATTGGTCATGCAATCCAGGGTCCCGGGTTCGAATCCCGGTCGGGGCATTGTAATTTTCTCACATTTACTTTTTTTATGATATATTCAATTTACTTCAATCCTATCAATTATTATATTTAATTAGGAATTCAAATTGTCCTCTATAGAAATTCGTTGGCATGGATTTGCCCGACTTTAGAGGGAAGACCTGTCTCATTGGTAGGCCATTATATAGCGTACGCATGGAATTGGTATGGATGTACCCCTACGCTCGATGGAAAGAGAGGGGCTATAATTATGTGAGATTGTTACTTTGCTTCGACGGGAGCCAGGATAGCTCAGTTGGTAGAGCACTGGTCATGCCATCCAGGGTCCCGGGTTCGAATCCCAGTCGGGGCATTGTAATTTTCTCACATTTACTTTTTTTAATGATATATTCAGTTTACTTCAATCCTATCAATTATTATATTTAATTACGAATTCAAATTGTCCTCTATAGAAATTCGTTGGCATGGATTTGCCCGACTTTAGAGGGAAGACCTGTCTCATTGGTAGGCCATTATATAGCGTACGCATGGAATTGGTATGGATGTACCCCTACGCTCGATGGAAATTGAGGGGCTATAATTATGTGAGATTGTTACTTTGCTTCGACGGGAGCCCGGATAGCTCAGTTGGTAGAGCACTGGTCATGCAATCCAGGGTCCCGGGTTCGAATCCCGGTCGGGGCATTGTAATTTTCTCACATTTACTTTTTTTATGATATATTCAATTTACTTCAATCCTATCAATTATTATATTTAATTAGGAATTCAAATTGTCCTCTATAGAAATTCGTTGGCATGGATTTGCCCGACTTTTTAATAGAGGGAAGACCTGTCTCATTGGTAGGCCATTATATAGCGTACGCATGGAATTGGTATGGATGTACCCCTACGCTCGATGGAAAGAGAGGGGCTATAATTATGTGAGATTGTTACTTTGCTTCGACGGGAGCCCGGATAGCTCAGTTGGTAGAGCACTGGTCATGCAATCCAGGGTCCCGGGTTCGAATCCCGGTCGGGGCATTGTAATTTTCTCACATTTACTTTTTTTAATGATATATTCAATTTACTTCAATCCTATCAATTATTATATTTAATTAGGAATTCAAATTGTCCTCTATAGAAATTCGTTGGCATGGATTTGCCCGACTTTAGAGGGAAGACCTGTCTCATTGGTAGGCCATTATATAGCGTACGCATGGAATTGGTATGGATGTACCCCTACGCTCGATGGAAAGAGAGGGGCTATAATTATGTGAGATTGTTACTTTGCTTCGACGGGAGCCCGGATAGCTCAGTTGGTAGAGCACTGGTCATGCAATCCAGGGTCCCGGGTTCGAATCCCGGTCGGGGCATTGTAATTTTCTCACATTTACTTTTTTTATGATATATTCAATTTACTTCAATCCTATCAATTATTATATTTAATTAGGAATTCAAATTGTCCTCTATAGAAATTCGTTGGCATGGATTTGCCCGACTTTTTAATAGAGGGAAGACCTGTCTCATTGGTAGGCCATTATATAGCGTACGCATGGAATTGGTATGGATGTACCCCTACGCTCGATGGAAAGAGAGGGGCTATAATTATGTGAGATTGTTACTTTGCTTCGACGGGAGCCCGGATAGCTCAGTTGGTAGAGCACTGGTCATGCAATCCAGGGTCCCGGGTTCGAATCCCGGTCGGGGCATTGTAATTTTCTCACATTTACTTTTTTTAATGATATATTCAATTTACTTCAATCCTATCAATTATTATATTTAATTAGGAATTCAAATTGTCCTCTATAGAAATTCGTTGGCATGGATTTGCCCGACTTTAGAGGGAAGACCTGTCTCATTGGTAGGCCATTATATAGCGTACGCATGGAATTGGTATGGATGTACCCCTACGCTCGATGGAAAGAGAGGGGCTATAATTATGTGAGATTGTTACTTTGCTTCGACGGGAGCCAGGATAGCTCAGTTGGTAGAGCACTGGTCATGCCATCCAGGGTCCCGGGTTCGAATCCCAGTCGGGGCATTGTAATTTTCTCACATTTACTTTTTTTAATGATATATTCAGTTTACTTCAATCCTATCAATTATTATATTTAATTAGGAATTCAAATTGTTCTCTATAGAAATTCGTTGGCATGGATTTGCCCGACTTTAGAGGGAAGACCTGTCTCATTGGTAGGTCATTATATAGCGTACGCATGGAATTGGTATGGATGTACCCCTACGCTCGATGGAAATTGAGGGGCTATAATTATGTGAGATTGTTACTTTGCTTCGACGGGAGCCCGGATAGCTCAGTTGGTAGAGCACTGGTCATGCAATCCAGGGTCCCGGGTTCGAATCCCGGTCGGGGCATTGTAATTTTCTCACATTTACTTTTTTTAATGATATATTCAATTTACTTCAATCCTATCAATTATTATATTTAATTAGGAATTCAAATTGTCCTCTATAGAAATTCGTTGGCATGGATTTGCCCGACTTTAGAGGGAAGACCTGTCTCATTGGTAGGCCATTATATAGCGTACGCATGGAATTGGTATGGATGTACCCCTACGCTCGATGGAAAGAGAGGGGCTATAATTATGTGAGATTGTTACTTTGCTTCGACGGGAGCCAGGATAGCTCAGTTGGTAGAGCACTGGTCATGCCATCCAGGGTCCCGGGTTCGAATCCCAGTCGGGGCATTGTAATTTTCTCACATTTACTTTTTTTAATGATATATTCAGTTTACTTCAATCCTATCAATTATTATATTTAATTAGGAATTCAAATTGTTCTCTATAGAAATTCGTTGGCATGGATTTGCCCGACTTTAGAGGGAAGACCTGTCTCATTGGTAGGTCATTATATAGCGTACGCATGGAATTGGTATGGATGTACCCCTACGCTCGATGGAAATTGAGGGGCTATAATTATGTGAGATTGTTACTTTGCTTCGACGGGAGCCCGGATAGCTCAGTTGGTAGAGCACTGGTCATGCAATCCAGGGTCCCGGGTTCGAATCCCGGTCGGGGCATTGTAATTTTCTCACATTTACTTTTTTTAATGATATATTCAATTTACTTCAATCCTATCAATTATTATATTTAATTAGGAATTCAAATTGTCCTCTATAGAAATTCGTTGGCATGGATTTGCCCGACTTTAGAGGGAAGACCTGTCTCATTGGTAGGCCATTATATAGCGTACGCATGGAATTGGTATGGATGTACCCCTACGCTCGATGGAAAGAGAGGGGCTATAATTATGTGAGATTGTTACTTTGCTTCGACGGGAGCCAGGATAGCTCAGTTGGTAGAGCACTGGTCATGCCATCCAGGGTCCCGGGTTCGAATCCCAGTCGGGGCATTGTAATTTTCTCACATTTACTTTTTTTAATGATATATTCAGTTTACTTCAATCCTATCAATTATTATATTTAATTAGGAATTCAAATTGTCCTCTATAGAAATTCGTTGGCATGGATTTGCCCGACTTTTTAATAGAGGGAAGACCTGTCTCATTGGTAGGCCATTATATAGCGTACGCATGGAATTGGTATGGATGTACCCCTACGCTCGATGGAAAGAGAGGGGCTATAATTATGTGAGATTGTTACTTTGCTTCGACGGGAGCCCGGATAGCTCAGTTGGTAGAGCACTGGTCATGCAATCCAGGGTCCCGGGTTCGAATCCCGGTCGGGGCATTGTAATTTTCTCACATTTACTTTTTTTAATGATATATTCAATTTACTTCAATCCTATCAATTATTATATTTAATTAGGAATTCAAATTGTCCTCTATAGAAATTCGTTGGCATGGATTTGCCCGACTTTAGAGGGAAGACCTGTCTCATTGGTAGGCCATTATATAGCGTACGCATGGAATTGGTATGGATGTACCCCTACGCTCGATGGAAAGAGAGGGGCTATAATTATGTGAGATTGTTACTTTGCTTCGACGGGAGCCCGGATAGCTCAGTTGGTAGAGCACTGGTCATGCAATCCAGGGTCCCGGGTTCGAATCCCGGTCGGGGCATTGTAATTTTCTCACATTTACTTTTTTTATGATATATTCAATTTACTTCAATCCTATCAATTATTATATTTAATTAGGAATTCAAATTGTCCTCTATAGAAATTCGTTGGCATGGATTTGCCCGACTTTTTAATAGAGGGAAGACCTGTCTCATTGGTAGGCCATTATATAGCGTACGCATGGAATTGGTATGGATGTACCCCTACGCTCGATGGAAAGAGAGGGGCTATAATTATGTGAGATTGTTACTTTGCTTCGACGGGAGCCCGGATAGCTCAGTTGGTAGAGCACTGGTCATGCAATCCAGGGTCCCGGGTTATTTAGAGGGAAGACCTGTCTCATTGGTAGGCCATTATATAGCGTACGCATGGAATTGGTATGGATGTACCCCTACGCTCGATGGAAAGAGAGGGGCTATAATTATGTGAGATTGTTACTTTGCTTCGACGGGAGCCAGGATAGCTCAGTTGGTAGAGCACTGGTCATGCCATCCAGGGTCCCGGGTTCGAATCCCAGTCGGGGCATTGTAATTTTCTCACATTTACTTTTTTTAATGATATATTCAGTTTACTTCAATCCTATCAATTATTATATTTAATTAGGAATTCAAATTGTTCTCTATAGAAATTCGTTGGCATGGATTTGCCCGACTTTAGAGGGAAGACCTGTCTCATTGGTAGGTCATTATATAGCGTACGCATGGAATTGGTATGGATGTACCCCTACGCTCGATGGAAATTGAGGGGCTATAATTATGTGAGATTGTTACTTTGCTTCGACGGGAGCCCGGATAGCTCAGTTGGTAGAGCACTGGTCATGCAATCCAGGGTCCCGGGTTCGAATCCCGGTCGGGGCATTGTAATTTTCTCACATTTACTTTTTTTAATGATATATTCAATTTACTTCAATCCTATCAATTATTATATTTAATTAGGAATTCAAATTGTCCTCTATAGAAATTCGTTGGCATGGATTTGCCCGACTTTAGAGGGAAGACCTGTCTCATTGGTAGGCCATTATATAGCGTACGCATGGAATTGGTATGGATGTACCCCTACGCTCGATGGAAAGAGAGGGGCTATAATTATGTGAGATTGTTACTTTGCTTCGACGGGAGCCAGGATAGCTCAGTTGGTAGAGCACTGGTCATGCCATCCAGGGTCCCGGGTTCGAATCCCAGTCGGGGCATTGTAATTTTCTCACATTTACTTTTTTTAATGATATATTCAGTTTACTTCAATCCTATCAATTATTATATTTAATTAGGAATTCAAATTGTTCTCTATAGAAATTCGTTGGCATGGATTTGCCCGACTTTAGAGGGAAGACCTGTCTCATTGGTAGGTCATTATATAGCGTACGCATGGAATTGGTATGGATGTACCCCTACGCTCGATGGAAAGAGAGGGGCTATAATTATGTGAGATTGTTACTTTGCTTCGACGGGAGCCCGGATAGCTCAGTTGGTAGAGCACTGGTCATGCAATCCAGGGTCCCGGGTTCGAATCCCGGTCGGGGCATTGTAATTTTCTCACATTTACTTTTTTTATGATATATTCAATTTACTTCAATCCTATCAATTATTATATGAAGAGCTTACTTGCAAAAGGCCCTAAATCCATTTTTTATCATATGGCACTTTTTTATATGCCTTAATAGACATTCACCATGTGCATCAAACTGGCTATATTTCAACTTCTAAAAGTTTCAGGAAGTTTGTTAAAAAATGAGATGAAAATTATGTTTTCTTTCAAAAGGCCCTAAATCCAAAACACTTTTCTTGCAAAAAGCCCTATATCCATTCATCTATCCTGCATCCTGATTGGCTAAGAGAATAGGTTTTTGGCATGAATGACCAATCACGCGCCTCCACACAACCATCTATCCAGAGACTCTGTGTGAGAATATGATGATGCATTCTGCTCTGGATACAGTAGATATTGCTTTTATTTTGAGCAAATCTGCTTTATTAAGGGCAGATAATGACTGGCTACTGTCAGTAGACAATACAAATTATCTTTGGAATCGACTTAAAAATGTTGCTATATCAGGCAAGGTTTATCCGGGCAAAGCAAATATTTTATGCAGTTATCTAGAGCAAGTCTGCTTTATTTTTAAGGTCAGATGATGATTTTCGATAAGTCACCCCAATTGTCTTTCGAAGTTTAAATTTTGATTGATTTTATAATGTTGCTATATCAGGCAAGGTTTATTATAACCCATTGAACATAGGCAGGTGGAGCAGCACAAGAGGTTAGGTGAACAAGGGCGGTGGATTTTTGGTTCATTAGAAAGATTTTTAATATGTAAATGACTATTATCATTCAAGACTTTTCTTGCAAAAGGCCCTAAATCCCACTTTTCTTGCAAAAGGCCCTATAAAATCCAAAAAAATAATAAATATAACAAATCATATAAATATTTGACGGCCGCAGGATTTTTAAAATTGTGATTATTGTTACTTGTGGTGATGTCTCTTAAACATACATGAAGATCTTCTTGAATGAAATCATAGAACTGTGTGAAACAAAAAATCTCAATTTACTAAGAAGTAGGTAAAGTGGATTTAGGGCCTTTTGCAAGAAAACTCTTCATATTTAATTAGGAATTCAAATTGTCCTCTATAGAAATTCGTTGGCATGGATTTGCCCGACTTTAGAGGGAAGACCTGTCTCATTGGTAGGCCATTATATAGCGTACGCATGGAATTGGTATGGATGTACCCCTACGCTCGATGGAAAGAGAGGGGCTATAATTATGTGAGATTGTTACTTTGCTTCGACGGGAGCCAGGATAGCTCAGTTGGTAGAGCACTGGTCATGCCATCCAGGGTCCCGGGTTCGAATCCCAGTCGGGGCATTGTAATTTTCTCACATTTACTTTTTTTAATGATATATTCAGTTTACTTCAATCCTATCAATTATTATATTTAATTACGAATTCAAATTGTCCTCTAGAAATTCGTTGGCATGGATTTGCCCGACTTTAGAGGGAAGACCTGTCTCATTGGTAGGCCATTATATAGCGTACGCATGGAATTGGTATGGATTTACCCCTACGCTCGATGGAAAGAGAGGGGCTATAATTATGTGAGATTGTTACTTTGCTTCGACGGGAGCCCGGATAGCTCAGTTGGTAGAGCACTGGTCATGCAATCCAGGGTCCCGGGTTCGAATCCCGGTCGGGGCATTGTAATTTTCTCACATTTACTTTCTTTATGATATATTTAATTTACTTCAATCCTATCAATTATTATATATCATTACGAATTCAAATTGTCCTCTATAGAAATTCGTTGGCATGGATTTGCCCGACTTTAGAGGGAAGACCTGTCTCATTGGTAGGCCATTATATAGCGTACGCATGGAATTGGAATGGATGTACCCCCTACGCTCGATGGAAAGAGAGGGGCTATATGTGAGATTGTTACTTTGCTTCGACGGGAGCCCGGATAGCTCAGTTGGTAGAGCACTGGTCATGTAATCCAGGGTCCCGGGTTCGAATCCCGGTCGGGGCATTGTAATTTTCTCACATTTACTTTCTTTATTATATATTCAATTTACTTCAATCCTATCAATTATTATAGTTAATTAAAAAAAGTTTACCTCTGATAACCGATATATGCCATGTAATCTTAGAATAATGGGTCAAAAATTCATGAAGATTACTGGGAATGATTTGTTCAATCAATTAGTAGCACTATGTCTACATTTGGACTACTAGAGATATCAGAATGGAGACATGCGAGAGAGGGAAAGAAGATGCACATACGAGGGGTATAGGGAGGAAACGAGCGGAGAGGGTAGAGAGAGAGAGAGGGAGAGAGAGAGAGAGAGAGAGAGAGAGAGCTGGAGCTGAGGGAAAGGATCAAGTGATAGACTGAGAGATGGGGTGAATGAAAAGATGTAAGGGAGAAAAGAAAGTTAGTGAGGACTGGAGAGACGTTATTATTTTGAGATGAGAGAGGGAGAAACGGAGTAAGCGAGATATGGAGAAACACCATGCAGACAAGGGGGTGAAATTAAAGAAAACAATGGAAAGAGGGAGGGAGAGACAGGCAGACAGACAGGCAGATGGACGGGCGAGAAGGGAGAGATTGTATATTAGGAATTAGGGAGTCGGGTAGAGGAGATTGAGAGAGTACAAGAGCGAGAGACTGAAAGGCACAGGGAAAAAAATGAGAGAAGGGAATGGATAGAGAGAGTTAAAGAGAGGGGGAGAGAGAAAGGCATTGTCAGAAAAGCAGGATGAGACAGAGACGGGGAGATAAGAGGGAGAAGTAGAGATTTTGATCATACGGGCCCATTTTCCGGGGGGGGGGGGGGGGCTGACGCCTTTTACCCGAATACTAACTTTTCAATTGTCTATCTTTTTTCGAGCGAGCATATTTGAAGAAAAAAATATTCAGAAAACGTTGAGGGGTTTACGGTTCACCATGTGGTTAGTCCTAAAAAGGACTGTTAGAAGGAAGAAGTGAAAAAAGTTAAAATGAGAAGAAATGGAAAGGCGAGATAGAGAGTAAGAGATTGTCGAAGTAATCTTTCTTGAAATATTGTGAAGTCCTGAAAAGGACTGTAAACCGGATGAAAAGGCTGAAAGTATAGAGAAGGCTCGACGTTCCGGACAACTTGACTATGATGACTGACAGTTAAAAGACCTGTGGAATGCAAGTACATGTTGATCTTTGATGATGTGTATTGTTCTGTACATCACAAAATTTACAAGCATTTAATCCGAATATGTGTCATATATTTTTAAATATGTTTTGTAATTATTTTATTTTACCTGCTAAGCCCCACCCCTAAAAAACCCTTTGGAGTCTGATTCTTCACATGACATCATCAGTCAATCAGTCACCTAAAACAAGTCAAACAAAAGACACTGATATGTACAGTATCTCTCTGTTTTGTACTTGCTCACATTAGCATCGTGTGTTTTCATACAACAGATTTTCAGTACCTTTCTTTTCCTGTGATGCTGGAGCATTTCTGACATAGCATCTGCTATTGGGATTCAGATCAAATGGTTTTAAATTTTGTGATGTACAGAACAATACACATCATCAAAGATCAACATGTGCTTGCATTCCATAGGTCCTTTGATGACATCTGTACTTGGAAAAAACGTTTCCCCCTTGTATTTTGTTACAACCGATATATGCCATAAAATCTTAGAATATTGGGTCAAAAACTCATGAAGATTACTTGGAATGATTCTGTTCAATCAATGAGTAGCATTATATGTCTACCTTTGGAGTACTGGAGATGATTATCTCATAAAATGAACTAAGGTATCAGAATAGATGCACATACGGAGACGGACTGGGGGGGGGGGGGGGGGAGGGCGAGCAGAGAGGTTGGAAAGAGAGAGAGAGAGGGGGGGGGGATGCTCGGGATGCTTGATAGTGCAGAGAGAGAGAGAAGATGGACAAGTATAAATATAGGGTAAAATAGAGGAGGGAGTATGGATATAGAGACAAGTATAACGAGTGATAGACACAGAGAGATAATCATGATCAGTGGCGGATCTGGGGGGGGGGGGGGTACTTCCGGCCCGTGTCCCCCCCCCCCCACTTTTGGAAGAAAAGTATGCAATTTGACCATAAAGGATCCGCCATTTTGTCGATTGTGCCCCCCCCCCCCCCTTTTCGAATGAAAACATTTTTTTTTGCTTGTCATAGAATTATGTAGGGAAACTGGACCCCACCCCCACCCCCCCCCCCCCCCCCCCGAGCGACTTTTCGAGAAGCTGGCAAAACCCCAAAAATACGGGTCTTCCTTTTCCAAAAGTTGACAAACCTGCATTTGTGTTTATTGTACTATGATTATTATGATTATTGAAATTACCACATGGTACAGAGGCAGACGACACTTCATATTCGGTTAACTATCACCTCATATTCGAGTCTACTATAGGGAGGTGTATGGTGAATTTGTAATGAAACTGCATGATCATACGGTTGTCTTAACTTTCTGAAACTTGATAATAGTTTTTTTTCCAACTGAAAATGTACTGAATTATTGAGAAATCACATTTCAAGAATTAATGTATGTTTGAACTTGTATGAATCTTACCCATCACATTGGTAGAGTGTCCAAACCAGGTCCAAACCAAGCTGCCTCTAACACGCAGTCGGTACTATAATCTACTGCAATAATTATGTATCTATATTCGAATCGGCCTCAAATGATTGATTTTATTGTCTTTGATTTTAAAACATCAAATACTATAAAGTACTGAAATAAATTCACGAAATTCCTTGCGATGAATGTATGTAGACAGAAAACATAACGTATAAATCTTACCTATTATGGCGGTAGAGTGTCTCAGCCGTGCCGCTTTTAACACAGAGAAGTCAGTGGGTTTCGCATAATACTAATACTAATACTAATACTACTCAGCTATTTTCTCTATAATTGCATAATGTCTACTTCAAAAGATTTGATAATTACCAAATTTCATCAAAAGTCAAAGATGGCTCCCAAATGGCCGATTTTGAACCCATGTGATAAAAATATTTGATAATGTCCCAAATATGTTATGCACAAAATGTATTCCTTCGTTTGTATAAGTTACACAAAAATGAGTAATACATTATCAAATATCCCCCCCCCAAAAAAAAAAAAAAAAAAAAACAATTATAACCACAGGTTAGAGAAGTCAAATTCGAGAGGTCTACTATAACTATAAATGTGATGAGTGGGTTATGGTCATGCCTCGCTTCATTTGCGAAGCTACATACTCTCGCCATCACAGACTCCTCTCTCAGTTTCCCTCCATCTCCTCCTGAGCTTCCATCCGTCAAAATGCTGACAGCCAAGAGAGTGACGTCACAAAGCTACGAAGGTCTGCTCTCATCGCTACCTGGCTTGAAAGAGATCGATATCACTATCGATGATGCAGAGAGAGACATACCTCAGATCACGGCTGGTCTTCGTCTGACCGGCGCCGGGGGACAGCAGCTCACACACATCAGCCTTGATGCACCGCCATCACTCCTCCCACCAGAGAAGAAGAATGTATCGAGGGAGACGATGAGAGGACTGGGTCTTCTGATCAGAGAACAGACTGAGAACCTGCAGTGGCTAGCTTTATCAGGAGTAAAGTGCAGAGATGAGGGAGACTTGGTTGAATTTGCAGAGTGCTGCAGACGTTTGAAGACGATGAATTATCTAGCGTGAGTTCATTTTATATAGGCCTAGGCCTAACAAAAGTTAGGCTTACGGTAATTGAGTGAGTTTCACTGCATTTTCGATGATTGACAATATTTTAGTTGGTGTTGGTAAGATAGACTGTAAACTACTATCATAATTACCTGTATGCCCTGCATGGTTAAATATGTAAGTTAGGCTACTCTTGTTCAAATATTTTGTTTACAAACATCTTAGGTCTACTATAGGCCTAACAGTTAGGCCTACTTAACCTTAGTCACATGCAATTATCTTGTAAACATGGTGCAGGCTTCTTGACTGTGGATCTAAACAAGGCGCTAGACTGGATTCTCTCACCAATCTTCTTCTCAACTCGAATGAATCACTAAGGGTGATTGCTTTACATGTAAGTTGTGGTTTATTGCCATTTGGTCCAATCGTCATAATCTTACATCATTCAGTCTAATAGGTAATTAATAATATACATTTCGTCCAATCAACGTTTCGTCCAATATTACCAGTAGGCCTAGGCCTAACATAGGCTAGGCCTAGGACCTATAGTACATGGCCAATGGCAATGCTATACTAGGGCCCCCCTAGCCTAGGCTATAGCAATTTCGTCTAGGCCTAGGCTATAACAATTTGGCCTAGAAAAGCCATTTGGTCTAATACTTTATTTTTGGCAATTGGTCCAATATAATTATCAATCGGTCCAATTACCATTTGGTCTAATCATTAGGCCTAAATGGTCTTAAAAACAAATGGCTAGTTGGGTCCATCAATCATTTGGTCCAACTTCATTTGGTCTAATGTCATTACGCCTAGGCCTAGGCTAAACCAATTCGTAATTGATCACTTGATCTAATTTAACACTTGGCCTAATGACCACTTGGTCCAATTACTTGTTGGTCTAATAATTGTTTAGGCTTAGGCCTAGTCTATAATCATCATTTGGGTCTTATAACAAATTGGTCTAAACTCTAATAATAAGCACTAAGCCTGGGACGTCCATATGTGCTGCCTTTTTTTTTTTAATTTAACTTACACTTGTTGTAGATCCAAATATTCTGAACGAAAGTTTCTGCAGTTAATTTGTATCTGGGTCTGTTCACAAAGTTGGGCACCTTTTGAGGCTTTTTTTTTCTTTAATCCCCTGTAATTCGATGAAAAAGTCTAGTTAGAATTTTCTTACTTGGCCATTCTATCTCTGGTGAAAATAAAAAGCATCTGAGAATCATAAATATGTTGTTCCACAATGTATTTTGGAAATAATTATGAAAAACCAGCGTGTGGATGTTACCGGATATTGTGTCCGTGTTACATCCGCAAAGTCTCATTTTGAGACATAACGGCACATCCATAATGCTCTTGATGATAAGTATTTGCCTGGTTACTTTAGGCTCTCTATTTAATTCAATGCAACAACAACTGCAATGAGAGTAGGCCTAGGCCTAGGCCTATACTGACTTCAAGAGTTATTGTGACATTTGATTAGAAACCGTTACACCCACAACATTCATGATAAACTCAGGGAAGATAGTTATTCTTTTGTTAAAAGTTTTGCTTCATTAAGTCAGCACCATAACACATTGTACCCATTAGGATTTAGCTATGTAAGGTATCATGCATGTACAACGTAGATGCTGGTAATCTAAAAAAAAAAGGTGGTTCTGGATGTAACATGGGACACCAGTATGTTTTTGTCAATATTTTGAAAATGCCTCTCAAAACAATTTGTCTTGTGTTCTTCAAAAGTACAATGTTTTTACGATAAAATGTCACGTTTTGGTGCCCCAACTTTGTGAACAGACCTATCTAGAAATAGGCCTAGGCCTACATGATGTAGCTTCTATTCTAGATCAATTTACATTTCGACCTAGTAATGGAGGTATTTTCCATTACATTAAACGTGGAATTTGCCTTTCTTACCGAAGATATTGGAATATTATAAGGCTCTGGTGTTTTTAACTATGACCAACAAGCTTAATGGCACTTTGAGGACCCCCAAATTTTTAAAGATAAAGAATTGGAAATCAGTTTTAACTTTTTCTTGTAGCATGGACCTAGGTTGATCTCCCATAGCTTAATGAAAATTTTTCAACTTTGATTTATGTGCATGAGGTATCCCTGAACAGCAAATTGTTTACAGAATTTTGTAACCCAAATTGACATACAATTTTGTTTGGAGCTGAAAAATATATAAAGCCATACACAATATACCCATATTCCTTTTCTATTCACGATTAATGAGCATGGATGGATCTTTAACAAATTTAAATGTCATCTGAACAATCTCTCATAATTTGATGGAACGGTGTACAATCGAAAATGGTGTTTCGGACGTTACATCTTCCGTAAACATTTTAGACTCACATTTAACCCACTAGAACAAGAACTTAATTACCTCAGTCATATCCATATTAGAATAGGCCTAAACTTAATATTAGTTACTCCAAATAAATAGCTTAAAATAAAATAGCAATATATTGTAGTAGTGCTGATGGTAAAAATATCTTCATCAAATGAAAAAGATGTCTAGTTTTTCGTAAACAGTTTTGTAACGTCGGAAACAATTTTCATTTTGAAGTGGTAAAAAATTTGTGACTTGGAGGACCTATATTTTACAACATTTTATACACAAAGCTGATTAGTCAAATATTATGGTATCTGGAGTGAATCAATCATTTATGGAATAAAACATTGTAAGTCATTACACAAATTTAGACACAAATTATATGATTCACATGCAACAATTTTTTGTAAGGACAAGAAAGTTATTTCGGACGTTACATAATTTTATTGTTAACGCATAATTTACAAATTTCAACTAATTTTTTGACATATCAGCAAATTAGGATTTCACAATCTTTCCCATGTTAAGAAAACTATTTTTAATATGTTATTTAGCTTTGAATATAAAGAAAGCATGAATAGGATGCTAAAAACTCATTTTTTAATGAATCATCTAAGCTTTCTGCAAATTGAAATATAAACAAATTATAATTTTGAAGCCACTCTGTGTGATGAAATGCATTGCTGGATGGTTAAAGTAGATATTCAAAGAAAATCACAAATATGGCAATTAATGTATCACTAGAAACTGGGAAGCTTACACATGGCAATCGTATAAGTTTTATGTCAACTGCGTATCTGGTGATTATAAAAACAACACAAATAAAAGCTCTTTTCAGCATCTGGAATATCCGAGGATTCGCCAGAAATATAGCGATGTTTTGATGTCGTCACACTCGGGATCGATCCTGCTTAAGCAGACGACGTCCTATAATGAATGAACGTAATTGCAATGCAAATATTTATCAAATTATAAAGAGTTTGGTGTATCTAAACATGACCTTATTTCACACCATTATAAAGGGAAAGTGAAACTGATTCTGATAGCTAAAACCGTTTGATTGTAAATACATAGGAGAAGGGTCAATGATCAATGAAATAAACCCCACTTTCAAATTGAAAAGCCCTCCGAATAATAGCAGGATGGTATTCGTTCCCTCTTGAAACGCCGAACATGCCCCGGTGCAAACAGCTGAAAATACAATGGCGTCTTATTTTGTTTACAAGTGACTGATTCCTTTATTTTTTTAACGCTGCATTTTTCATCAAAATAATACCATACACGAAGTTAAGAGTGAGGCAACAGACTAACATTAAGACTGACGCTAGTGAAGGAAGAGAAATAAGTGAAGAGGAGATGACAAAATAGGCTCTGAAAAATGTGTAAGATGTTATGAGACATCGTCTGCTTAGACAGGACTGGTCCAGGGTGTGTCGTCACACATCTCAGCAGCGTTCGAGGAGCTCTTCAGCTGCTATATCGGGGGCTGTATTTTACCGTTTTATAATTGATAATAATCATTACTTCAAATGTTTCCAAGCGTTGAATTTGGATAACCTTGTTTAATTTATGCCATCTATGCAATAATAAGTATTAAGCCAATATTTAAACTCATTAACGTTCTACTTTAAGTATATCCTAAATTGTAGTTTATCGCAAAAAAATCACAACAAAGTTACTTGTAAAAAATTTTGAGTCAGGTTAACAGTATTTTCTGGTACATATGTACGTTTCGGACGTTACATTATACTGTTAACATCCATTTTTAAACTGCAGCCAGTGCAAAGATTGATGTAAGAAGGAGTGATTTCCATTTTTCAACCTTTCCTCTTACTGTTAACAGTGTTTTGCATTTGTATTTTATCAGTTTTTCATTTTTATGAAGGATATCCCAAATGAAGTCATTAAACTTAAGTTTATTTGGTCAATTTAAAGTATTTTTTCAGTAACAGTCACACACCTTAACTTTACCCAGTCTACAAAACAAAGAATATGTGGTGTAAATATTTGACAAATACAACCAAGCTAAACCATTTTCTCAAAATTTACATGAAATATGGATTTTTACCTTAAAATAGGGGGACTATTAAACTTCAATTTGATATGTATATGTGGGACTACTACTTATTTAGCTTATTTGTTAATGCTTAATCCTCACAATTTATCATGCCATTTTGTGAAATAGAATTGGAAACCACTCATTGGTACATGAAGATTGATTACACAGTTTCTGGTGAACACAGGGCCTTCCAAGTGTGTATAAATCTATAGTCAGGTATACTAAAAGAAGCTTTGTAAACTTGTAAAAAAATGTTACTTACAAAATTAATGGCTGTATATCAGTCTTTAATTGAACTATCCACATCCTACACAATTAATTTCATATGGATTATCAACTTGTGAATAATAATATTAATACATACATACATACATGTATATCGTGATTTATAAAGCGCAAATCCAATTTGTAGAGTGCTCTAGGCGTAGTGTAGAATAAAGAAGGGCATAAGATAGTAGAAATACAAAGGAATGTACAGTAATAATCAATGGAAGAATTGAACGAGTAAGTTTTTAGACTGCTTTTGAATGAATCTGGAGAATTGCAACTTCTAATAACTATAGGAAGATTATTCATGACATTCTAACATGAAAAAAAAAAAAGCTAACTTTAGCCTGTCCAAATCCATCCATTCATTTATTTTCTTCTTGTAGGGTGTAATACCCTATCAGCAATCTCTATCAGCAAAAACTTTAAAAACACCACCAACAATAATTCCTAGAAAGTATACAACAATAAAGCATTACAACTAAATTTTTGTAGATTTCCGTGAAGTTCTCTCACTACATGTATGCCAAGAGATTTCTTGCTCGTTTTGACTTTACCAAAATGTGAGCTACATGTATGCTTACTGTACTATTCAAATGCTTGCCCCTCCCATGCCTTGTATACCAAATAAGTAGGATATTAGTACCCTTTCTAATGATTATTCAATTGTATTTGTAGAAGCTATGAAAATGAAAATGGGTTCTTTATTCATGTTGTGTACCATTGTTAAAGTCAGACAAAGAAAAGATCCTGGAAAAATCTACAATCTAAAAAAAAAAAATGTTTATGGTACCAATAATGTTTCATAGCTTTCTAGAAAGCTTGATTTATGCTCTGAATACTTTGAATATTCACATAGAATTCCCTGGTGAAACAGTGTGCGATCTAATAACCTAGGTTGTCACATCTTTGAAATCAGCAAGCTAGATGAGAGATGACCAAAAGTCATTACCCTTCAAGTTCATACATCAGCCACCAAAAGACTAAGAAACACAAGCTCTAAGTTCAGATCAGGACAACGTTTGGATTATGATCTGATCGACATGTTAACATCATGTAACGTCCAAAACAAAACACCGCATACATTGTTTTTCATAACAGGCTAAACAGAATATAAGTTTAAGTGAATTTTCTGAGAGGTTTCAGTGACTACAATTGCTATTAGGTTCATATCTTGCAAGTTTACATCACCTATACATTTTAAGTGCATGTAAGTACACCTTGGATTCCAAATTGAGTAGCTGATAGAGACAAACCAAATAGTTATTAGACCGAATGGGTTTTTGAACGAAATGGTTATGGATTAACATGTCATTGGACGAAATGATTATTGGACTTTATATTCATTGGACGAAATATTTAATGGACGAAATGATATTAGACCAATTGATTATGATCAACTGACAATTGGACCAAATGGCAATTTACCTAAGTTACATATTCAGTATTCATTAGTGTTAACAAGACGAGTAGGCCCTATGCTATTGTTATTCTGTCACTGACTGTTTTTTTTTTTGTAAAGGCTCGTATCACTACACTGATAGGACTTATAAATGTAGTTCCAAACATCCATGATGAGATGTATCGAAATGTTACCGGTACATACATTTACGGGTTCCTGTTTTGATGATGAATTAATTCAAAGGTCAAAAATAGAAGTCGATGTAACTTTTCTCGGTATTTCCTCATTTAGCGTAAAATCATGCTTCCAGTCTTATGAGGCTTCTGTTTTGAACCATTTGATATAAATCTACTGATAAATCAAAATTTCTTCTTCTTTTTAATTTTAATTGATTTGAATATTTTTCTTTATAAATCATGTGCTACATTTACCCAATTCTTATTTATTCCAGGACAATGGTCAACTCTTTATAAGGAAATGCGAGCTATCTAATGAGATGACCATCAGGTTGTGGTCCTGCCTTAGATCTCTCACCCCAATGACCCAAGTCATTGTCTCTGACTCCGCTCTCAGTTTCCCTCCATCTCCTCCTGAGCTTCCATCCGTCACAAAGCTGATAGCCAAGAGAGTGACGGCACAAAGCTACGAAGGTCTGTTTTCTTCTTTACCTGGCATGGGAGAGATCGATATCACTATCGATGATGTAGGGAAAGCCGACATATCTCAGATCCAGACTGGTCTTCGTCGACGTCTGACGGGACAGGAGCTCACGAGCATCAGGCTTACAACACCCGATACACGAGAGACGATGAGAGACCTGGGTCTTCTGATCGGGGACAAGGTGATATTGTCAGGGGTAGTATCCGGACCGGAGGAGAAATTAATTGGTCTTGTCGAGCCTTTGACACGTTTGATATCATCTAGTTTGTACAGAGAACAGTAAGTAATAACTACTTTTTTTCAAAGCTCATTTTATTACTTCCATTTTCAAATAACCTCTTTACAAATAATCAAGGTCAAATAAGATAGACATCTATAAATCCACATGCCAGAAATAATAATATGCAAACTTATATGGAGTCAAAAGGGGCCTGAGCTTTCGATCCTAGCAGAATCTTCGTCAGAGGCAAAAAGACAAACATAAAAAGCAAGACAAGCATATATATAGACTACAGACACAAAACAGTATACATGTAACAGGAACTGTAAGGGAGGGGCTGGGGACACAAGACAATGGAAACAAAAGGGGAGTGTGGAGAGCGAGGAGTGAAGTAGGTGTGGAGGGGGATTAAAGCAAACACAAAGGCATGTAATATGATTACATTTATTGAAACGATTAAATTAACTATTGACAATAAGTCAAACATAACATTTTAAATACGCCCTATCATGCGCATGGTATTATTGAATGGAAGTTTATATTTAAAGCATCCTTTTAAAAGAGTGAACAACAAAAAAAGAAGAAGAAAAGGAAAATCAATTCAAAATTTCTCGCATCAATCGCGGGTTTCCCCTATTATCAGCACGCCTTTGTGGGCTTGACTCGAATGGGTGGGTTCGGGAGCGGGATGGGAGCGGGAACGGGCACACCCTTTCGAGACAAGCCCCCCGGTTATCTCGAATGGACGCGTTCCCAGCGAGAAGTTCAATGAACGCGCCACTTCGAGACAACCGGGGGGGGGGGGGGGGCTTTCCTCGAATGGGTGTGTTGAGTAGACTTTTGTAACAGACGTTTTAGAAATTTTTGAAAAATGTACTCTTGCTGGTTTTTTCGTTTTTCTTTTGTCTAAGATGTAGAAAATATAATAAAACAGTATCTAAAAAAAGCTTTTGACAAGGAAATCATTATTTATGGAAAATAAATAGGAGAATTGAATAATTATGCATTAAAACACACGGGGACGAAAGGGCAAGTGGCGTAGCTAGGATTTTTTATTTTTATTTTTTTGGCGTGACCTGTTAAGTATTGTGAAATTGTGTTACAGACATGTGCTGACATAAGCCAAGGTGTGTTTATTATCTTTCCAAAGTTAGAAACACCTTTTAATGCCACTATCATTCTATCAATACCCACTATCAAAAGTCAAAACGCATATCAAAAGGTCGTTTTTACCCGGTCCCCCAACTCCCCATACAAGGGGTAGGCCTATGCTCGTACCTCCTTTTAAAAAATGACCCCCTATCCCGGAGAAGTTGGAATTTGTTTTACCCCCCTATCCCTGGGAATTTTCTGAGATATTGGACCCCCTATACAGGCAATTTAGGAAATTAACCCCCCTCCTATCCCCGGGGATGAAACCACCAGAGTCTGCGAAAATTGACCCCTATTTACATTTTCCCGGGAATATTTTTCATCTTCCTCACTCATCTTCCTATTTTCTTACTCACCCACCAATAAGGGGTGGGGCATGGCCATCTTGTGCCCCCCCCCCCGTAAAAAAAATACGCCGCAGTGAATTAACATTCTATTCTGGACTGTCTGCCCGACCACACCTTTGAATTTTAAATGAACATTCCATTATGAATTCATGCAACCTCATACATTCATTTGACAAGCCCCGGTTGTCAAACGAAAAAACCAGCAAGAGTACATTTTTCACAAAAATTTCTAAAACGTCTGTTACAAAAGTCTACTCAACACACCCATTCGAGGAAAGCCACCCCCCCCCCCCCGGTTGTCTCGAAGTGGCGCGTTCATTGAGCTTCTCGCTGGGAGCGCGTCCATTCGAGATAACCGGGGGGGGGGGGGGGGGCTTGTCTCGAAAGGGTGTGCCCGTTCCCGCTCCCATCCCGCTCCCGCAACCCACACATTCGAGACAAGCCCCTTTGTGCGTGTTCTTGTTCGTTTTTAAGCCATGCATTTGAAATGACATTGGCATCATAATTACTTGTTTGGTCAGGTTAATGTGTCGACTTTCAATTACCAAAATATCCACCTGAAATCCTTAAACTTGGTCACAAGTCTCTATGATTATTAAAGATTTTTATTGGGTGTAATTATGTTTCATATGACAAAGGACCAGTAAGGTACAAAATATCCCACCAAAAGAGGTATAAAAACACTCGCAGGAAAACAAACACACACACACACACAAACAAAGAAAAAACCTTTACCAAGTTTGGAAAAGATAAGAGATGATTCTGTTCAAGTTATGAAAAAAGAAATAAATTAGCTCAGATTTCCATTATATTACAATTGGCATGATGTGAAATTCTGAAGTATGACAACAAGGCGTAGCCAGGATTTTTCAATGGGGGGGGGGGGGCAGACGTGAAGGATCCAACCGCATAGCCAGGGGCGTTTCATCAAAGGACTTGTCATACATTTTATCCGACAAATCTGCTCTCAGCCAATCAGATGCAAGGATTTCAGTAGCTTATAACAGTTGTCGGATAAAATATCCGACAACTTCCTTTCATGAAACGCTCCCCAGGATTTCATTTTAGGGGGCGGTTGTGGGGGACGCAAAGAGTGTGAAATTGGTGATGAGCATGCAAAGCGTGCTCCCCAGGGGGTGTGTGCAGGGAGGGGGAGTTTCCCCTCTCCCGCGCGTAGCGAGAAAGCTCTTACGTTTTACAGCAAATCTGAGAGAAAGATAACGGCTCGTAGCAAACAATTTTTTTAGGCGGAAAGTTATAGTTCGACACCCTGCCTGCATTTCAGTTATTTGGACGTAGTAATGCACTGTACACTCTAAAAAATTAAGTGCTGTTTTCAGCACCAGGAGGGTTGAATTTAGCACTTTCTGAGTGCTTGCATAGGGACTGCACTCAGAGTGCTATTGGAATGCACACAGCGTGCTATTTCAGCACTTTCACGGGAGCTGGACCGGCTCCTTAAACTGCTAAACATTCGTTTAAAAAAAAATCGTGATTCTGGCGAGCCTCGAACCAGGGTCAGCTGATCGAGAATTACTGACATTACCGCTAGACTAACTCACATCGTACGATTTAGAGCAGATCATATTGTAACGTAGTGAATTTACGACACCACATAGTTCATGTTATCTACTTGACTCCCATGACGAAGCTGGATTGCAAGAAGCGTTTGTTAGTCTGTCGGTAACATCAGCGCCTCTCAATCAGCGGAACCTGGTTCGAGGCTCGCCACGGTCACATTTTTTTGGTTTGCTTGTAAATTAGCACACTTGCAAGTGCTAAAACAGCACTTCAGGTGCAGTCACTATACGAGCACCGAAAAAGTAGCACTTCAGTTTTTACAGTGTATGTAACAGGGGTGGGTGCAGGGAGGGGGAATTTCCCCCTTCCAGCGCGAAGTGCGAAAGCTCTAATGTTTTAGCACCCTTTATTTAGGCGGAATGTTAGTTCGACGCCTTGGCTGCTTTTCAGTTTTTGGACGCCATACTGCACTGTATGTAACAAGGGTGGGTGAAGCGCAAAAGATCTGACATTTTAGCTAATTTGAGAGAATAATAACGGCTTGGAGCAAACAACTTTTGTTGGCGGAAAGTTATAGTTCGACGCCCGGACCGCTTTTCAATTACATGTATTTGGACACAACAGTTCATACATATATGCGAGGGAGCGAAAATTTTGCATTTGACCACCGCAGTTGAGCGGTAGAGAAACTCGAATTTTATACATTTATAAACGGTTTTCTATTCACTCACTTCTACAATCGGGAGCAGAACTAACGAAAACCCTATAGGCTTCAGAAACAGTCGAGAAATTCTGCATGGCGACCTGAAGTTGAGATTTCTTTCAAAAGTTGAACCTTTGCAAATGCTGTTTTATACACTTTATCCTATAATTGGGAGCGCAATAGTTAGCAAGACTCATATGAAATAATAATAGCGAACAAAGTAATTACATCTTTATTTTTTGAAACTTGTTGAACCCTTTAATCTATATAAGTATATATATATACTGGGGGAGCGAAATTACGAGATCCTGAAATAAATTATGCGAGGGAGCAAAGCGACCGAGCTTTGAAAAATTATCGCATTTCAAACCTTCAAAAACTAGATTTCTAGTGCATTTACCCAGCGGAATTGGGGCGGTGATCGGTAAAGATTATGATTTGTATTCATTTCCCCCTATTTTTCTTTCTCTCCTTTGCGTTTTTTGCGTCCCCTCCAAGTGCTGCACGGGACACGTGCCCCCTGCCCCCTAGATACACCACTGAGCGAAGAGACCGAGTGGGAATGGGAGGGGGTATCCCCCTCCTACATCAGGGAATTTTTCAAAAATCTGTCAATAAATCTTGCATTTTAGAGCATCCCAACATGAAATGGTTTTTAATGAAAAGAAGAAATGCACGGATCTACGCCAGTGGACGGTACCCCTTAATCCTTAATTGAGAATAACAATGAGAGCGAACGAATTTTCTTCGATATTTTCACATTGAAATTATGGCATTTCTTATTTCCCTACTTCTAGTCATTAAAGAATGTGATCGTATTTCAAGATCAAACATCATGAGTTTGGATAATTATTAGTTTTAAGTTAAAGTATCATAATCCAAAAATATTTGAAGCGGGGTAATAACACAGGCCATCCCCCACCTCAATTTTTTTTTTGATATATATACCCCCATCCCCGGGATCGACACAGAGGTGGTGCAGTGACGTTTTAGCAAATTTTAAGAGCCAGATAACGGCTTGTAGCCCCTTTTTAGGCCTTTTCTCTCACTTCCCCCGCTTTTTCGCTCTCGTTCTCGCTTTTTTTTTTGTAGTGGCTGAATGGGGGGGGGGGGGGCATGGCCCCTCGATCCCCCCCCCTGGCTACGCCAGTGAGTATTACATTGTAGAGCCTGGCCTTATTTTGAAAACTATGGGTTAGAGAACTTTGTCATGTTTGTGCTCATTTATTGCATGCTTGTTAATTACATTTTCACCTGCCAGTCATCCTCCACACCATCTTCATCCAAACCACCTGTTCATATGTTTTGTCTTCTTCTTCCTTTTCTTGTTTTCTTCTTCTTCTTCTTCTTCTTATCATTATTGTTTATAATTATATGTATTATTATTACCATCAACATTGTTATTATGTCACTGTTAATTTGTTATCATTAATTACATTATCACTATTATAATAATCATCATAGTCCTTAACATGATTGTTATTATATTTGTTACCATCAGTACTATCACTCTAAAAGCCGAAATAATTTATTACCGACTGTCTTGTTTTTCCTCATCTTTCTCCTAAATACTATAGGTTTTCTGGATCCCTGAACTCGGACAGAGGCGTATCAAATGTAAGTAGACTGGTAGGCTTCATTGTTAAGAAATGTTCAACAAAACAATTTACGTCTACACCGTTTCGCCTCAGCAAAATAAATGATATTTCTTCCTTATTTACTGCATGTCGTACTACAATAAAATATTTTTCAGAAAGATTTTTAGTATTGTAGAAAATTGTAAATGGCCAAAAAGTTAATAAAAATAATTGGTTTCTTTTAATGAAACTATTTATTGGAACAGAAGTCGAGCAAAATCACGTCTTATTTCATGTCATTTCTTGTCAGTTTGTTTACATTTTGTTTCACCAAACCGCCGATATACTGCGATTTAGTTCTTTTAAATATCTTTTTACTCTCGTCATTAAGATTCATCAGAATAACCCGAAACTCGTAAAGCGTATATTTTGTCCATGATAGCTAGAGGAAGAAATTGTAACTCCCTAAATTGAATATGATGCAAATTTGACGCATTCATTTTCCTGTATTCTATTACAGATCCCTATGTTAACAATTGAGGACTGCCATCTATCTGCTGAGATGATCATCAGGTTGTGGTCCTGCCTCAGATCCTTCACCTCATTGTCCAAGCTTACTATCTCAGACTCCTCTCTCAGTTTCCCTCCATCTCCTGCTGAGCTTCCATCAATCACAAAACTGATAGCCGAGAGAGTGACGTCACACAGCTACGAAGGTCTGTTCTCTTCTTTACCTGGCGTGCGAGAGATCGATATCACTATCGATGAAGTAGGGAAAGAAGACATATCTCAGATCCAGACTGGTCTTCGTCGACGTCTGACGGGACAGGAGCTCACACGCATCAGGCTTAAAGCACCCGATACACTCCGCTCAGAGAAGAAGAATGTAGAGACGATGAGAGGACTGGGTCTTCTGATCGGGAACGAGGTGATATTGTCAGGCGTAGTATTCGGACCGGAGGAGAAAGTAATCTATCTCGTTGAGCCTTCGACACGTTTGATATCATCTAGTCTGTATATAGAACAGTAAGTATTGACTACTTTTTTATGCCTCCGCCCACCGAAAGTGGGTGCCGGAGGCATTATGATTTCGGGTTGTCCGTCCGTCCGTGCGTGCGTGCGTGCGTCCGTCCGTCCCACTTCTCGTTACCGCGATATCTGAAGAATCATTTGAGGTAGGAACCTCAAACTTGGTACTAGTATGTATCCCCATACGAAGATGAACTGATTAGATTTTGGGGTAAGTAGGTCAAAGGTCAGAGGTCACAGAGGTCAATTTACATGAAATTACATGAAATTCTTGGTTTTTAGCACCGTTACCGCGATATCTCAAGAACTGTACGAGGTGAGAACTTCAAACTTGGTACCAGTATGTATCCCCATAGAAAGAGGAGCTGATTAGATTTTGGGGTAGGTAGGTCAAAGTTCAGAGGTCACAGAGGTCAATTTACATGAAATTACATGGAATTACTGGTTTTTAGCACTGTTACCGCGATATCTCAAGAACTATCTGAGGTGAGAACTTCAAACTTGGTACCAGTATGCATCCCCATAGAAAGATGAACTGATTAGATTTTGCGGTAAGTAGGTCAAAGGTCAGAGGTCACAGAGGTCAATTTACATGAAATTACATGAAATTACTGGTTTTTAGCCTCCTTATCAAATATTTCTAGAACAGTTTGAGCCATCAACTAAATTTAGGCGGAGGCATATAGGAGACGCAGTCGCATTCATCTTGTTTTGAAAAATATTTTATTACTTCCATTTTCAAAATAACATCTTTACAAATCAAGGTAAATCTGGTAAAAAAAGGATCGACATCTATACCCACATGCCAGAAATATAATATGTAACCTAATATGATTACATTTATTGATACAATTAAATTAACTATTAACAATGAGATAAACATAACATTTTATAAGCAATAATATGCGCATGGTATTTTTGAATGGAAGTTTATATTTAAAACATATTTTTAAATCAGTGAACCCCCCCCCCCAAAAAAAAAAAAAAAACAAAAAAAACACAAAAACACAAAAAAAGAAAAAAAAGAAAAAGAACATCGATTCAAAGTTTCTCGCATCAATCGCGGGTTCCTTTTATCAGCACGCCTTTGTGTGTGTTCTGGTTCATGCTTTTAAGCCATACATTTGAAATGAAATTAGCATCATAATTACTTTTTTTGGTCAAGTTAATGTGTAGACTTTTAAAAAACAAAACATCCACCAGAAATCCATAAACTTGGTCACAAGACTCAATGATTAACAAAGATGATTATTGGGTGTAATTATGTTATGACAAATGACCAGTAAGGTACAACATATCCTACCTTTTTATCCAAAAAAGAGGTATAAAAGAACTCGCAGGAAAACGAAAAACATACACACAAAAACACCCTTTAACAATTTTGGAAAAAATAAGAGATGATTCTGTTCAAGTTATAAGAAGAAAGAAATTAGCTCAGATTTCAATTATATTACAATGGACATGTGCAATTCTGAAGTATGACATTGTAGAGCCTGGCCTTATTTTGAAAACTATGGGTCAGAGAACTTTGTCATGTTTGTTCTCATTTATTGCATGCTTGTCAATTACATTTTTCACCTGCCAGTCACCCTCCATACCATTTTCACCCAAATCCCCTTTTCATAAGTTTTATCTTGTTCTTCTTCTTCTTCTTCTTCATTTTCTTCTTTTTTCTTCTTCTTCTTCTCTTCTTCCTGTTCTTATCATAATTATTTGTTATTATCATTATTATTACCATCAACATTGTTATTATGTCATTGCTAATTTTTATCATTGATTACATTCTTAGTAGTATAATAATCATCATAGTCCTTAACACGATGTTATTGTATCCCCCGGCAGTTTGCCGGAGGATACTTTGGATTCAGCAGCGTTTCGCCGCCGCCGCCGCCGCGTTACATTCTTGTGTGCGCTCTAGCGGTCACATTTCTCGACGAATTTCTTTCAGACTTCCTGTGGACGTGTATCTTGGTAAAATCTGGACCCCTATAGTTTCTGGTGATGCTGCCCCCAGTGTTCCGTCTTTTATAGGGTAAAAGGCCATATTTGGGGGGATAGTTTGTGTGCGCTCTAGCGGTCACATTTCTCAACGGATTTTGTTCAAATTTTGTATGAAGGTGTCTCTTGGTAAAATCTGGAACCCTATAGATTTTGGTGATGCTGCCCCCAGTGTTCCGTCTTTTATAGGGTCAAAGGTCATATTTTGATAGATGTCTTGTGTGTACTCTTGTGTGCGCTCTGGCGGTCACATTTCTCAACGGATTTCGTTCAAATTTTGCATGAAGGTGTCTCTTGGTGTAATTTAAAAACCTATAGTGTTTGGTGATGCTGCCACCAGTGTTCCGTCTTTTATAGGGTCAAAGGTCATACTTCAGGGCATGGCGTGAGTGCACTCTGCAGGCCACATTTCTCAACGGATTTTGTTCAAATTTTGTATGGAGATGTATCTTGGTATAATCTACACATGTTTAATTTTTGGTGATTCTGCCCTCATTGTTCCGTCCTTTATAGGGTCAAAGGTCATTTTTCCATTTCTTGCACTCTTACTTCTGCATTTGTCGACGGATTTCGTTCAAATTTTGCATGAAGGTGTCCCTTGGTGTAATCTAAAAACCTGTACTTTTTGGTGATGCTGCCACCAGTGTCCCGTCTTTTATAGGGTCAAAGGTCATACTTCAAGGGATGGCGTGAGTTCACTCTGCAGGCCACATTTCTTGATGGATTTCTTTCAAATTTTGTATGGAGATGTATCTTGGTATAATCTACACATCTTTACTGTTTGGTGATGCTGCCCTCATTGTTCCGTCCTTTATAGGGTCAAAGGTAATTTTTCCATTTCTTGCACTCTTACTTCTGCATTTCTTGACGGATTTCGTTCAAATTTTGCATGAAGGTGTCTCTTGGTGTAATCTAAGAACCTATAGTTTTTGGTGATGCTGCCACCAGTGTTCCGTCTTTTATAGGGTCAAAGGTCATACTTCAGGGCATGGCGTGAGTGCACTCTGCAGGCCACATTTCTTGATGGATTTCTTTCAAATTTTGTATGGAGATGTATCTTGGTATAATCTACACATGTTTAATTTTTGGTGATGCTGCCCTCATTGTTCCGTCCTTTATAGGGTCAAAGGTCATTTTTCCATTTCTTGCACTCTTACTTCTGCATTTCTTGACGGATTTTGTTCAAATTTTGCATGAAGGTGTCTCTTGGTGTAATCTAAAAACCTATAGTTTTTGGTGATGCTGCCACCAGTGTTCCGTCTTTTATAGGGTCAAAGGTCATACTTCAGGGCATGGCGTGAGTGCACTCTGCAGGCCACATTTCTTGATGGATTTCTTTCAAATTTTGTATGGAGATGTATCTTGGTATAATCTACACATCTTTACTGTTTGGTGATGCTGCCCTCATTGTTCCGTCCTTTATAGGGTCAAAGGTAATTTTTCCATTTCTTGCACTCTTACTTCTGCATTTCTTGACGGATTTCGTTCAAATTTTGCATGAAGGTGTCTCTTGGTGTAATCTAAGAACCTATAGTTTTTGGTGATGCTGCCACCAGTGTTCCGTCTTTTATAGGGTCAAAGGTCATACTTCAGGGCATGGCGTGAGTGCACTCTGCAGGCCACATTTCTTGATGGATTTCTTTCAAATTTTGTATGGAGATGTATCTTCGTATATCTCTCAACACATTTCTTTCAAATTTTATATGAAGATGTGTCTTAGTGAAACCTACACATCTAAATTGTTTGCTGATGCTACCCCCACTGTACCACTTTCTATACAGTCAAATGTCATATTCAGGTTGTTGTTAGGGTCAAATGTCATATTTTCGTTGCATGCATTCTGGAGGACACATTTGTTAACTCATTTCTTTCAGTATGTAGGTCCATTATAGATTACACCTCTACAGTTTTTGGTGGTGCTGCCTCTAGTGTTCCGTCTTTCATAGGATCAAAGGTCATATTTTAGTGGATGGCTTATGTGCGCTCTGAGGTCATATTTTCTATAAAAATGCATGATACTCTAATCTGCACAAATCGTTTTGGTAATGCTGCTCCTAGTGTTGACAATATTCCGGGCCACTGGCGGCAATTTCTACACCATCCTTTTGTTTGAGGGAGGGGATGGGGGAGGGTCTTTGTCCCTCCTTCAAATCGCTGCCAGTGCCGGGGGATACATTTCGCATTGCGCGGCACCAGCAATGCACATTTCTAGTTATAACTGCTACCATCAGTACTTTCACTCTAGAAGCCGAAATAATTTATTAACATCTGTCTTGGTTTTCCTCGTCTTTCTCCGAAATACTATAGGTTTTCTGGATCCCTGAACTCGGAAAGACACGTATCAAATGTAAGTAGACCTGATAAGCCTCATCAGATGTTCAACAAAAGCAATTTATACATTCTGCTTCATAGAAAATACAGCAAAATAAATATTTCTTGTTTATTTATTGCAGTGTGCAAATGGCCTATTTCGTACTATAATAAAATAATTTTCTAAACACTTTCACTTTTGTCGAAAATTTAAATGGCCAAGATGTTAATAAAATAATTGTTTTTTTTAATGAAACTATTTATTGGAACAGAAGTCGAGCAAAATCTTATTTCATGTCATTTCTTGTCAGCTTGTTTACACTTTGTTTCTCCAAACCACCGATATACTGCGATTTAGTTCTTTTAAATATCTTTCTTCTCGTCATTAAGATTCATGAGAAGAACCCGAAACTCGTAAAGCGTATGTTTTGTCCATGATAGTGAGAGGAAGAAATTGTATGTAACTCCCTAAATTGAATATGATGCAAAATTGACGCATTCATTTTCCTTGTATTCTATTACAGATCCCTATGTTAACAATTGAGGACTGCCATCTATCTGCTGAGATGACCATCAGGTTGTGGTCCTGCCTCAGATCCGTCGCTTCTCTAAAACATCTCTCCATCTCAGACTCCTCTCTCAATTACCCTCCATCTCCTCCTGAACTTCCATCCGTCACAAAGCTAATAGCCGAGAGAGTGACGTCACAAAGCTACGAAGGTCTGTTCTCTTCTTTACCTGGCGTGCGAGAGATCGATATCACTATCGATGATGTAGGGAAAGAAGACATATCTCAGATCCAGACTGGTCTTCGTCGACGTCTGACGGGACAGGAGCTCACGCGCATCAGGCTTACAGCACCCGATACACGAGAGACGATGAGAGGACTGGGTCTTCTGATCGGGGACGAGGTGATATTGTCAGGGGTAGTATCCGGACCGGAGGAGAAATTAATTGATCTCGTCGAGCCTTCGACACGTTTGATATCATCTAGTTTGTATATAGAACAGTAAGTGATTACTACTTTTAAAACAAAATCATTTTATTACTTCCATTTTCAAAATAATATCTTTACAAATAATCAAGGTAAAATAGGATAGACATCTATATCGACATGCCATAATATGCAACCTTATAAATTTACATTTATTGATATAAATAAATTAACTATTAACGATGAGTAAAACATAACATTTTATAAGCACGATGGTATTATTGAATGAAAATTTATATTTAAAACATCTTTTTAAAAGAGTGAACAAAGAAAACAGTATAAAGAAGAAAAGGAAAATCGAGTCAAAATTTCTCGCAGCTATCGCGGGTTTCCTTTTTATCAGCGTGCCTTTGTGTGTGTTATTGTTCATGTTTTTAATCCATACATTTGACATGAAATGGGCATAATTAACTTTTTTGGTCAGGTTAATATGTTGACTTTTAATTACCAAAATATCCACCTGGGCTCGTATTTTATAAAATACTTTAGAATGATATTTATGAATTCTTTAATTATCATCTTTTTTAAACAAAAATCTTAATCAAAATGCGTATTTAATATAAAGATATTTGCTAAGAACTTTTTTCTAAACTTAAAGACTTTCATCTTATCCGATCTTTCAGAGTTAGGTATAAAATCTTTGATTTTTTCCAAGTCAAAATTCTTAAATGGACATACGCATTATAATGTACAATGATGATAGGTAAGAATTCTACCTTATATTTTAGGGAGGATGCTTAAAATGGTCCGCTGGGCTGCAAAGATATACTTGTAGAATAAAAACCTATGGCTAATGACTATGATGAAAAAATACGAATGCACCTTCCATATTATGAATGCACGTACCGCAGGTTTTAGACATTTGACCTATTTATAGATCTGCGCTGCGTGACGTGACGTGAGCTAGCTAACTGTAGACTCTATTTATAGAAGCGCGCGCAGTCGACAGTCTAGTTGATCGTCGGCGCGCGCGGCATATATATAGTAGTACCATAGACAAATTAAAACTTATAGACGGAAAGGTAGCACCCGCGGATTTCCCTCATTTGCATATAAGCTGTAGCGTCACCATTCAGGCTAAGCGTATTCGGCCCTGATTCGGCCACGCCCATTTGGTAACATTTCATTTTCCCGAAGCCCCCGATACCAAGAAAATATCGAAAAGTATCGAGAAACTCCTTATGCATTATTCATTTTTGTTTTGCATACTCGATTTATCAAACTTTGATTGGACCGGACCTTATGAATATGAATGTCATTGAAAAGGGACGATTTGACCTCTCTTCGTCACTTCCGCTGTGAATTTGACGTCACCCGCACAAAGTAAAAAAAGTTGTGGAAAGTTTAGAGGTGAGTACACCTGTATTTATGCTTAATTTTCGAAAATTAGATTATATTTATAACAAGTTCTGCCATTGTGAGTAATCTGTTTCAATTTATCTACATTTTGAAGGGATTCTACAGAGCTGTATGTCATGAAACAATGTGTAATCTACTCTCGAACTTTCAATTCAATTTTCATCGTCATGAGCTAAATGTTGCAGCTCGATTCCCCTTACCACCCTGTCACTCGTGACGGCTTACCCGGACTTTCGGGCGGGACTATCTAGATACGTTTCGATAGATGATCTATTGATTGATGTCAATGCCAATGGCTGACAGATTTCGTAAACCTCGAAATAGATCGAACTTAGTCTGTATTTCGATGATTTGGTTATCTAAGTTAGATGTAGACGCATAGACCCCGTTATATTCTGAAATACAAAGGGCCCAGGTGAGACCCTTTCTAATTAATTGATTCTGTAGCGTAGGCTGTTCTTGTCAGGATTTTTTTTTGAGAATGAAGAGGGGGTTTCAATCATGTTACTACTACTTCCAGAGACCAGTCCAGGTCAAGGTTTACTTTGTGTACATGTACAGAGTTTGGTAATGCAGGGTTGTAATTTTAACGTAGTGGTTCTTAGTAAAAGTTAATTTGCTTAGGTGTACTAATGTTAGATGAGCTTTGGCCCACTTTTTTCTTCTAAAGTTGAGCCAAGGCCAAAGCCAAGGCTAGCTAGGCAAGCATCTAATGATCTAGACCGAACGAGAGAGAAATTTCGGTCTAGGCTAGCATCATGGTGATGAGGTTTTATATGTTTTACATTTCAAGAGAGAGAGAGAGAGAGAGAGAAGGGGGTACATAAATTAGTGTTGATTATAGACCAGAATCAAAGGCCTTTTTAAAGAGGTAATAAATCTCCCCTGAGTATTAAATAGCTGGATGGCCTTTGTTTCAGTATTGCATTCATTAGTCTCATTCATGTTGACTTTGATTTCCATCAGATAAACATGGCAAGGAACTAACCTGTGGCTGATCTACTTGAAGATCTACTAGGTCTCCTTACATAACTTAACAACTGTTGGAGGTGCCGGATGAAGTGGAAAGTCCTACTTGATGAGACATGAGAAATAAACAGGTAAGTCTAGACCTTACTGCGGCAGCCTGAACGCATAGCGTTCGTGGCAGCATCCCTGGGCTAGGGACTAGACCTAACTAGTTAGACCTATACCTATTACAGCTAAAAATTATAGACTAGGTCTGGTGGTGATAGTGGATCCAGGATCAGTTAACTGGGGAGGGAGGGGTGGGGGGGGGTGATGATGTGTTCACAATAAAGAGTGGCATTTTAGTTAAAGGAGAATGAAACCCTGGGGAAATATTCATTTTAATGAAAAGATAGTAAAGAGAGAAGCAATTTAAAAAAAGTTCCATCAAAATCGGTTAAGAAATGAAAAAGTTGTGAAAGTTTGAAAAGTCTCGATTTACTTTCTATGGCGATCCTCAAATTGGCTATTTGCTTCAATGTGGCAGGTTTTTGTGGACAACTCTCCATATGTTTTGTACACAAAATTTCAGATTTTCTCCATTATCTCTCAAGGTACAGCTTGTCTCTTTTTTAGCTCTATGTATATCATGGTAAAATGTATTTTACACAACATATGTTGAGGTCACAAAGAGACAAGTAGCATCTTTAGAGATAATGGAGAAAATCTGAAATTTTGTGTACAAAACATATGGAGAGTTGTCCACAAAAACCTGCCACATTGAAGCAAATAGCCAATTTGAGGATCGCCATAGAAAGTAAATCGAGACTTTTCAAACTTTCACGACTTTTCATTTCTTAACCGATTTTGATGGAACTTTTTTTAAATTGCTTCTCTCTTTACTATCTTTTCATTAAAATGGATATTTCCCCAGGGTTTCATTCTCCTTTAACATTGTCCAACCAAAACAACAATTTCTTTTTTCTTTTTTCTGAAGAATGGACAATTCATTTGTCATTTTTCCTTTATCCACCACTGAGATCTGTTTTCAGTGTAATATGAAATTACCTGTTTAGTGTCTTTAAATATCAATTATGATATATTTAAGGATGTTCCGTGGGATGTCATAAATACAAATTTTAGTCCCCTTAATTATTACATTTAACATTTCATTAATTCCTGCAAACAGAAACAAAACAAAATAAGATGGGTGAATGTATGTTATTGATGATATTATTATTTTCATTATTATTGTTATCATTATGATCATTATTATTGTTAGTAGTAGTAGTAGTAGTAATATTAGGGCCAAATATGACACTATTGATTACAGTCCATAAATCTATTGTAGTTAGTCTCCTCTTTGAAAAGATGAAGAGGGTGAGGATGAGTGTTTGTGTGATTTTTTTTCTTAATACAGGGTAATGCTTCTCTACCTCATCTATTCTACAACAGATGATGATGATGATGAAGAGGAATGCTTACCTACTGAGAATGAAGACAAATTCTGAGAGGAACAATTACTACTTAGCTGCTTCAGTTTTGCATGGTAGGCATGCTTTAAGAGTAAGATTGCTATCAGCCTTCAGGGGCGTCAATGTGATTTTCGGAGGGGGGGGGGGGGGCAAAACAGCCTAATAGCACCCTTCATGATTTTTTCAATGCCTCTTAATTGCCAGCTTCTCCAAGGTAACATGAGTCAGGGAAATATAATTTTTTTTTTTTTTTTTTTTTTTTTTGGGGGGGGGGGGGCAAAACTATATTATTTGCCCTCCTACTGCCCACTTACCACCCCATAATCAACGCCCCTGGTTGTTATTAGTACCTCAATACAATCAAGGTACACACTTTTTGGTTTAAGAAGCCATTTTCTTGTGACTTTACTAATTTAGTTTCTTTTGAATAGCCTTGAAAATTTTATCTGTCCAACTGGAAAAACTTTTTTCCTCTTTAAATACTTTTGAGAATTCCCACTTATTATTATATTAATATCATTTAAAGAGTCGATGTTAACTATTAATAGGAAACTCTAAATTTCAGTCTTTTTGCAAATTCTAATTGTTGCTTGCTAAATTATAAAATACACAATGGATGCTATTTTCTAAACTCTTTCCTCTTTTCTTTCAACAGACATGGATTTCTACTTCAACTCTTCAGTGAAATAGACCCCTACTTTGATAAACATCTAAATTTCTTCATATTGAAATCATACCTGGATTCCAGTCTAATATGCATCAGTAGAATGGCGGAAGAGGAGTTTTAAACGGGCGCCGCGGAACGTCTTGGAAAGTGGGGGGGGGGGGGGGGGGGGGGCTGCGTGTATTACATTTTTTGCACTGCCGCACGTTTGCACATGTTTACTGAAAAAGGTGGGGGCTGCAGGCCCCCCCCCCCCACCGGTTCCGCGGTCCCTGTTAAAGTTCTTCAATTATATCTTAACCATCTTACCCACCCCCTCCCCATGTCAAATGTTGCAGTCACATGCAGCAATTTTGTGTAGTAGCTCGTTATTGTGAGGAGGTCTTCCTCTTCTATGTGGCCTAGTGACATTACATGGCCCCTAATGAAATAAAGATAAGCACTGCCACAGCCACTTGGCCTCTCCTTTATTAAATCTTCTCACCATGTATAACAAATTAATAATAATAATTAACTGATTCTGTGAATTTGTGCTAATTTAATTACTATTCTATTATTGATCTTCAGAGAAAATCCATACTATTCAACACTTTATTTCAGGATGCCACTGTTCAGACAAAAGTAGCAATTCCTACTTTTCCAACATAATTTTAGCCATATAAAACCACTGTTTATGTAGTACCCAAGGGCCCATTCTAGATGATTTTCCCACTTTTTTTTTAATTCTAATTGGTATCCCTGTTATTTAGATTCAAACTATAGAATTAGATCTCTGTGTGTGTTTCTCCCGCCCCCCTTTTTTAGTTAGACTTTTAATACTATTAATATGCAATATACATGTACCAACTAAAAGGAAGATGAATCATTTGATTTATATTTCTTAGAAGTGTCAACAAGACTCACATTTGTAAACAAATTTGTAGGCATTTTACTCCCAGTGTTAAAGATCGTATGTTCGATCTGTAATGAAAAACACAAGTCAGAAAAAATTGGAACCAGCGGGATTCGAACCTGTCATCTACTGCTTTCGGGCAGCGACTTAACCACCAGGCTATTCTGGTTCACGGCCAAGTCACGATGAACTGGAATCAAATACCCAAGATCCTCTTCTTTCTGACTCATTAATATTCAACAGTCCGCCGTAGACAATGGTTAGTAAACGAAGAAGCTTGATGGGAGGAATTTTAATTTGTAAACAAATTAAAATAGGCATTTTACTCCCAGTGTTAAAGATCTTATGCTCGATCTGTAATGAAAAACACAAGTCAGAAAAAATTGGAACCAGCTGGTTCCAATTTTTCTGACTTGTGTTTTTCA
This sequence comes from Heliocidaris erythrogramma, assembly GCA_025617745.1. Classification (NCBI taxonomy): domain Eukaryota; kingdom Metazoa; phylum Echinodermata; class Echinoidea; order Camarodonta; family Echinometridae; genus Heliocidaris; species Heliocidaris erythrogramma. Next base: position 8,716,595 of record CM046873.1, on the reverse strand, counting down.
TTACAGATCGAGCATACGATCTTTAACACTGGGAGTAAAATGCCTAAAAAATTGTTTACAAATTAAAATTCCTCCCATCAAGGTTCTTCGTTTAAAGACTCACATTATCTGTTTTTCAAGAGTAACATGGTGTGCGTATTGAACATGGAAATTAGATGGTCATTTATTTCTTTTATTATTTCTTCTTTTGTGGGGTGTAGTGGTAAAAAGTTAATAGTATCTATTTCTCCAGTGTAAATTCAATAATTTACCTCTTGAATAGGGATTGAAATTAATAATGTATGATTCATTTATATTGAAATTCATTTTTTTAATGCATGTACATATTTGTACTACTGTCAAGAAAAGAATGATATTATTTGACCATGACAAGTCAGTTGTAATAGAACTCATGAAAGAGTATGACTGCAGATAAATGATGGGTTTATTTAAGAAGTAATACAATGTCTAAACATCTCTAAAGACTGTTATCATTTCTGCATGTACAAAAATATTCATTAAAAAGTGAGAAAATCTAACTATTCCCGAATTGACGTGTGCATAAAATTGCACCTTAAATCTTGATTGTAAGAAAGATAATTGTTATTGAAAATTTGCATGTGAACATGATAAAGGTCCTCTCACGTTATATCAATGACATGAACCATATGGGGATGGGGGTGTGATCGAGGTGCGTATGAGAGAGAGAGAGATAAAAAAAGAGAGAGAGAGAGGGAAGAAAAAAAGATGAGAAAAGGTGAAATAGACGATTTTTTTTTTTTTGGGGGGGGGGGGGGTTAGCCAGCCCTCCAAGATTTTTTTCCCCTCCAAAATGAACCAGGACGTGTGATCGAGGTGTGTGTATGAGAGAGAGAGAGGGAGAGAAAGGGGAGGGAAGAAAAAAGATGAGGAAAGGTGAAAGAAGATTTGATGAAAATGGGGGAGGGGAATTTTTTTTAGCTAGCCCTTCGAGAATTTTTTTTCCTCCTCCAAAATTCGGGGGGTGGGGCGGGGGTTACCAGATTTGATGAGGTCCAGTTTTCCTCCATAATTCTCTGACAAGCAAAATATGAATTTCAAAAAAGGTTATATGTTATAAAAGAAAGGGGTGGCACACTTAAATAGGCTTAAATACTTTAGATGATCTTTGAAGGTTTGCATGGTGGAGCTTATAACGTGGAGAAGGGGGGTGAGAAAGAGGGAAAGAGTAACCTCCTACTCAAGCCACATCTACCCAAACCTTCGCTACTCAATCCATCGCTGCTCATCCATCGATCATCAACCAAGTCTTCTCATCTCATCTCATCTGGTCTACAGTCCTTTTCAGGACTTCACCCATTGTCACGAAAGAATATTTCTTCTTTTCTCTCTTGTCATCGATCATCAACCAAGTCTTCTCATCTCATCTCATCTGGTCTACAGTCCTTTTCAGGACTTCACCCATTGTCACGAAAGAATATTTCTTCTTTTCTCTCTTGTCATCGATCATCAACCAAGTCTTCTCATCTCATCTCATCTGGTCTACAGTCCTTTTCAGGACTTCACCCATTGTCACGAAAGAATATTTCTTCTTTTCTCTCTTGTCATCCTTTCTCGTCTATCCATTTCTAATTTCCCCTTTTCCCTTTCCTCCTACCAACACACATGGTGAACCGTAAACCTTCTCCACGTTATAGGCTTATACTTGTCTTTCAAAAAAAAAAGGGGGGGGGGGTCAAAAGCTGTTAGGGGGCAGTCTGTCCCCTTGCCCACCCCCACCCCGGGTATGCTAGTGGGGGGGGGGGGGGGGGGGTGAGAAAGAGGGAAAGAAAGTAAAGAATAAAAATGTAATAGTTTTCGGGTCAACTAAAATGGCCGAATTTTCAAGGTTCATAATTCTCTTTGAAAGGTACAATTATAAGATTCACAAATTGGTATCAATGCGAAAGTTGCCCCTCAAGAAAATCAAAGGATACCTCTTCTTCTACACGGGCTGATATTTTATTCTTACCTTAATTTGGCCTTCAATTATTATACACACTCCCCCTCCCCCCCCCCCCCCCCTTTTTTTTTATAACATTATCCTACTGGTCAAAGATAGTAAATTTATTAAAAAGTAATTTGAAAAATTACTTATTATGAATGTAAAAGTTTTTTCTCTTAATTCATGAGATGTGATAAATTTAATGTGAACAACATGTATTTATCTTCTTCATAACTATGGTATACAACTCATTGAACTCGACCAAGTAACGTTATTTAAGTGGAACGACGTTAACCCTTTTGTGCTGACTGATCACATGTTGGGACCTAATTATCATAAAGATTTAATGACACCATATGAATGACGCCCATTCGTCAATTATCGATGCGCCGTCATTAGCCAAGTGATGAATACATTAGCATACATGAATAGATTAGGCGGATTTGACCTTTCTTAATGCGCATGCGTGACACTGATCCACATTTATATTTTACCTGTGTGTAAAGCATATACACTGTAGGGGAGCATCGTACAAAATGAATAATGCATCGGGGCTTCGGGCGCGTTCAAATCGTGCCCAAATGTTACAGCGTAATGGCGGCCGCTTTAGGGGCTTGAGTAGTACGCGTAGTGTGGAATTTTGTACACACAAGTACAAGAAATTTAAAGAAAGAACCCGCACGCCCAGGCCAGGCGCGCCGGCCCACCACCGAAATTAAACACTGACAACAACTAGGCCTAGTAATTGTGTGTTAACAAATCTCTTTAGTTTAATCAGTAATAAATATGGAGATAGAGATCCCGGGCATTGTTAAGAGGTGAGATAAAATGTGTTTAATAATTATGACTGAGACCTGAGTAGACCTGGCTGTAACAGATCTAGCGGTAGATCTAACGCCAACTTTTATAGATGTATTGTAAGTAGATGCCCACTAGGCACTCGTACTTTAGTAGTAGAAGTAGGCCTACTAGTACTAGTACTACTAGTACTAGGGCCTAGGCCTACTACTACTACTAGTACTATAGGCACTAGACAACTGAGCTAGCAGCCCGCCGATTAGCGCTAGCCCTGGCCGGGTGACTGGACTAGCCCCAAATTATGAGCATTAGCCTAATCATTTTTGTTTGGTTCTCCTAAAGTTAGGCCTATACGTTTTATGTATAATTGGGCATGATTTGCAGTTGAAATAGGATATCATTTTTCATACACTTTGTCTTTGTGTCAGAAAATTTGGTCATGTTTATGCTCATTTATTGGATGCTTGTCCATTACATTGTTCACCTGTCAATCACCCTCCATACCATCTCCATCCAAACCACCTGTTCATTGTACATTTCATCCCATTGTCATGTTCCATCCATACACTCAATGTTCAATCAATGTTCTATGTATACACTCAATGTACATTGTATTCAAGCTATACACACTACGTGTCATGGTCATTGTCAAACACATTGCATATCACTCTCTCACATACTTTGATCTATGACTATGGGAATATTTTAATTCGTATGCATTTTATGTTATTCTTCTTCTTCTTATTACTAATATAATTATCATTATCATTAACATGATAATTGTTACCATCAGTACATTTACTCTAGAAGCCAAAATATTTTATTACTGACTGTCTTGTTTTTCCTCATCTTTCTCCTAAATGCTATAGGTTTTCTGGATCGCTGAACTCGTACAGAGGCGTATCAAATGTAAGTAGGCCTGATAGGCCTCATTGTTTAGAAATGTTCAACAAAAGCAATTTATACATTCCGCCTTATGGAAGTTACAACATAATAAATGCTATTTCTTCCTTATTCATTGCATTGTGCAAATGGCCTAATTCATACTACAAATTAAATGGCAATTTCCAAAAGATGTCAGTAAAAAAATTGTAAATGTCATTTACCCCCCCCCCCCAAAGAAAAAAAAAAAAAATAATAAATAAATAATAATAATTCATATAAAACAAATTTAAAAAAATAATACGATCTAGGCCTAGTAGTAGTTGTAAAGCGTGTGTTTTGTCCATAATAGTGAAAGCGAGAGATTGTATGTAACTCCCTAGATTGAATATGATCGGAAATTGCCACATTTATTTTCTTGACAGATCCTTTGGTTAACGATTAAGGACTGCCATCTATCTGCTGAGATGACCATCAGGTTGTGGTCCTGCCTCAGATCCTTCACCTCACTGTCCGAGCTTACTATCTCAGACTCCTCTCTCAGTTTCTCTCCATCTCCTCCTGAGCTTCCATCCGTCACAGAGCTGATAGCTGAGAGAGTGACGTCACAAAGCTACGAAGGTCTGCTCTCATCGATACCTGGCTTGAAAGAGATCGTTATCACTATCGATGATGCAGAGAGAGACATACCTCAGATCACGGCTGGTCTTGGTCTGACCGGGGGACAGCAGCTCACACGCATCAGCCTTAAAGCACCGAGATCACTCCCATCAGAGAAGAAGAATGTATCGAGAGAGACGATGAGAGGACTGGGTCTTCTGATCAGAGAACAAACCAACAACCTACAGCGGCTGTATGTGTTCGGGGTGAAGTGCACAGACGAGGAAGACTTGGTTTACCTCGTCGAGTGCTGTAGACATGTGAAGACGATGAAATACGTACGGTAAGTTATTGTTCAACTCATAATATAAAATAGATTGTATGAGATGATTCTATTCCGTTTTTCTGTAGTACTAACGCGTAATAGTATGAACGCATTAAGGGATGAATAGTTTAGACGTCGGTGTAGCCTCCTTCTATTTTTATGTTGATTTTTATTTATCAAAAAAAATATGTATTATTAGTTCTCCTTATTGTTATTTTCTTATCTCAATATACAGTATTAGTATTAGTGTATCTGTATGTAAATTGAGCAAAATAAACTTACATTTAGGTTACTGTAATTAGATCTAGTATCATAAATCATTTTAATTTTCTTTTATTTTTATTATTATCATTATCATTATGAACAGTATTACCAGTAGGCCCTATAGGTTTTCCGGTCAATGCAATCATTTAGTCACTCAAATTTATAATTCAAATTAACGCAAATGTCGTTCTTGGACGAATTCTGTAATTCAAATTAAGAATCCCAACATTCAAATTCAACGAGTCAACCAAACATGCATTCAGTTTACAAATTCGTGCATGCCGGTCTTTTGAGATCAGTGCATGCAAGTTAACACGTTCGGTTTACTGTGTTAACTTGAATGCGTAGATCTACTATAAAAGTGATCGCATTTACAAGTTGAATTCACATTATGTGAATTTGTTTTCTTGTTGTTTAATTTGAATGCTCGGCCCGGATTCTAATACTTTGAACAGTTCTTTCTTGGTCGACATTTACGTTACGTTGAATGCACGAAATATGAATGTGAGTGACCAAATGATTAAAGTGGCCGGGAAAACCAATATTATTGTTAGTATAGTAGTAGTAGTAGTAGTAGTAGTAGTGTTATTATTATTATCAGCGTCATCATCATACACATTATCATTAATATTATTACTATTATGTATGTTGCCACGATTTCTTTTGTAAGCGCAATGTTATTCTAGTCTACATGTTAACGATCTAACTAAAACATAATCCCCGAGTACAGTACATTATTCAAGCTCTTTTAATATGGCTTCAAAGAAAATATAGGTCACTTTTAAAGGTCATTCGCCTGACGCTCTGAGATTAGAAAACGATAAAGGAAAGAGAAGTGCATGATATAGATCTAGACACTGTAGATCAGTACTGTTGATCAGCGATGTTGATTTCATGCCCTGTGAGAGCGAAATTTGCGGAAGTAACACCAAATGCGAAAATCTGATTGAACATTTCCAGTATCCACGTGTTACATTCACGACTGATAACCTAAAATCATGATTCAATGAAGATACATGTAGGCCTACTAAGAAAGAAGAAACTCTATAATTACACAATAATTAGATTTATTATCATCATTTTAGTTTTCTTTTATTGTTATTATTGTTACTATTATTATTATTATTATTATTATTATTATATTTTTTCCTGGTCAATTTAATCATTTAGTCACTCAAATTTATAATTCAAATTAACGCAAATGTCGTTCTTGGACAAATTCTGTAATTCAAATTAAGAATGCAAAAATTCAGATTCAACGAGTCAACCAAACATACATTCAGTTTACAAATTCGTGCATGCCGGTCTTTTGAGATCAGTGCATGCAAGTTAACACGTTCGGTTTACTGTGTTAACTTGAATGCGCAGATCTACTATAAAAGTGCTCGCATTTACAAGTTGAATTCACATTATGTGAATTTGTTTTCCTGTTGTTTAATTTGAATGCTCGGCCCGGATTCTTACTTTGAACAATGCTTTCTTGGTCGACCTTTACGTTACGTTGAATGGACGAAATATGAATGTGAGTGACCAAATGAGAAAAGTGGCCGGGAAATTATTATTTATGTTGCCACGATTTCTTTTGTAAGCGCAATGTTATTCTAGTCTACATGTGAACGATCTAACTAAAACATAATCCCCGAGTACAGTACATTATTCAAGCTCTTTTAATATGGCTTCAAAGAAAATATAGGTCACTTTTAAAGGTCATTCGCCTGACGCTCTGAGATTAGAAAACGATAAAGGAAAGAGAAGTGCATGATATAGATCTAGACAATGTAGATCAGCACTGTAGATCAGCGATGTTGATTTCATGCCCTGTGAGAGCAAAATTTGCGGAAGTAACACCAAATGCAAAAATCTGAATGAACATTTCCAGTATCCACGTGTTACATTCACAACTGATAACCTAAAATCATGATTCAATGAAGATACATGTAGGCCTACTAAGAAAGAAGAAACTCTATAATATTATCATTTTAATTTTCCCGGTCAATCACTTACATGTAGCCACTCAATTTTATAATTCAAATCAACGAAAATGTCGCTCTTGGACGAATTCTGTAATACAAATTAAGAATCCAAACATTCACATCAACGAGTCAACCAAACATGCATTCAGTTTACAAATTCGTGCATGCCGGTCTTATGAGATCAGTGCATGCAAGTTAACACGTTAGGCTTACTGTGTTAACTTGAATGCGCAGATCTACTATAAAAGTGCTCGCATTTACATCACATTATGTGAATTTGTTTTCCTGTTGTTTAATTTGAATGCTCGGTCCGGATTCTTACTTTGAACAGTTCTTTCTTGGTCGACATTTACGTTATGTTGAATGCACGAAATATGAATGTGAGTGACCAAATGTGAAAAGTGGCCGGGAAAACCTATATTATTATTAGTATTATTACTAGTACGAGTAGTATTGTTATTGTATCCCCCGGCAGTATGCCGGAGGATACTTTGGATTCAGCAGCGTTTCGCCGCCGCCGCCGCGTCACATTCTTGTGTGCGCTCTAGCGGTCACATTTCTCGACGAATTTTTTTCAGACTTCCTGTGGACGTGTATCTTGGTAAAATCTGGACCCCTACAGTTTCTGGTGATGCTGCCCCCAGTGTTCCGTCTTTTATAGGGTAAAAGGCCATATTTTTGGGGATAGTTTGTGTGCGCTCTAGCGGTCACATTTCTCAACGGATTTTGTTCAAATTTTGTATGAAGGTGTCTCTTGGTAAAATCTGGAACCCTATAGATTTTGGTGATGCTGCCCCCAGTGTTCCGTCTTTTATAGGGTCAAAGGTCATATTTTGATAGATGTCTTGTGTGTACTCTTGTGTGCGCTCTGGCGGTCATATTTCTCAACGGATTTCGTTCAAATTTTGCATGAAGGTGTCTCTTGGTGTAATTTAAAAACCTATAGTGTTTGGTGATGCTGCCACCAGTGTTCCGTCTTTTATAGGGTCAAAGGTCATACTTCAGGGCATGGCGTGAGTGCACTCTGCAGGCCACATTTCTCAACGGATTTTGTTCAAATTTTGTATGGAGATGTATCTTGGTATAATCTACACATGTTTTTTTTTTGGTGATGCTGCCCTCATTGTTCCGTCCTTTATAGGGTCAAAGGTCATTTTTCCATTTCTTGCACTCTTACTTCTGCATTTCTCGACGGATTTCGTTCAAATTTTGCATGAAGGTGTCCCTTGGTGTAATCTAAAAATCTGTACTTTTTGGTGATGCTGCCACCAGTGTTTCGTCTTTTATAGGGTCAAAGGTCATACTTCAGGGAATGGCGTGAGTGCACTCTGCAGGCCACATTTCTTGATGGATTTCTTTCAAATTTTGTATGGAGATGTATCTTGGTATAATCTACACATCTTTACTGTTTGGTGATGCTGCCCTCATTGTTCCGTCCTTTATAGGGTCAAAGCTCATTTGTCCCTTTTGTGCACTCTTACTTCTGCATTTCTTGACGGATTTCATTCAAATTTTGTATGGAGATGTATCTTGGTATGATCTACACATATTTAATTTTTGGTGATGCTGCCCTCATTGTTCCGTCCTTTATAGGATCAAAGGTCATTTTTCCATTTCTTGCACTCTTACTTCTGCATTTCTTGACGGATTTCGTTCAAATTTTGCATGAAGGTGTCTCTTGGTGTAATCTAAAAACCTCTAGTTTTTGGTGATGCTGCCACCAGTGTTCCGTCTTTTATAGGGTCAAAGGTCATACTTCAGGGATGGCGTGAGTGCACTCTGCAGGCCACATTTCTTGATGGATTTCTTTCAAATTTTGTATGGAGATGTATCTTGGTATAATCTACACATCTTTACTGTTTGGTGATGCTGCCCTCATTGTTCCGTCCTTTATAGGGTCAAAGCTCATTTGTCCCTTTTGTGCACTCTTACTTCTGCATTTCTTGACGGATTTCTTTCAAATTTTGTATGGAGATGTATCTTGGTATATCTCTCAACACATTTCTTTCAAATTTTATATGAAGATGTGTCTTAGTGAAACCTACACATCTAATTTCTACACCATCCTTTTGTTTGAGGGAGGGGATGGGGGAGGGTCTTTGTCCCTCCTTCAAATTGCTGCCAGTGCCGGGGGATACATTTAGCATTGCGCGGCCCCAGCAATGCACATTTCTAGTTATTATTATTATTATTATCAGCGTCTTCATCATACATATTATCATCATTATTATTATTTATGTTGCCACGATTTCTTTTGTAAGCGCAATGTTATTCTAGTCTACATGTGAACGATCTAACTAAAACATATTAATCCCCGAGTACAGTACATTATTCAAGCTCTTTTAATATGGCTTCAAAGAAAATATAGGTCACTTTTAAAGGTCATTCGCCTGACGCTCTGAGATTAGAAAACGATAAAGGAAAGAGAAGTGCATGATATAGATCTAGACGCTGTAGATCAGTACTGTTGATCAGCGATGTTGATTTCATGCCCTGTGAGAGCGAAATTTGCGGAAGCAAAGAGAAAAGATCCAATATCCAGGTGTTACATTCACAATTGATAACCTACATTCATAATGCGATGAATGTAGATTATTCTTGAACTGAGATGATGCAAAGAAATGACTGTTTCCATAAAGTGTATAAAAGGAAACAGACTACCATACATGTATAACGTTTACATCGTGTTTTAACAATCATGCCCATAATATAAACTTTCCGTTGCATATCAACATTGATACATGTAGGCATTTTGATTTAATGTAACTCGCGCGCTTTTCCATCAATTTAAGAATAGACGCCGCATTGAAGGTATCTGAAAATCTCGATATTATATTCTAGATGTTCTAGACCTAACTATAACCAGGTAGTCAGAAACACTAAACTGACGTTGGTGAATATTTGTATAAAAAAACCCAGTAAGTCTACAAAGAGTATCGTGCTAGTTCTGCAGGGACGAGGAAGAAAATACATTGACATGAGGCTGCACGTTTTGGAGTAGAATTGAAGAATACAGCACAATTGCTCCACCCCCCCCCCCCCCCCCCCCTTAAAGAAGATTCTGTGCAGTCCCTGCTATGTAGAATTAATGACTACCCCAGGTTTTTAGTAGGGGATTATGAATTCATAATATTTGCTAATTTATGTAAGAGAGAAAAGAAGATAATTGCATTTATACAGAGATAATGGAAAGAAAACTATTCGAAATCCTGAGATCATGATGATGGTAGTGATAAAAATGACAATATTTAAAACACGCACATTCCATATTTTCGGATGCTCAAGGCCCTTATTCTATTTTTGAAGCAACACTAAATGTTCTTATTTAACCTATTAAAATACTAAATGTTAATTTAGAGCTAATTGTAAAACAGATTATAATTCTTAACATTATAACATTTAAATTGGTGATGCAAAAGTCTGAAAATGCCTCAAGTTTTTTTTTAAAGACTTTCCTATCGTGTTGCACGTATTATGTAAACTGACCAGACCGTTTACATTTTTGTGATGCGGACGTTACTGTAAATAATGTAATATTTTAATCTACTCATCATTTGGTCTGTATACCCTTTAGCTGTCTAAAAAACCTCATCCAATTTCAGATTGTGACCCTCCACCACAAAACGACCAATAAGTCGCATGTGACAAAATTTCGGGGTAAAATACCATGCTGAAATATGTTTTTACTCGCATTCAAAATGACCATTTTTTTCTCTTGGATATTTAAACTTTGTGAGTCAGCTTGCTGGGATAGTAGTTCACATCGCTTTTCTGGTATAGCTCAAAAACTATTCACTGTCTGATATTCAAAATCTACATAAAGAACCAAATATATCTATTCTAATGGTATGGAAAGCTTCAACCCAATCCAATGAGTACTTCTTTGGTTAGGCTTTGGAGTTTTGACCCAACCTTTTGTGCGACACACAATAGGACAAAGATTATGCGCTATTAGCCGCTATTAAATGGTCACTCTTCTTTAGAGCCCGTTTTCTCTTTTGTTTTTGGTCATTAGCCATACTCAACCGTGAGGGAGTACAAAGGTTTCGCTTTGTACATGTAGTTTAATGCCGTCACTCTATATTGTTGTTTATGTCTATTACTGTGTATTATTATAATGTATAATATTTGGACCACATGGAAGAACAGAGCTGTATTGTAAACAACTCTGAAATGGGCTATCCAACCGTATTTCATTCGTGTAATATGTAAGCCTCTAATTACATGTATGTACAGATTTTGTATTTTTTATGATTTCGGAAATTTATAGAAACAAACAAAACAAACAAACAATTAGCCTGTCTGACACTCTGATATTCTCACTGTAATCTATAAGGGTTTTCTTAGTCTATGCAAGGCAAGTTATATATCATTTTAAAGCTAAGAATCTAAGCTTTCAAACTGTGTTGAAATTTAAAAACCCAAATTTCCGACTTATTGGTCGTTTTGTGGTGGAGGGTCACAATTGATTTCATTAAAACAGAACCAAAGTGCTCTTTGACCAAGCCTTGCCACCTAAAACTATCTGGATGTGGAGAAAAGATTTCTTATTTTACATTCCAACCAAATACGTAAAATAATCAAACTTATGTAGTTCAATTTTGAGTATTGTCACTTCTCTAATGAATGGTTGATTTCAGCGTGGCAGTCACGTACAGTATAGTAATATAGCAAGCTGCTTTACTATGTCTTCTCAAACAGTTGTATTTGGACAGTGATTGAGTTTACAAAATCCTCTAAAAAAATTCTGGCTACTTTTCAGAAAGCAATGCAATTTTCACAATTTGATAACAAAGACAATGACAATACTCAAAATTGCACTTTGTAAGTTTGACCAGAATTGAATGTAATGTTTTGAGTTATTTTTAAGGTTGGAACAGAAAAAAAAAGTTCTGTACATCCAGAGCAATTTAGGGGCAACAGTTGTCAGTTGTCTGTTAATTGTTTTTTTTTTATTGTACAGCCACATACCTCTCCCATCTGGCAATTGTAGTCCGTGGGCCCTTTTTTTTATTGTAACGCCCCCCCCCCCCTTCCCCCGGTAAGCAAAAGCTGGAAAATAGCCCAGAACAGTAAGGGGTGAATTAGCATGAAAAGTCAGGAAAGTAATAAATAACTTTTTATGGAAAATACTGATTTATCTTGATTTTTTACAGATATTTTGTAGATGAAAAAAAAGAGAGAAAAACCCTCGAAGTGTCTCTGTGCAAAGCCAAAGAAAAATGAAAAGCCGTACGGAGTGTTATGTACTCGTGGGCTTCCGGGCTTGATTACATCAGAAGAACTGTAGTGTTTTATCCTAATAATATTTTTTTTTATCAACTTAAACTAATAATTACTTGTTACTTGTTACTTTTCTTCTTTAATGGCAGCCATTGGTGGCGCCAATTAGTTATCACAGAACTCCTTGGTGGCACATACTGTGTGTACTTTTATACTGCATTTATTGCAGACCTGTCAACCAGTACGATCTTGTCGTATTTCATACGATATTTTTTCAATGAAAATACGACACTACGATTTAACCAATCAATAACCTATGTTATAGGTTATTGATGAATTGGTAGGAAATCAAATATCACATACAATGTAGACTACATCACTGCCCGAATATTAGGTGATTTGTTGCCCAGATATCGGGAATTTTAATAAAGAGGATTGTTTTGTTTTGTTTTTTGTTTGTATTCCATCGTATTTCGGATGGATCGTCTGAATAACATGTCAACAGTGGCGATACCAAGAGGTGGCAGGTGTGCCCCCGTAACTCCCTTTCCCCTACCATCATCTCATGAACTACGGTATATACATTTTTTTTCTTTGAATCGAATGCTGATGAATTGACTACTCTTTCGGCTGTTTATTTTCTTTTCCTTTTCTCCCCCCCCCCCCCCCCTAACGTACCGATTATGTTGATGGAACTCTCTGTCTGTTTCTCTCTTAGTCTCTCTGTCTCTCTCTCTCTCTTTCTCTCTGCTTCTTTTCCTTAACTCTGACACCCAGTGCACCTTTAATACCTCCAGTCTCTCTGTTTTCTGCACATAGGTTTTACCGGTGTGGGACTAAAGAGGGCGGCAGACTGGAATCTCATCTCAAGGGTCTTCACACATCACGCGGAGGTCTCAAAGTGGAGGTTTGGCATGTAAGTCAATTCTTCCTTGTTGTTTACACTGTTAGAGTACACTTTCATTGTTTGTTTGTTGCATGTGTGTAATAGCCACGATGGCGATACGTTTGTTTTGTTACGGTTTTCAGTCTTTGCTGCTATTTCATTTTGTTTTTCTCTTGGTATATTTTTCGGTGGCAATGTTGTTGTTTTTTTTACTCTTTTTTGTTTTACTGAAAAATCATCTGTTTCACCACTTTTCAGTCTGTTTCTGCATAGATTTTTTGTTTCCATTTTCGACTCATTTTGTCTACCTCCTTTGTTTTCATTTTTAGAATTCCATTTCATGCATACCTGATGCACTTCACGAAAACCAAATACATGTATGTGTTTCTGACAAATATTTCTCACCTACTTGTTTTCTTAATCCATTTTCATATTAAATTTCAAGTTGTTTGCCATGACTCGATTTGCGTTAAATGCGCTTAATAAGTTCGTTATATCGAATGCGCTTGCGTTCGTTATCTTAGTTATTTTTGCGTTTTTTGTGTTTTTCGTGTTGCTTTAATTTTCATTATGATTATTGTTATTATCAACCCTACATGTATGCATTTGACAAAGTTTATTTTTCTGCACTCATTCTTTGATTCGCTGTTGTATGTTTGTGTTCGTTTCGCTATTACATGTACATGCACTCACTCTCTTAACTTTCCTTTTCTGTCACCCGCATAGCCAGGATTTTATTTTGGGAGGGGCGGTCGGATTGCCCAAGAGAAGCGTTCCCCCGGAAAGGGGGGGGGGCGTTTGTTCTATTCGAAAATTATAAGTATCCACTTTTCGATGCATAATTATTATTGTTGTTTTGATATCCCATTTGATTTAGAATGGATATGAGTTTAATAAGTGCTACTGGAACTCATTAAAAAGTTGTTCACACTCGTACAAATACAAATAAATGAAAAACTGATTTGAAAAAAACAACACGATTCTGTCTTTTGAACATAGCGCATACGATAATTTTCTGTAACCTCTTACTTTACAATAACAATTAAAGAAAAGGCATAATGGGAGGACTCATTCCTACCGGTTTAAGCTAGAAACATTTAGAATGTACTTAAGAGATACAAGCTATCTTACAGAAACTATAAAAAAAAAAAAAATGGTAAGGTATATAGCCAGTTGCGGTTTTCCCAATGTTATTACATTTCACATTTTCTTAATCGAAATATCATATTTTCAAAGGGTTATGGAAAAGGGCGGTTGTTTTTATACAGATATTTGTAATCTCATAAAAGGGTAACCCTACATCTACATCATATACATCTACATTTATTATTGCTGCTTCTTGTCCGCTTTCCAAGAGATACCTTTCAATAGCGTTAGGAAAATGAATTTGGCTTCCTTTCCTTTCTCCCACTCTTGTGCCTCTTTCTTTTCCCTTTCTTTCCCCCTTCTTTCCCCCTTTTTCACGCATCTGTTTTCCCTTTTATTTCGCCTTGCTTTCTTTTCTATTTCATGTTGTATAATCTGTATCGCTACTATTGTTTTGTTATTAATTTTCCCCCAGCATTTTGCACCTGGCTCATTCATGGGAATGGTCTATATGCATACTGTTACTGACTTTGTTTACATGTACCTCTCTCTCTCTCTCTCTCTTTCCGGGATGTGCTTTATTCTTTATCTCTTTAAGCTTTGCTTCCAATCACCGTCATTGGTTTCTGCTTTACATTAAGGAGTTTTCGAATGTTTCGACTAGAACGCCGTCCTAGAACCTTCCAGCGACAATGGAATGCTTTGTGCTGACTGCATACAAAGTAGGTGAAGCATGAAGCTAACAATGGGTGAAGCGAGGTTCACGTTTTAGAGAAGACGGCAAAACCATGCATGTTTGACGCGTTCTCGATCTGTCTACTGGACGAGGGAGAAGCCAGTGGACGGGTGAGCCGTTCTTGCACAAGCGCGGTATGCAGCTAACACAAAGCAGTCCATTGTAGCTGGGAGGATCTAGGACGGCGTTCAAGTCGACACATTCGAAAGCTCACTATTATATGTTATTGTATTACGGTACTCTGGTTTATCCTGTCTCCTATGATTGTCTCCTGCCTCTTTTATTTATCCCTTATCTCCTGTGACGCTACCCTCGATTTATATTAAGCACTTATTAAAAAGAAGAAAAACGATTATATTTTTAGTTCTGCTATAAAGCAGAACAATCGACAATCTAGAATTGAAGAAAAGTTGGTTCTTAAGTCCTTGAAGCATTTTTTTTTGTCCTTTCTGTAAGGAAGTGGCGTAGCTTTAGGGGAGACGGGGCACGTGCCCAATGACATGGCCAATGACATGGTTTAGAAAGAAAAACAGAAAAGGAGAGTCAAATACAGAAAGGGGATGAAAATGAAAAGAAAAATTAAAGGACCCTCTCCACACCACATCTTATTGCGTGTCTTGTTAATTCACATTTCATGCACCTGGCAAGATTTTTTTTTTTTTTTTTTTTTTGGGGGGGGGCATATTTCTGTCTCCTTTGTTTTCAATTTTAATTTCATTGCCCACACACCAGATGCACTACCAACAAAAACCAAATATTGCTACCTTGTGATCTTCTGATTCCTATTTCTTATCGACTTAATTTCTTATTCCATTTTTATATTTCATTTCACTTTGTTTCCCCTGACTGGATTTGCGCTATATTCGTATTTTTATCCTATCTAATACGCTTGCTTTCGTTATCCTTATTATTTGTTTTTTTGTTTCGTTGCTTTGATTTTCAATATGATTATTGTCATTATTACCCCTATATGTAGTTGACAAAGTTTATTTTTCTCAACTCATTGTTTGACTCGTTGTTGTATGTTCGTTTCGCTATAACATGTAATCGCTTTGTTGACTTTCCTTTTCTCTTTTGTTTCGTATCACCTTTTTTCTTTACCATTTTTTAGACTTATTTTCCCACGCAGTAGCAGTAGCAGTATAGTAGTAGTAGTAGTAGTAGTAGTAGTAGTAGTAGTAGTAGTAGTAGTAGTAGTAGAAGTAGTAATAGTAGTAGTATTTGTTTCATGTTCGCTTGAAAAAAAACCCCAGACATATGTGTATATACAGTGCGCCCCAGAAAAAATGAAACTCCAAAACAAAAGTTTATTGTGACCAAACTATGCGCTGTATAACCGCAATTATCTATTTTCCATAAAGTAGAAGTATTTTGATTTCAGATGATACTTTGATGGCATTCCTACGTGCATGCTGTACCGAGATGCATTTAAAAAAAAATGAAATGTAAAAGTCCACTTGTGACATATTTGGGTGAAACAGTGAAAACGTTGGGATCACATGCAAACATGACCCGAAGAAAACGTAATGATTAAATTGCTTTCATTTGCTTCTTGACAAAATGAGGGCAGGGGTGATTCCCTTATCATAAGATAAAATATGTTCGACTTTTTTTTTTATGGTGGACGTTAAAAAACGGCTTATTTGTACTGAAATGGTACCTGCAATCATTATGGACATCAGTTTTTGCATTCTTCAGAACTGCAACTGCTTTAAAGAACAAAGCTGAGAGCAAGGTGATATTTTCATTAAAAAAATAATAAAGTAAGGGGCCCTTCCATTGTCATCAAATGGTAAAGTATAAAGCGCTCATAAGGCAGTAACAAATACCAGACTATGACAATTGTCCATCTCAGGATGGGAACCTCTTCCATTACAAGAGGGGCACTTGTTTCATTTGATGATTTAAATTTATTGACCTTGGAAAATCCCCTGCCACCACGGCATATGGCATTGGCCCATGTCTTATGAAAATTCAGATTAATTTCATATAATCACACAATATGAATCTTGTAAACAAATTTTTAGGCATTTTTAGGCATATGAATCTTGTTTATCATATCTTTTCAAGCTGTCATTTCCCCCTACGTATGTTACGTCATGTTTTCACGTGATACTGACGTTGCTACGGATTTATGCACAAATGGATTTTTACATTCCATTTTCAGAGCAATGTTAATTACTCTATGAAAAATGTGTAGATCAATGCCATCCAGGTAGCATTTGAAAGCATATTACTTCTAATTCATGACGAACAAAGAATTATATTCATATAGCTCATAGTTTGTTCACCTTAGCCTTTGTTTTAGGGCTTCGTTTTCTTTTCTGTTTCTTTTTCTTTTTCACGCGATTGGGGGCACGTACCCCCGTACCCTCATGTAGCTACGCCACCAAGGGTTACAAGGGACACGTTGACATGGTGAAACAAAAACAGAAAAGGGAGAGTCAAATAAAGAGGGGAAACAAACATGGAAATGAAAAAAAACACACGAAAGGACCCCTTAGCCAACCTTCCCTATTGGATGGCCTTGTTAATTCGAATTTCATCCACTTTTTTAAGATCGATAACCCCCGCCCTTCCCCTCCCCCAATAATGCCAGTGTCCTCTCAATGCTGGGACACACGTCACGCCACTGTAGCAAATCCCCCATGTTTCCCTTTAATGTAAGTTGATATTACATAAAACATAATTAGTCTTAAAAATAATGTTAAAAAGGTTAAAAAATAGTATGCATGATTTATGCATCATTCCGCCATTGCTTGGATATAATTTCTTGCAATCTAGGAAGCGGCTTCTTACCGTCGGCCCATTTATGGCTCATAATAGCAAATGAAAAATCCTGATAAATTGGGAAGAAAATAGCCCAGTAAAATACTTCAATATTCATAAATATTAGACCCATGTAGGGCCAGATTATTTGAATTATATGTACGATGCGTCTAGGAAAGGACTTTTCATAAACTGTATTCATCGTTACCATGAGATTAAAGATGCCCATTTGGTCATTTAATGGGAATAGCCATTGTATATCTAAATAAGACACCCTTTCCCCCTTGTTGAAAACATGTCTGTCTCACTGTAGTATCATCCGTCTTCTTTTGCAGTATAATTACTTGTCGGGTTCGGAGACGTACCGCATTTCTCACGTTCATTGAGCTACAATGATGAATATACACTACTCTGGAAGTTGACATGGTAGATTGTATACCTGATATACATCACGGTGAATGTTAACTACAAGAAGTTGCGACTATTTTACCACAGGTTTGCATAATGATGTATAAAACAGGAATATGCATCGCTAACCATGTTTAATCTACCCACAATCATCTACATTATCTATCTATTGGAAGTACTTTCGATATAGTCTTTATGGTATCATTTATCGTATATCATCACCATAACAGTAGCAGCAGTAGCAGCAGTAGTAGTAGTAGTAGAGAAGAAGAAGAAGAAGAAGAAGAAGAAGAAGAAGAAGAAGAAGAAGCAATAATTGTAATAGTAGCTATGGTATTAGTATCAAATGTGTCATAATTGTGCGGGGACCTTGCTTTTTTAGTGCAATATTTCAAATATTTTGTCTCACTTACTTTGGTTAAAATTTGATATTGTACGAATCGACGTATTGGTTACATGGTTAGAGATGAATTGTAATCATTGCCACAACTTCTACAACTATGCTATTCACCATCAGTACTGAACAACAATACTTGTTAACATAATGAAGTTCATTAGATGAATGGGTGCTATATATATGAATATGTATATAATAATGCAACTACATTTACATGTATAACAGTCATAGTCTGTTTCATAGTCATCATCATCATCATCTTTATAAATGTCTATAGAATTGCGACTTGAATACCGCTAGGTATTTATTGTACTGTTAACAGGCTTGTATTCATTTCACTAAACACAAATAACAGAGTTTATGGAATAGATACAAACAGCGTTGTTGACAACTCATAGTTATGTTTAATATCATTTAGTTCATAACTTGCATAGCTTTCAATTTAATTCTACAGACGTAAAAGAAAACAGTGAATGACTGTTGATAATGAGGTCATTAAGTTATTTAAATGTTGATTTGAGATTGAGTTCTTATCAGTTACGCAGTAAATAGTAGAATATACTAATCAAGATATATGATGTAAATCATCAATAGTGATCTGTCAAATGACAGGTTTAGTGACCCAAGCAATTCATATGACAAATGTCTTTCCAAGTGCTATGATCTTGAGCCATCCATTTCATATCTCCGTATCCTACTGCTCCAACTGTAAATAAACGTAAAGAAATATTCATGTAGGCCTACATGGATATGATGGATGTTTTCATTTTGATATCATTCAAATTACCCATATCACTCTTATGTTTTATGCTAAAAACAGTCATCATAATTATTTAAAATAATATATACTATGGGGTATACAGCTCATTGTATATTTGGTCAGGATTGCAATTGTAAATAAGCAAGAAGAATTAAGTAATGACTTTTTTTCATCAATATGTATTCAAAATTAGTCTTCAGAAAAACATGCAGAGTAGATAGGATACATGCAGATAATTTACCCAAAATCGTTGGGTAGATGACATTAACGTGTAGTATTGACAAATCATTGAAAGTCTCGTTTCATTCTGGAAAGATAACATTAAGGTGCAGTATTGACAAATCAATGAAAGTCTCGTTTCATTCTGTAAAGATGACATTAACGTGTAGTATTGACAAATCAATGAAAGTCTCGTTTCATTATGGAAAGATAACATTAAGGTGTAGTATTGACACATCAATGAAAGTCTCGTTTCATTCTGTAAAGATGACATTAACGTGTAGTATTGACACATCAATGAAAGTCTCGTTTCATTCTGTAAAGATAACATTAACGTGTAGTATTGACAAATCAATGAAACTCCCGTTTCATTCTGTAAAGATGACATTAACATGTAGTATTGACAAATCAATGAAAGTCTCGTTTCATTCTGTAAAGATGACATTAACGTGTAGTATTGACACATCAATGAAAGTCTCGTTTCATTCTGTATAGATCACATTAACGTGTAGTATTGACACATCTTTGAAAGTCTCGTTTCATTCTGTAAAGATGACATTAACGTGTAGTATTGACAAGTCAATGAAAGTCTCGTTTCATTCTGTAAAGAAAAAAAAAATATAGTGCGCGTGATTATAGGCCTATGTAATAATATGCAAAGGGAAATTCCATCTTATTTTAAAGAGAGATATCTAAGACTCTGTCAGAAATGTCATTAACCCCCTACCCCATGAACGTCATATGGGGGAGCGGGATTTGAAAATGTAATATAAATATTTATCACATAATGAGTTTATCATTGTCATGTCGTTAATGATATCGAATGTAACCTTGTTTCTTCAAATGAAGCTTCGGATATCATGAACGAAATACTAAACGATAATAATGTACGTAATGTTAAATAGTGAATGAACAACATCGAAAATACATTTTGTTTCTTATTGACTGTTTCATGGTCATCTTAAGATTTCATTTCATCAATAAGCAATGATTTAAATATTCAATACATAATCATTTGTAAATGTTTATAATAAGAGGTTATACTGTTTGCAAACTATGAATTATGTTCCTCACTTTATTTGCATGTTTGTCTCCGTCGTTCATTTGCTCATGTCTCGGAGACCAGTGAAGGAAAGAATACTTTCGTAAACAGTGACAGCAGTGAAAAATTCGTGTTTGCATGAGACTGGGTTATCTAGATAATTGAAAAATGATTTGTTTATAGGAGGAATGTTTTTGGCCAAGTCCTGTCCAATGTTTGCAAAGTATGTGTTAACAATTTCGGCTAGACGGTTGGGCTCAGAAATGACAAAACCACTTTGTTCAATTTGTGAGATGTGAGCTCTAGTTGAGCCTTTATTCAGTACGTTGTTGATGCGTTTATTATATTTTCTGGAAATCCACTCTTTTAGAAGTCATATTAGGGAATAACTTCTTTTAAGGTTATATATTTTCTGGAAGATATTTATTATACTGAGCTCTTATCATACATGTATTATCCTTTGTATTATGTCATCTGTATATTTTACATTTTGCTTTCTCATGTACATATTATGTAAACCAATCGTGGAAACAAATAAAATAGAAATAAAAAAATCAAATCAAAATCAAGAGAGAAAGGAAATAAATAATGTGAAACTAAATGAAACATGACCGCAGTTTACAAAGCAATGAATTCAATCTTTGAAATATTTGTTCCCCCCCCCCCCCCCCCCCCCCCCCGCAGATTATCACTAATGTGAGAAGATCACAGAATGAACTCTTGGAAAGATACAGAGAGAGACAGAGAGACAGAGAAAGAGAGATGGAGATAGAGAGAGACACGGAGAGAGGGAGACGGACAATGGAGTTGAGTGTATAATGCAGATAGAGAGAATGGGGGGGGGGGGGGGGGGCGGAAAGTATACGGAGGGAAATTAAGAGCAGAGAGAGACGAGAGAATAATATTATTACAAAAAAAATCAGAGTGGGAATAGAAGCAACAAATAGAGATGGAGAAAATAGTATTAAAGAGAGAGAGAGAGAGATTTATAAAGACAGTACAGAGAGAGAGAGAGAGATTTATCAAGAAAGGGAGAGAGAGAGAGAGATTTATCAAGACAGAGAGAGAGATAGTAATGCAGATAGTTAAGGGGAATGGGGAGAACAGAAGAGAGAGAGGAAGGCATACGGAGAGAAAGAACCTGAGAGAGAGAGAGAGAGAAAGCTCTATCAAGATAGAAATGAGAGAATACAAAAAGAGACTCAGAGCGGAAACAGAAGCAGATAATACAGAAAAAAATGGAGAAAATAATACTAAAAAGAGAGAAAAGGAGAGACAAGGTAGAGTAGGGTAAGAGCATTACAGAGAGAGATAGAGATCAAGACAGAGAGGGGAGATAACAGAGACTCGAAGTGGGGACAGAAGCAAATTAAGACAGAATAAAGAGATGGAGAAGTAATGGCAGAGAGAGAAAGAGAGAAGGAGAGGTAAGATAGAGTAGAGAATGAGTAGGGCGATTAGAAAGAGGGGGGGGGGGGGGGGGTCCAAGAGAGCGGAGAGGAGAGAGAAAGAGAAAGTGAGTGAGAGAGAGTGAGTCTACCCCCCCCCCCCCCCCCCCCCAACTCTCTCTCTCTCTCTCACATATACACACATGACATTGTCGGGGAATGTTTATTTCTTTGACAATATTCTATTATACAATGTTTATACAGGCTGCTGCATGCAAAAGCAAAGTAATGCAATGGTTAAATAATTGTAGAGAAATTGTCACTAGATGGCGCTCGACCACTCAACAACCATACATCAATGATCTCTACGGAAAGAGATCAAGCCATACATGTAATGACGTATAGAAACCAATGTCCCTGGAGGGAGGGCTGTTGGTTATTTATAGGGAGGGGCACCTTGGGTCTTCGCTCGGTCACCCATCATCAAAATATGCATGGATGTGAAAAAAATGAGTTCATTTTTAAACTCCTGACATTAAGCGTACTTTCTTCTGCTTCTAATTAGACGGGTGATTGTTTTAAGTCGGCCTACATTTTTACGTTTTCATGTTTTTCGCTTATTTTAGGAAAAGAAGGTCGTTCCTATATGTGCATTGTATTTTATTCCTTTAGAATAAAACAAAAGGGGGGATTGTTATTTTTAAATGTTGAATTATATTCTGTCTTCGATCATGGTGGTATGTACTTGGCATGAATAAACACTTGATAGTACATTCTTAGTTTCATTGATGGAGATGTAACTGTTCTCTCTTAAAGGGATTCGGTAACTTTGTGGAGGTTTGATTTAATAAATTGTTGAATTTTGATATCTGTCTTGTATAATGATGTTCAGAAGGATAAATAAATAGCCAGGCATGGAAAGGTTTTCAAATATATAATGCTATTATTAAGATATCTATGACTGAATGATCTATGACTAAAGCGTATGGCCATACGCTTTAGTATAACACTAAGTCTATGGGAGAAATGAGTCTGCCATTTCCGGTCACTTGCATATGTTTCCTTTTGTGAAGCACATGATGATTTTGAAGTATTTTTTCCCCTTGGCTTCATTTTTACACCATATTACATACACTGATAGCATGTAAGGACAGACAGCTTAGATTTTATCAAGCCTCCACAAAGTTACCAAAGCACTTTAAGACAAAGGAGAGGAAATCCACATTTGTAGGAGTCCTATTAGAGATCACTTCTTTGGACTTGAATCCATTACAAAATAGTGCTTGAAGTACTCTTTTGAAAATGGATTCCACTGTTTTTAGTGTGAATTTCCACTCAAAAATGAAGGAATCCCTAAATTTGTATGACTCCCCAAGAAGTGGATTTCCTAAACACGATCGCAAACATTATCGAGAAATCCACTCAAGGGTAATAGAAATCATGTTCGGATTACGTAATGTGTCATCGTAATGTTCGCATATTCAATAGGTGATAGACAATGCTGTGGAAATTGCCCTATTTTTATGATGATTTTTCAAAAGTCTTTGCCATAGAGTTTAATTTTATTTGATTTTGAAATTATGACGAAACGGGGAATTATCCAGATAAGTGTTTCTCCTCACTACCGCACAATCGATCTACCGAGTTCAATAATTATTTTGTCCACATTTTACAAGAAAGAAAAACTGGGGATTTGTTATTTCCTTTGGTCGAGGGGGGGGGGGGGAGGGCAGAACAAGAGTCCCCTTTTGAAACCTAAGTGGCATACCGTAAGTGACCTCCCCACTCTCTTGATATCCGTCTATCAAACTGTATCGTAATGCAAACAGAAAATAATTCCTTCTGCTAGACATAAACATCAATGACGTCATCACAGGAACACAAATCACTATCCTAGGAAGGTAATATTAATACATTGTTTTATCATGATTATCATTGTAATCATGTCGGTTAATATAACATGGATGCTTTCTTTATGCCGAGGAATGGAAATCCACTCTTTTAGAAGAGAAGTCATATTAGGGAATAATTTCTTTTAAGGCTGGAATTCACTCTAAAACATAGAATAATTCCCTACAGAGTAGCTGGAATCACTCTTTTGAGAGTGAATTCTAATGTCTGTGACAGTGAATTTCAACTCTAACGAGAAGGGTTCACTAACTCGTAAAAGAGTGAATTCCAGTTCTGTCCATTAAAGGGATACTCAACCGCAGATTGTTGACGTTGTTATGCCGCGAGAGCTAGGGCACCGTGATCGTTACCTGATCGCATGGCGTTGCCCCCCTGATAATAATCAGATATGAACATGCTACCAATGAGCAAAGATGAGAGTAGAAATGAAAAGATGATGACAAGATAAGAAGATTGAAATTATTAGGATGGACCTAGAAAGACAACACAAGATGACCAGCAACAGAAGAATATTATTGTCTGCGTTAGGTCTCTCTCTACCTTGTTATTGTAATATAACCCTTTATGCAATCCATAATGTAGATCTATTAGTCTAGATTCCATGTAAGCTGTTGTGTGTATAGCAAATGGCGCCTTGTTAACATGCATTCTATATCATCTGGATTGAGGTCAAAGGTCATGTGATCATCGTCAATAAACTGCTTGAAGGAACTGAAGAAAGAACTCTAAGAAAATTGGCTCATATTTTGGTTACTGGGCGCTCGTGGTCCACAATAGCTGCGTGGTTAGATACAATTATTTATTTGTTTTACATTACCTCCTTGCAACTTTTATCCTAAAGTATGTTTATATCATTTTGTGTATTATTTTGTTTTTGTATGGCCAATATAAAGGATTCTCCTTGGTTGTTATCACATTTCATTAGTGATCTCAAATTGAAAAAATGCATAGCACTCTTATAGATCTGTTACAACATTTATAAAATTTCCAGTAATCACTTTGATTTCCACCGAGACTAGCTTATGTATATGGAGGTTAATTTTGCGTTTAGCATTGTGTAAAGTTCGTGTGTAGCTCAATTGTGAAGCAGGAATCATCACTTTGAACCGCTGTTTCACGGTACATTGTTTATACATATATTCTCCATACACATAGGGTTCTGCCTCTTTGGGAGTTTATAACTAGATTTAAAAACCGTGTTTCTGCAGAAAAACACATTTGTGTTTGTGCCCTTGGCAAAATATGTAGGACTCTTTCTAATTTTTTTTCTGCTTGTCAGAGTTTTCCAGACTTTGCACCCTCCCCATTATAACAGGATCCTAAATACACCACCATCTTTTCTAATCCTGGGGGGTGTTTCATAAAGCTGTTCGTAAGTTACGCACGACTTTACGCACGACTGGTGATCGGTTCTTGTGCTAAATGATTAAGAATCTGATTAGTATAGCACCCAAGAACATGTTCCAGTCATTCGTAAAGTCATTCGTAACTTTACGAAAAGCTTTATGAAACACCCCCTGATATAATATGAAAGATCCAATAGACCGTTTCTCTAATGTATACACATTAATTTATGCACATAATTTTTTCTGAGCACCTAGTGACGAGCTATTCCATGAACCTGATTTTATAAATGAGCCTCGACTCTTCGAATCCAGTTTGCATACATTATTTGTAGGTATGTCCGGCAAGCTTTCAGATTGTCAAGAACAACCTTTGTTTGAAAGATATGCATAAAATGTGCATACATTGCCGAAGCGGTCTGTAACGCCATCTCCCCCTACATATCGCTAGCCGAAGGTGGCGTGTTCCCAAATTTCTACGTAGGGGTGATGAATATTGATGGCAAGGAAAGAATCGATTTTTTTCCTCTCCGTTACGAATTTGGGAACACGCCACCTTCGGCTTGCAGTAGGTAGGGGGAGATCGCGTAATTGGAGATTATTTGTTAACATTAAATCGGACAAATTCTGGACTATGAAATATGTTATGCACAACTGTATATCATAGAACCATACCCAGGCCCTCAGTAAAACATCTAAGTTTCCCCACACTACTCTAGGTCTCAAAAGTCTTCACCGGCTATGTCATTAGTATTATCAATATCAGCAAGCAAAATAATAGAATTTAAAATCTTACTCCACAGAGGAAGGCAGTTAATGGTCTTGCTCCACCTTATTTGCAAACTCTTGTCTTAGAATTATGTCCCAGGAAGAAATTTGAGCTCTCCTAAAAGCAAACAATGAACCATACAAACCACTATGTCTAGTCTAGGCAACAGCAGCTCCATCTCTCGGAAATACCCTCCTTCTAAAATCCGATGAGGAGACTCCATTTAACATTATGAGGAACATTTAACATTATGAAACTTCAGGTCTATAACCAAGACACTATGATAATGTTTTAGATTCTTGGTTTGAAAGCCACGAGGAATATTACAATAATGATGTTATTTAGTAATGATACTCTGTTTTGTACAGTGCTTATTATATGATAACAATCTTTATAATGTGTAATGTTCTTGCATCACTTGTGATAGGTGTAAACAGCTTTTAGAGAAATATTGTTTATTTCAAGTGAATTTATGTTTTGATGCTGTTATGAATCCTCGTTCCTATAATAATGTCACTGTAAAACTGAAGCCTCAAAAGAAACTTTCGATTTTGAACAATTTTTTTCACATGCGTCTTTCCCGCGTTGCTACGTACCACGACGTTTCGCTATTAAAGATACATATAATAATGTGCTGTTTCATACTCACTGCTCATGTATGTTTCCATTTCATTTTGGTAACCTTGGTTTATAACTGTCTCCAAACAATGAATAAATATTTATGTTTATTTTCGATAAACTGATTGAACACTTGTACCAACAATCTGATCGGAGTATGTACTTGTGAATAATTTTTGCACACCCTTAAGTTTATAATAAACTAAATAAGACAATACAATGTCTGTATATTGATGTATAATTGATAAGGGGAAGATTATTCCATATAAACCAAAATCTATTTGATGATGAAATTGTAAATAGGCATTTTAGCTTCGTTTTCAAAGCAAATTAACCAAAAATGTAAACGATATGCAGTGTGTTATCCATCTTATATTCTTTCTTCTTATGTTGTGTTGTGTATGATCTCGTTACGTTCATGTTTAGAGAATTTGAAAACAAAAATGAACGGTAAACTGTTCACTATATGAATCATATAGATACTTGTATAGGCTACCAGTCCTCCCCCCCCCCCCCCCCTCAAAAAAAAATAATAAAACTAAAATAAAACAATATTAAAATGGGTGAAGCTCCATCTTGTTTGTCACTCTTTTCATAGTAGATGTCATGAAAATGTTTATATGACCCGTCAAGTTGTTGCAACGCAATATCATTATATGGGGCTTTGGTGGGTGACACGAAATTTGCTCCTGCGACAATTGCTCCTCTATCCATATCTCGAAAGGTCAAAGGTTAACTTCAAGGTCATGATTTGTTTTTATTGTTAAGGACAATGTGAAGATTAGGATTAGGGTTAGGGTTAGGTTCATGCAGGGTTAGTTTTATAGGTTTAGGATTAGGATTAACATGGTTAACAAAGTTAGACCAGAGCAATTGTCACAGGAGCAAATGTCAGGAACCGCTTCGGTGCTTTAGGGTAAGACTACCAGTGACTGTTCTGAAATAACTTTTTTTTTCCTGGTAATAGTCCCAATCAAGCTTGCCACACACCCCTGGAAGACGTTATTTCAGTTGTCCTGTTTACAGTGGACAGGGAGTTATGAAGGATTAAGTGAAAGAACTCGTTTTATCATAATACCCACATCTACCATCATGTTATTGTTAATGACGTTAGTGGGAATTGGTAACTTTGTGGAGGCTAGATTTAATAAATTGTTAAATTCTGATATGTGTCTTGTATAATGATGTTCAGAAGGATAAATAAATAGCCAGGCAGAGAAAGGTTTTCTCTACCTATTATTATCAAGATATCTATGACTGAATACTGCCATTTACCAAACCGTACGGGGGTACGCTTTAGTCTAACACTGCAGTCTATGGAGGAAAATGAGTTTGGCATTTCCGGTCACTTGTATATGTTTACTTTTTTTTCTTAGACTTCATTTTTACACCATATTACCTACACTTATAGCATGTAGGCCAGGCAGCTCAGATTTTTATCGAGCCTCTACATAGTTACCAATTCACTTTAATAGAATAGCAAACATGCATCATTTAAGCAAATTTATGTTTCATTACATTTTATTATTATTGCTTTGAAACATTACGTCTAAAGAATGATGATTTCCAGTGCATTTTAATTGTCCTTTTCAATCTAGGTTCACAACCAACATTATGCGATCATTTCAATTGTTTATCATCATACCTATTGTTTAATTTTGGTTTCGTTTAATAAAAATGATATACAGCTTATATATACATTACATGTATTTAACTGTAATGTTAACGTTATCATACACTATGCAATTGTAAATGTTGCAGTATAGTATGTTGTATTTTGCCATTGCTATAGTAAGCGGAATGTGAATAAACATCGCAAAAAATATACAACCTGTACAAGTCAACATATATTGATCTGTGACCAAAGAAGCAAACGCTTGATACTACATACATTCGAAGCATACAGCCTTTTAAACTATAAATTTAGACAATGTTTTAATAAAATGTCAATGTATATTCTTCTTTGGCTCTTCCATTGTCATTATGTGTTTGTTTGAAGAAATATGCGTTGGATGAAAAAGTCTTTAATGTTCATTTGGAACAAGTTTCCTCCAAGTGCTTCTTTCTAGAAATTGAATAGTGTAGAAGATAAACTGCAGACGAAACAAATTGAATTGCAGTGCACTTCCCGCTTTTTCAATGGCTGTTTCATTATTTGTGATCACTCATGTTATTCGTTTTTCCCCCTTAATAATTCAATAAACAAAATAATGATACTATTAATGTATTACTACTGAGTCAATTAATGAATGAACAAGACATCTAACAACAGGCCTAATTATTTATCTGTCATTTTTTTTTTGTAATGACATTTTTTACCTGCTCGACCATCTCAATGAGATATTCAAAACTTATCACATTACAAGAAAATCACAAATATGGCAATTAATGTATCACTAGAAACTGGGAAGCTTACAGATGGCAATCGTATAAGGTTTATGTCAACTGCGTATCTGATGATTATAAAAACAACATAAATAAAAGCTCTTCTAAGCATTTGGAATATCCGAGGATTTCGCCAGAAATATAGCGATGTTTTGATGTCGTCACACTAGGGATCGATCCTGCTTAAGCAGACGACGTCCTATAATGAATGAACGTAATTGCAATGCAATTATTTATCAAATTTTAAAGAGTTTGGTATATTTAACATGACCTTATTTCACACCATTCTAAAAGGGAAAGTGAAACTGATTCTGATAACTAAAACCGTTTGATTGTAAATACACAGGAGAAGGGTCAATGATCAATGAAATAAACCCCATTTTCAAATTGAAAAGCCCTCCGAATAATAGCATGGATGGTATTCGTTCCCTCTTGAAACGCCGAACATGCCCCGGTGCAAGCAGCTGAAAATACAATGGCGTCTTATTTTGTTTACAAGTGACTGATTCCTTTATTTTTTAACGCTGCATTTTTCATCAAAAAATACACGAAGTTAAGAGTGAGGCAACAGACTAACATTAAGACTGACGCTAGTCAAGTAAGAGAAATACGTGAAGAGGAGATGACAAAACAGGCACTGAAAAATGTGTAAGATGTTATGGGACATCGTCTGCTTAGACAGGACTGGCCCCTGGTGTGTCGTCACACATCTCAGCAGCGTTCGAGGAGCTCTTCAGCTGCTATATCTGGGGCTGTATTTTACCGTTTTATAATTGATAATAATCATTACTTCAAATGTTTCCAAGCGTTGAATTTGGATAACCTTGTTTAATTTATGCCATATATGCAATAAAAGTATTAAGCCAATATTTACTTTGATGGAATTTTCTTGTAATGTGATCTTTAACAATAATTAATGGACAGTTAATGGTATAGCGTGTCGGGGGGGGGGGGGGGGCTTAAGATGAGGATTGTAAGCTCAAAGTTTATAATCTCATGAAATGCAGACATGCAATCAGGCGTGAATTGCAATTTATATAATAAACTTGTATATTCACCAGATATAAATATTTGATTGTGAAATATGATTTTTGTTTTCTTCAAAAACTGCTGGTTTCCCAGGGAAAAAAGGAAGTGCTCTTTCTTCTTGAGTGAACCTTTAATAGTCGGAATCATAACAATTTGGACCCTGAAATTCTTACAAATTTTGTTGTTTTCTATACTTATTTAGATATATTTATGTGTGTGTATTTTGTTTGTTTTTATTCCATGTTCACATAATCTCCATTCTCATATATCTGCAGATATATATATTGACATAGGGACGTGATTTAAGGCTGACAAACTTTAAAACACAGTTTCCAAAACCCATTAAAAATCTATTCCCCACTTGCCCAAACTAGCGATATTAACGCTAGTTAATAGATGTCTTACTCCCTCCCCCTCTTATTAATGAAACTATGTAAATAATTATGTAGACTGTTGAGGTCCCTGGTTAGAAAAGCTAGACAGGCCTTTATTACCTCTCGTTTTGCTTTCTTTTTTATTTCATGTTGTATAATTTGTATCACTATTACCGTTTTGTTGTTAATTTTTACCCAGCATTTTGCACCTGGCTCATTCATGGAGGATGGTCTATATGCATACTGCTAATGACTTTGTTAACCCCACCCCCCCCCCTATCTCTCTCTCTCTCTCTCTATCTCTTTCTCATTCCGGGATGTTCTTTAATTCTTTATCGCTTTGAACTTTTCTTCCGATCCGCGTCATTGATTTCTGCTTTACATAATTATTTGCTTTATCATTGTATTACGGTACTCTATCTCCTATGATCGTCTCCCGCCTCTTTTATGTATCCCTTATCTCTTGTGACGCTACCCTCGATTTATGTTAAGAACATCGTAAAATTGTTAATTGAGGATTATTGAGAAAAATAACTTTCATGCACTTATTTAAAGAGATAAAACACGATACGTTTAATTCTGCTCTAAATCAGAACAACCGACTATATAGAATGGAAGGAAAGTTGGTTTTCTAAGTCCTTGCAGCATTTTAAATTTGTTTCTGTAAGGCAGTGGTGAAGCTTTATGAGACACGGTGCCCCGATAACATGGTGAAAAGCATAACAAAACAGAAAAGGAGAGTCAAATAAAGAAGGGGGAAGAAAATGAGTAAAAAAATGAAAGTACCCTCTCCCCACCACATCTTATTGCATGCCCTGTTAATTCACATTTCATCCACCTGGTGAGATCGGTTTCCCCCAAATGATTGTCCTCTCAACGCCGGTACCCACTCCACGCCATTGAAGTTAGACCCCATGGTTTCCTATAATATAAGCTTATAAAGGAAACATAGATCTGTCTTCACAAGTATTTATAGCAGTCACCATAATGCAATTAAGCGTTCAAAGATATCAATTATATAATACGTAATGTGAGAAAAGATCTCTATTAACCCGTTGACTACTAAATTATCTAATTCCTATAGGTTTTATACAGGGGCCACCCGGTTCTCGTAAGCAATGGGTTAAGAGAATAGTGCTAATACGCTCATAACATGCAAAATGATGTACAGGTATGTTAATTATAAAAATCGGGGGGGGGGGGATTTGTAGATGTCATTTTTTTTTGCTTTCTGGGAAGCGACTCGGCCTAGCTATCATAATTCATATAGAACATGTAAACTAATGATCAACTTGAAAGGTTATAAGCAGTAACGCTTTCCTGATTCATAACAGAACCCGGTGCTGTTGCAATCGAGATGAAGTTTGGATGAGAAAGGCGCTGAATTATGTATATTATAAATCTTTTTCTTTTTAAATCTAGAATCTCCCTCCCCCTTTTCATTCTTTCTTATACACCACGTATGTCTATACCTACTTCAAATCAATATCTCCCTTTGTCCCAAGCTGTCTCTCACTCTCTATGAATCTTATTCCTTTTCAAGCCTTTCCTAGCTTTCTCATCCTCTCTCTTCCGTGCTTCATTTCTTTATCCTTCTTTTCAACTCTTCTCATTTTTAATATGTCTTACTCTTCTCATATTCTTTTGATCTCACTCGCAACACCCCCTTATTAGTATTTATTTATTTATTTTATTTATTTCTTTATTTGTATTTTTTCGGGGGGGGGGGGGTCTGCTTTCCTTCTTTCTTTCTTTCCTTCTCGTCTCAGTGCTACTTTTCTACAATATGGGACCTGCCTGCATCTTGTCTCCCCCCACCCACCCCTCTCTCGCCCGCTCTACTTTTGCATTTCTCAATTTTACTCCCTTATTCCTCTGTTCATTTTCATCATTCTTTTCCCCTCTTCCATTTCTTGCCCACTCTTTCTCATTTCCTCCTTAATAACTATAGCTACAGGCCCCTTCTCTCTCTCTCTCTCTCTCTCGTTCATTCTCTCTTAATCCCTTATTCTTTACTCTCCCTCCCCTTCCCTTTGATCGAAGTCAATCTTCCAGCAGACACGTCGGCATCCTCTTTCTCATGTATCCTCGTCCTCATCTTCTAGTTCTCATCCCTACCCCACTTGCTCTCAGGACTGTGTCTTATGACTGTTAAAAAATATATAATAGATCTTTGGTGTAAACGATGCACGTACGTACCCTATTCCCGGTTGAAAAACAGCCCAATTTGTTCTGTAAATCAATGTTATTTTCAGACAAGATACTTTTCCTCTCAATTGATATAACATACAGCACATGACGAAAATGGTTCACGTAATCCGTTGCAAAATACGGATGCGCTGCAAAACATTGGATACAGGTTTTAGTGGAACAGTCTGCGTTGTCTTGCTACTGCCATCCGATTGGGCTCACAGTCTCAGAGCAATCAGATCGCAGTCAGATTGTGCAGTGTGCGCCGGGCTTTAATGTCCGTGATAGCGTTAACTTTCTTTTTTTCATGGCTTTCAGTATTTTGCTTCATTTTTGATCGGTCTATTATCGTCGCCAGTGTTTCCTTTATCTTCTTCTTTTTTCTGTTAAATCACCTTCGCCTCTTTCACCATTTTTCAATGTGTTTCTTCATATTTGTTTTAATTATTATTATTTTAGGTTTTAATTTTCGACTCTGTCGAGTTTTGTTTATTTCTACTTATTATGTACTCATTTTCTCATTCCATTTCTTATTTTTATTTCTTTGTCATTATAACCGTTATGCATATGACAAAAAATGATTTGTCTTAACACATGTTTTGACTCATTGCTGTACAATGTTAGTGTTCGTTTCGTATTACATGACCTCACTCCCTTCACTTTCCTTTTATTTGTTGGAGGGCGGTCGGATTGCACAAGCGAAGCTTTCGGGCTGGGGGGGGGTGCGAATAAGAAATTAAATTTTAGAAAAGGGGAAAAGGAAATTGAAACAAAATACGAAATGACCCTTATAGCTAACCTCGTATTTTGGATTTAAACAAATAATAATCGTGTAATTCGGTGAAGGGAAGTGTCAGAGATTATCTGTTTCAACATTTTTAGAATAATGCTGGTATAGTTTATTCGTAATTCCGACGATGCTTAGATATAATTATTTGGCTTTCCCAGAAGTGACTTCATACCATCGGCCCATTTATGGATAATATAGCAAATGAAACATCCGGATAAACTGGAAAGAAAATAGCCCAGCTATGTTTCCTTATTCATACATATTCAGTAGACACGTGCAGGGATAGATTATTTGAATTCTATATAAAACGCGCCTAGGGAAGAACTTTTCATGAACAATATGCAAGTTACCATGTGATTTAAGATGTCTGTTTCATCATTAATGGGAACAACCATTGGATACCTAAATTAGACACATTTTCCTCCTTGTTGATAACATGTCAGTCTCGTTGTAACATCATCCGTCTTCTTTTGCAGGATAATGCCTATGATGGGAAGAAGTACCACATTTCTCACGTTCACTGAGCTACAATGATGACTACGCACTACTCTGGAAGCTTACATGGTACATTGCCATTAAACCATACCTGGCATACATCACGGTGAATATTAACTACAAGGATGAATGCATTTGCGACTACATGTATTTTACCACAGGTTTGCATCATGATGTACTAAACAGGAATATGCATCGCTAACGACGTTTAATATGCCCACAATCATCTACATTATTTGTAGTATATTTGTTAAAACTATCATTTACTGCATATCATCATCATAACAGTAGTAGTAGTAGTAGTAGTAGTAGTATAAGAGTAGAAGAAGAAAGGAATAAGTAGGAGTAGCAAGAGGAGGTGGAGAGGGAGGATCGAGTAGTAGTATAGCAGTCATGGTAGTAGTAAAGTAGTAGTAGTAGTAGTAGTAGTAGTAGGAATAGGCGTAGGAGTAGTAGTAGTAGTAGTAGTAGTAGTAGTAGTAGTAGTAGTGGTAGTAGTAGTAACAATAATGAGTTTTTTTTATATGTAGTAGTCATGGTCGTTGTAGCAAATGAGTCATACATACTTGGGGACCTTGCTCTTTTGGTGCAATATTTCAAATATGTTGTTTCACTTTGGTTATACTTTGTAAGATTTGATATTGTTCGAATCGACATATAAGTTTGATATATTGATATTGGTCGTGTACATGGTCGTGTACATTGTCACAACTTCTACCAATATGCTATTCACCAGTACTCAACAACAATACGTGTGTTTTTATAATAAAGTTCATTAGATGAATGGGTGCTATATATATATACACTGTTGGTCATAATGGTAGCATAATTTTTTTTCTACCTTTCGGACAACAATATGAGTCATTTTATTGCAAAATATAGCTTATATCTTCCCCGATTTTATTGATAAATCTGTTCTCAACATATGAAATAAAAAATATAAGACAAAAATTAATTCATACAAACTTTATACACTGGTTTAAACCACTTTTGACAAACACAATCATCCAGACCTTGGATTCCTTGAAAAAATGTATCGTTTTTGGTAAATGTTTAACCATGATAATTTTATCGTGAAAAATAAAATCTTGGTATCTTTTGATGATTGAAGGAAAGTGTTCCTCTTTTAAATCTTATTGGGTCACTTAGTAGCTGGTATGGCCACCTCTGGCACGCACCAGTGCCTCCACACGCCGTGGCATACTGTCCACAAGGTTGTTGATGGTGTTCAAGGACAGTGCATCACACTCTTCGGTCAGTGCCTGGGCCAACTCCTGCACATTTTGAGGATGATTGTTTCTCTCATTGATGGCACGGCCCAATGCATCCCAGGCGTGCCCAATGGGGGTTCATGTCGGGGGAACAGGCAGGCCAAGGAATCTGCTGCACGTCCTCTGCGTCAAGGAATTCCCTCACCAGACGTGCCCTATGTGATTGAGCGTTGTCGTCTTGGAGCTGAAAGTTATTGCCATATACTCTTCTCGCGTATGGAAGACAATGGCGTTCCAGGATATCGCGGTACACGACGGCGTTGACGTTTCCTTCAGGTGCAGCCAATGGTGTTTTTCTGCCATAATGTATTCCGACCCATACCATCACTGAGCCTCCATCTGCTTGATTGGTTTCCTGGACACAGTCATTACGGAGGTTCTCGCCCCACAATCGTCGAACCCTCTGCTTCCCATCGGTGCGGTCAAGGATGTACCGGCTTTCATCAGTGAAGATTACATGGCGCCAGTAACCAAGCTGCCATCTCCTGTGCCTCCTAGCCCACTGGAGCCGAGCAACCCGGTGGCGAACAGTGAGATGTGGAACCTTGGTCATTCGCCGAGCTCTGTAGCCATGTTGGACAAGTCTCCTGTTGACGGTTTCCCGTGAAACGTTCACTCCGAAGTGCCTCCTCCACAAGTGGCAAAGACGACTCGCTGGCATTCTCCGGTTCCTACGGCACATGTTCAGCAGTTGACGGTCATCCCGTGCGGATGTTCTTCGTGGTCGACCTGTAAATCTCTCTGGACTCAAAGTAATCGCCTCTCGATGTCTTCTGAGGATGCGGCACACACAACTCTGCGATAGTCCAAGAATATCTGCAATCTGGGCCTGTGTCCGTCCATTCCGTCGGAGTGCAAGGATCCTCTGACGAATTGCAAGTGCCGTTGGGCGAGGCATAGTGTAAGGAATCAATGTACCAAATTTGGTAGGAATTGATCAAGCTAACTCTGAAAACGGGCTGTTAACACACGTAGGCTTTCTGCACGAAATGGACAGCAAAACAACAGCAGAAAGGAGGCTCTGCCTTTCATAGCACCAAACAGCAATAAGGCCACGTTATGGAATGTTCCACTTGACCGACTTTTACCTCGACAATACAAAATCATTATGTAATCAATGAACCTGGTCAATATTATCTATTTAGGCTTTTAAATATGATTAAATAAACGGATGACTATGAAAATACGAATTATGCTAACATTATGACCAACAGTGTATATACAAATTATGTATAACAATGCGCCCTCCCGGCTATTACCATAATGGCTCTATGGCAACACAAGGACTTGGGACCCTTGTTGTGCGGTTACACATTGTGGGGAAGAATTGCATAGTGGAGTCACCAGAGTGCTCAAACTGCGAGCAGTGAGCAATGCATATAACGCAAATAGTGAACGCCTCACATAGAGACTCTCCACGCAATCTAAGACAGTGCTCAAACTGCATGTGCAGCGAGCGTTAATACAAATTATGTATAACAATGCGCCCTCCCGGCTATTACCATAATGGCTTTATGGCAACACAAGGACTTGGGACCCTTGTTGTGCGGTTACACATTGTGGGGAAGAATTGCATAGTGGAGTCACCAGAGTGCTCAAACTGCGAGCAGTGAGCAATGCATATAACGCAAATAGTGAACGCCTCACATAGAGACTCTCCACGCAATCTAAGACAGTGCTCAAACTGCATGTGCAGCGAGCGTTAATACAAATTATGTATAACAATGCGCCCTCCCGGCTATTACCATAATGGCTTTATGGCAACACAAGGACTTGGGACCCTTGTTATATATATATATATATATATATATATATATATATATATATATATATATATACAATATGAATATGTATATAATAATGCAACTACATTTACATGTATAACAGTCTGTTTCATAGTCATCATCATCGTCATCGTCATAGTCATACATGTGTATAGATTTGATACTTGAATACCGCTAGGTATTTAGTGTACTGTAAATAGATTTGGATTCATTTCACTAAGCAAATATAACAGAGTTCTTTTAATAAATACAAACAGCGTTGTTGTCATCTCATAGTTGTGATTTTAGTTTATAAGTTTTTAAGCTTAATTTAATTGTGATAACATCTGGAGATCTATGTAAAAAAAACAGTGAATAAACGTTGATCATGCGGTCATTAAGTTCTTAACAGTGTTGATATGAGATTGAGTTCTAAATAATGGATCAGTTACACACCAAAGAGTAGAATGTACTAATCAATATAATGATAGGGAATCGTCAAATGATAGGTTTAGTGACCCAGTCAATTTATATGACAAACGTCCCCATTTCATATATCCGTATCCTACTGCTCCAACTGTAAATAAACGTAAAGAAATATTCATGTAGGCCTACATGGATATGATGGATGTTTTCCTTTTAATAAAATCATGTAGATTATCCATATTCCTCTTTTAATTTATGATGAAAACAAAGTCATCAAATATAATTATGTACAGGACCATACACAATGGGGTATACAGCTCATTGTATATTTGGTCAGGATTATAATTGTAAATAAGCAAGAAGAATTAAGTAATGATTTTTGTTCATCAACATGTATTCAAAATTAGTCTTCATAAAAACATACAGGGTAGATAGTACATATAAAACACATTTACCAAAATCGTTTGGTAGATGACATTAACGTGTAGTATTGACAAATCAATGAAAATCTCATTTCATTCTGTAAAGAAAAAAATAGTGTGCGTAATTATAGGCCTATATAATCATATGCAAATGGAAAATGTATTCCATCTTGTTTTAAAGAGAGATACTTAAAGGCCAAGTCCACCCTAACAAAAGAGTAAAATCCAACAAGCACTAACACTGAAAATTTCATCAAAATAGGATGTAAAATAAGAAAGTTATGGTATTTTAAAGTTTCGCTTAATTTCGCAGAACAGTTATATGCACATCCTGCTCAGTATGGAAATGAGGGAACCAGTGACGTCAACCACTCACTATTTCTTTTGTATTTTATTATGTGAAATATAGAATATTTTAATTTCTGCAGATTTCACAATTAGGAAGCTCTCATTGAATTGTGTATAGGTTGCAACAATGGCAATTACACATGTTCAGCGAGGAATCAAACCTTGTTTCACATTATAACAAGGAAAAATTAAAATATTTCGTATTTCATGTAATAAAATACAAATGAAATACTGAGTGGGTGACGTCACTGGTTCCCTCATTTCCATACTGAGCAGGATGTGCATACAACTGTTTTGCGAAATTAAGCGAAACTTTAAAATACCAAAACTTTCTTATTTTACATCCTATTTTGATGAAATTTTCAGTGTTATGCTTGTCGGATTTTTCTCTATTTATTCAAATCAACTATTTGTTAGGGTGGACTTGGCCTTTAAGACTATGTCAGAAATGTCACATACCCCCTACCCCATGAACTTCATATGGGGGAGCGGGATTTGAAAATTTAATATAAATATATATCACATAATGAGTTTATCTTTGCCGTGTCGTTAAAGATATCGAATGTACACTTTTTTTCTTCTTTGGTTTGGTTAGCATGAACGAAATACTAAACGGTAATTTCAAGCTTTTATGCTTTTACGTGGGAATCCCATCATTATGATATGTTTATAATAAAAACTTGTCTCATGTATTTATGTATTTTTAAACTGAATGATGACAAATAATTTGAATTGAATTGAAATAATGATGTACATAATGTTAAATAGTAGATGAACAACGTCGAAAATACATATTTTGTTTCTTATTGACTGGTTCATGGTCATCTACAGATTTCATTTCATCAGTAAGCAAGGTTTTAGATATTCAATACATAATTATGTGTAAATGTTTATAATAAGAGGTTATACTGTTTGCAAACTATACATTATTTGTCTGGTTTTTCTTTGCATGTTTGTCTCCGTTATTCATTTACTCATGTCTCGAAGACCAGTGAAGTAAAGAATACTTCGTAAACAGTGACGGGAGTGAAAAATACCGTGTTTGAGACTGGGTTATCCAAATAATTGAAAAATGATTTGTTTATAGGAGGAATGTTTTTGGCAAAGTCCTCTCCAATGTTTGCAAAGTATGTGTTAACAACTTCAGCTGGACGGTTGGGTTCAGGAAATGACAAAACCGCTTTGTTCAATTTGTGAGATGTGAGCTTTAGTTGAGCCTTTATTCAGTACGTTGTTGATGCGTTTATGATCTTTACTGGTAAGTATTTATTATACTAAGCTGTTATGATATATGTATTATCGTTTGTATTATGGCATTTGTATATACTTATATTTTGCTTTCTCATGTTCATATGTAAACCGATCGTGTAAAGAAATAAAATAGAAATAAGACATCAACAAAATCAAGAAAGAAATGAAATAAATAATGTGAAACTAAATGAAAAATTTACAAAGCAATGAATACAATCTTTGCAATATTTGTTCCCCCCCCCCCCCCGATTATCACTAATGTGAAAAGATCACTGAACGACCTCTTGGAAAGATACAGAGAGAGAGAGAGAGACGGACAATGGAGTTGAGAGTATAATGCAGATAGAGAGTGGCCGGGGGGGGGGGGGGGGGGCGTACAGCGGAAAGTATACGGAGAGAAATTAAGAGCAAATAGACATAGAGAGAGCTCTATCAAGATAGAGACGAGAGAATAATACAAAAGAAACTCAGAGTGGGAATAGCCAGAGAGAGAGAGAGAGAGAGGGGGGGGGGGGCACATTTTGTGTAATTTAAAACCCTTCCATTTACCTAAATTCTTTTGCATGAAGAAAGAGAAAGTGTCCTTTGGGAGTTTACGTCTCTCTCTCTCTCTCTCTCTCTCCCTCTCTTTGGCTGTAATGTCTTCATATATACTCACGACACTATCGTACCTCTCCTTCTCTCACTCGCCCTCTTTCTCTCCCATTACTTCTCCATCTCTTTATAACTTTAATTTGTCTTTATTTGCTTCTGTTCCCACTCCGAGTCTCTGTTATCTCTCCCAACTGTCTTGATAACTCTCTCTCTCTCTCCCACTCTTAAATCTCTCTATCTTTCTCTCCTTTCTCTCCTCTCTCTCTCTCTCTCGTCCTCTCTCCTCTCCTATCCTATCACTCCCCGTCACCCCGTTTTCTTTCTCTCTCTCTCTCTCTCTTTCTCTCACTCACTTTATCGCTCGCTCACTTTATCGCTTGCTCACTTTACTCACCACACTGTCAAGACACACATTAGTAATTCTGGCCCCATATTGGAATTTGAATTTGAAAGGCCACTGCTTATAAGTAAAGCGATGCAAAGGTATAATTGTA
This sequence comes from Heliocidaris erythrogramma, assembly GCA_025617745.1. Classification (NCBI taxonomy): domain Eukaryota; kingdom Metazoa; phylum Echinodermata; class Echinoidea; order Camarodonta; family Echinometridae; genus Heliocidaris; species Heliocidaris erythrogramma. The sequence goes on along the minus strand of CM046873.1, from coordinate 8,676,424 downwards.
AAGAAATTATCGCTAGATGGCGCTCGACCACTCAACACCAATACTCGTTCTGACAAAATTAATGGACATTCCCTAAGAGGGTGTTGCTTGTGTTAGGGAGGGGGCACCATGGAGTGTTCACTCGGTCACTCATCATCAAAATATGCATGAATGTAAACAAGAAATTGATTTCAGTTCAAACTCTTGACATTAATGAGCGTTTTTTCGTCAGCTAACAATTAGCCAGCTGATTGGGTTATTTTCATTATCTATTTTATTTTATTAGTTCCTCTTAATTTCAAGTTGGCCTATATTTTCATGTTGTCATGCTTTCCTTTCATTTTGGTGAAAAGACGTCATTCTCACTTGTACATGTTACCCCCCCCCCCCCTTAGAAATGATTAACTAAATTTTTAAAAAGAAGAAAATTCACGGGACTGTTTGATTGTTGTTTTAATGATTGAATTTATTGTATTATCCGTCATAGTATATACCTGCCATGAATGAACAATCAAGTGTACATTCTTATGGGGTGTTGCAAGAAAGTTGCAGTCGATTGCAAATATGATGCATTTTAAATGGAACTTGCAATCAATTGTAAAGGGGCTTTCACACTGGGATTTGCGTAGAGTTGCGTAGAGTTACGTAGTGTTGCGTAGCGACTACGCAACACTACGCTGCCATACGCTGTGCCTACGCAAGTCTACGCAGAGGAACGCAAAATAGGTACGCGGGAGGGGCTCCAAAAATTAAACATGTTTAATTTTTTGGCGTACTGTCTGCACAGAGCCAGAGTACGCAGTTTATACGTAAGCCTACGTAACACTACGCCACTGTACGCCATTCCAACGCAACACTACGCCAAAATGCCCCGGTTTCTCGAAACACATTTTGAGACTTGCGCATGGAATGGCGTAGTTTGCGTACTGTGGCGTATAGACCGACGTAGACTTGCGTAGATCTGGCGTACATTTGCGTATAGTTGCTTATAGTTACTTAAATTTGGCGTACTCATGCTGGATCCTATTGTTTTTCATCAGTTATTATTCACTTGACTGCTAGTTTGAACAGATTCGTCCCATTTGACATTAAATCGTTTGGGCATCGCAGGAAAGATCATGGCCCGTGTCGTTCTGAACCGCATCACACACCACTTGTTGGATGATGTGGTCTCTGAGAGCCAGTGTGGGTTTAGGAGCAACAGGGGGACAATAGACATGGTCTTTGCAGTACGGCAGCTACAAGAGAAGTGCCGAGAACAAAACCAGAACCTATACATCCTCGTGGACCTGACGAAGGCTTTTGATACTTTCAGCCGAGAGGGCCTGTGGGCTATCCTGTCCAAGCTAGGCTGCCCACCAAAGTTCGTCCGGATTATCCAGTCATTCCATGACGGCATGATGGCTCGCATTGTGGACAACGGTGATGTCTCTGATCCATTCCCAGTCTCCAGTGGCGTGAAGAAGGGCTGTGTGATGGCTCCCCCACACTTCAGCCTCATGTTTGCTACCATGTTGTTCTACGCCCTGTCCAAGTCTGATGCTGGTGTCAGATGTGACGGTCGATTCTTCGACCTCAGGCGTCTAAAGGCAAAAACCAAAGTCCTAGAGGCCCTAGTGAGAGACTTCCTGTTCGCAGACGATTGTGCACTTGCAGCATTGAATGAAGCAGACGTGCAAGAACTTGCCACCTGTCTCGCAGAAGCAGCAAAGACCTTTGGACTGACCATCAGCCTGCGAAAAACATAAGTGATGCTTCAGCCTGCACCTGGCTTGATGCCTCCTAAGCCTCAGTTTGAGATTGAGGTCACACACTGAACAACGTGGAGAGCTTTACATACCTTGGAAGCTGCCTGACTTCAAACTGCAGCAAATAAGTTTCCAACAGGCTTGCAAAAGGAAGAGCTTCCTTCGGCAGGCTATGGACACGTGTTTGGGGTGAACGAGGCATTAGACTTTCCACCAAGCTGGCAGTCTACAAGGCAGTTGTCATCACCTCTCTGCTCTACGGATGTGAGACGTGGACGCTGTACAAGAAGCAAGTCCGCACACTTGACCAGTTCCACCTCCGCTGCTTGCGACGAATCATGGGAATTTCCTGGGAGGACAGAGTCGCCAACAATGAAGTGCTTCGCAAAGCCAAAATGCCCGGGATCAAAGCTCTCATCATGAAAGCCCAGCTCCTGTGGGTCGGACATGTAGTGCGAATGGACGACACGCGTCTACCAAAGATGGTTTTCTTCTCTGAGCTGGAGCAAGAAACCTTGGGAGGCCAATGAAGCGCTACAAGGACTGCCTGAAAGCTTCCCTCGAGGCCTGTGGCATTTCAGCCCTTGGATGGGAATCACTTGCCTCTGACCGCAGTGCCTGGCGCCCAGCTGTCCACAAGGGTGTTAGGCTGTTCAAGAAAAAGCGCCTCGAGAGCCTGGACCAGAAGCGACAAGCCTGCAAAGAGTGGATCCCCGACCCTACTTCTGCTGCTGCGTGCCCAATATGCGGCCGTGTCTGCGCGGCCGCCTATGGGGTCCGCTCCCACCTTCGGCGTCACTGACGTCATTGTCGATTTCGACAGACTTCCATTAATTTTCTTTCATTATTGCTTTTCTTGTAGCTCCTTTTCTCTCTCATCTGTAATTTTAAAACCATCTGTTATATATTGGATAGTCTTTGTTACATTGGTAAATAATTAAGGTAATATAAATTTTTATTACACCTTTATCTGAAGTATTTCTTTCACTACTCTGTAAGGTATGGAATTCTCTACTCATATACATTTAAATTCTGTTCATGCTTTTCAGGAATACAAATACATTTTATTGTTATTGATTTTTATTCAACATTTTGTTTGGTCTTTTTGGAATTTATTATAGATTTGTGCAAATTATATGCATAAACAATGATACTCAAGAAAAAGAAACTTACTTTTTCATGCAGTAGTGTTCTATTTCTCATGATGGTTACTTCTTGTATATAAGCGTTTTAATATTTTGGTACAGCACAAGGAAAGCTGATTGTACATGTACTAATCAGTTTGCACTATATAAATTTGTTATTATTATTATTCTTTTTATTATTGTTACATTTATTATTGATATTATTGAGATTATTGATACATGTATTATTATTGTCATTATTACCATTTTTCACTATTATTTATTATTTATTATTATTATTATTATTATTATTATTATTATTACTGTTACACACTAAGAAATGGGGTGCTGCTATTGTACCAACCCCTAGGGGTTCAAATTTGAACCCCTAGGGGTTGGTACAATAGCAGCACCCCAAGGGGTTCAAAATTTGCACCCCGGTATGGGGTTCAAAATTGCACCCCAATATAGGGTGCATTTTTGCACCCTCTGGGTTCATAACTGCACCCTAATGGGTGCAACGTCGATGACAATCGATCACCATTCTCACCTCTTCACAACTTGGCGGCAGACCATTTAAAGTTGCCGTTATTTCATATTTTACGCACATAGAATTGTTACATGTATTATCTGCAGTATTGATATTATTACTGCTATAATCATGATGGTTATTGTTATTATTCTCATCATTATCATGCAGTGCAAAAGAATTACTGGGAGATCATTCGCCTACGGAAAGAGATGGCATTGGCCAAGCTGGGTCTGGCATGAAGGTACTTTGCAGTTCTCATCAATTCATGATAATCATTCCTGAAATCATGTCTATCATTGTCATCTCAGTGATATGTTTATGCTGCTTGTATCAAGATGTGGGCTGGTGATAAGGATGTTGCATCATTTCCATGGAAACCATTTTCCAGTGTATGAATTACATGACATAAATGTAAGGATATTCATTTGATAGGATATTCATTTGATAATGAAGTAGGAAAAAAGAGGTCTTCATGTCCAAAAGCTAATTAAAGTTAAGTCTTATTTTTGTTTTCTTCCTTTATTTATTTATTTATTTTTATTTTTTTATTTATTTATTTATTTATTTATTTATTTATTTATTTTTTTTTTTTTTTTTCATATTGTCATTTTAGTTGAATGCATGTACACTCCTAAGTCTTTTCTATCATGCGGATAATTATGACTTCCAAGTCTACCAGGTTGTTCTGCCTATAGTATTAGGCATTGTCTTTCAAATTCTCTCTTTCTCCCTCTCTCTCTACCTCTCTCTGCCACCTCTCTCTTACAATCTTTCTTTTCTAAAGACTGATTTGTGAAAGACTATAAATGTTTATTTCTCAGAGATATATTTTACCTGTAACACCAGGATAGTGACTTCCATCAGGATAGGAATATGCATTATTCATGAGATGTACATGTAGTCAGGTTTGAATAATAATAAGAATGCATTCTTTTTATGATACGTGTACCTTCATGTTTGTTTTTATCCAAAGGAGCATTATGAAATTAAAACATTTTTTGTTTAGTGTTCCCCCCCCCCCCCCCCCCTGTTCAACAGTAACCATGCACAACAGCTTTTAAAACTATGCAAGGAAAGCAATTTTATAGAGAACAGATTTACCTTTTATAACATGTAGAATGTTTGGTTTTCAAGTGTTATTCCATGCTGAATGTGTATTCTCTACAAAAATGAGGCATTATGTGTGATTGATATTATCTTCCAAGTATATCTGACTTCTCACAAGGAATATTTTTTGATATGTATACTCAGTATTCATGTTCACTTTCCTTAGAGAAACAGGAGAGAAACAAGTCATCCTGTTGAGGAAAGACATTAAATTTAAAACATACCTGTGGAAAAAGGGTGAAATAATGACATCAGAATGAGTATCCTAATGATGAATATAATGAATGAAACAACAAAAACAAAGGTAATGAACAAGTTGAGGAGAGAAACATGAAATCCTGTTGAGGGAAGCAATAGTGGTTAAAATACATAAAAAATTATAGCACTAGTTATTATTGGAAGAGTGAAAACCATATGTCGCTGATCTGTAAACCCTTATCCTGTGTAACTGTGTCATGTTTGTGAATCTCGATGGCTTCACGGACCCTCCTGGTATACCAGTTGGAAGCGGGGGCTACAAGTTTGGTGTCTTCCCAGTTAATCTGGTGATCACGAGTGACAGAATGATTGATAATGGCAGATCGGTCGTAGTGGCCAAGTCTCCCATGGGCACGGTGTTCCTTGATGCGAGATTTGATGTCCCTCCCAGTCTCTCCGATGTAGACCTGACCACAGGAACATGGTATGCGGTACACTCCTGGTTTGCTGTCGGGAGAAGCTGTGTCTTTGTGTGTGTAGAGAGACTTGTGAAGTTTGTGTTTAGAACTGAAGAAAACCCGTATGTTGGCCTTCTGCAGGACTCGTTGAATGCGGTGAGAGACATGACCTGTGAAGGGAATAGTGCAGGACGAGATGTGTCTGGTTGGTGGGGGAGCAGTTTTCTTCAGTTATCCAGACGGTTAATTGATTTCTTAGTCCTATTGTTCACTTGCTTTCATTGTTTTCTTTTCAACACAGGATTCGTTTGATGTCACTTATCCTTTCAATGAAGGTACCTTGATGTTATTTATCCTTTCAATGTAGGTACTTTGATGTTACTGGTACTATTTCTTTCTGTTATTTGTTTGCATCCATTTTATTTAGTGAATTGCTGCTTCATATATAAATTCTGCTGATTTATTCGCTCTTCTCATTCTCCTGACGACGGCCAGAGCATTCTGACCGGAACGTGGAGTTATTCCAACTCACATGGTTGTACCGCAAACCTTTTTCTGAATCTACATGTAGTTTTGATTATTACATTGTGTTGATATTTGATGATTCTTTGTGTACTTTGTCTCTTTATAAATTATGTAACATTGAAATATGTTTGATGGTGCTTGAGTAAAAGTGGAAAAAATTTGCTAGAAACCTTTTCAATCTAATTGTCAACTCCAGTAAGTTGAGATATGTTTATGTGTATGTTTTAACTTAAATTATATATTTTCATTATGAATAGTGGATGTTTTATAATGCACAGACTGTTAATATTCTGACAGAATTCTTCCTGATTGTTGGAGTCAGAGAATTTCAAGACTAGGTTGTGTATCAACTGTTTGAACCGGGTCTGCTCGTTATTCATAAGGACCGCTATTGATAGACAACCGCTATTCATTTAACACGTGTTACAAATAGCTGTCCTTATGAATAGTTATGAATAGTCCTTTAGAATGCAGGTCCTTATGAATAGCGAGGTAATTTGTTTATGGTTTGCTCGCTAGTTAAAAGGACCGCTATTCGTACAAAACTGCTATTCATTTAGTCACGCGTTATGGATAGCGGTCCTTATGGTTAGCGATTTTATCCCCGTTTGAACAATAACCTTTAATACAAGGTTTATCATCATTTAAGAGACAAAAGAGTGATAAAAATCTAAAGTGATGAGGTTAACATCTTTCTTGCTCTTACATACATTATGTACAAATACTTTCAAGTCAGGGAAGGCATCTAATTAAGAGCATGGTCCAGTTTCTGAGAAAAGGAAGAAAAAAACACAACTTGAAACTTTATTTCAACCCATTTCATTTTTTTTCAATAAAAATTTACATACTATATAATATAAACATATTTATATAATTTACAATCAAAATTGGAACAACCAGCACCAGTTATGCAAACTGAGAACTAATTTGCTCAAGGTATTATTGTTACTATATTAACAGGGAGATTAATAGCCTTTTGACAAGGCCCTCGTGACTTGGCTATTTTTTCGGCAAGTAAGCTAGTAGTGGCTGCATAACAAGACTAGCCGCCCAGCCCGGTGAATGCGCGATCGAGTTCTGTGGTCGCGAGGGCCTTTTGGAACCTGGCCTGTATTTCTTATGCTATCCTTAGCGAGGATCTGCTACCTTATAGGTAGGAGCCAATCAGCGAACGTATCTTCGCATGACGTCAGCATAAATTTGGCATGCAAATTCGCCTTCATCTCGAGCTAGCTCGCTCGGCACCCGGCGCCGCGGCCCGTGCAAGCTACATCAATCATGGAAAGCAAGCCCCGCAGATACCGTTGTGATTGGTCGATAATCCTCGGTAGGCGTGTTTTAGCATACGAATGTCAACTCGTGAATAATTCATATCGGACGATGGAAACCCAGGTTCCAAAAGGCCTCGCGACTAAAGTTGCTCGATAGCGCATTCACCAGGGCCGTGTTGATTCTTTTCGTCGCCGGCTAGTCTCATCTCAGGCACAGCATGACGAGGAAAATAGCCAAGTCACGAGGCCTTGTCAAAAGGCTAGGAGATTAAGAAAGCTATCCAAATTAAGAACTAATAGTTTACTTTGCTGAAGGTATTTTTCTTTCTTTATTAGCAGATTAAGAGAGCTATCTAGATGTATAGTGTACAGTAAATGGAAACCATTGCATGTTGTACAAGGCTGTTTTACAATTAACTATGGGTATGAACAGAATCACAAAACATGTTTTGTTACAACTTTTGAATGGCATTGATGTAGTATTATGTACTACTTCTCACTGATCCACAAAACAAATTTAGGGTAAGACTGCTACCCTGTATAAATGTTAAAATATAATTTCTTCCACATGCAAAGCTCAAATATCAAAGAATGTTAATTATTTAATTACTCAGATAACTTAGCATAATTTGTATTTCTAACATTGTCGCCAAGGAAATTATTGAAAGATTATGTTGAGCTCTCTGTGATGAATATAATTATCATACATGTATTTGTTGCACAAAATGGTCAGATTCATCAGACGTTGGTTAAATCAGTTTTCAATCATTTTGAGCATGTTTTTCCATTGCGAATTTTCTTCTAGAACCAGCAGCAATATGAGGGCTTAAAGGCATATTAATTGTGTTTCAAGCATTAATGTCTGTATTACATACTAGACATAAAGCTTCTAAATATATCAAGTGAATGTGAAACAACCAAACTACATGAAAGCCCGAATGCCCATGCAAATATGCATTATAATTTGATATCGAACCTCAGTAGAAAATGTATAATTCCATTTTGGTTTTAATTTTACTCTCACAAGTACATTAGTATGATAGCCTTCATAATCAAATATGTTTTTAAAGGTTACAGTTTTGCACTTCTTCTATACTGTATGTGAAACATGCTATAAAGGCACTTTGGACTGTTTCTTGCAAACCATGCTGAGAAAGACTTTTATGAACTTATCAAGATCATAATTATGACATTGAATTTTAGAGGAATATTTTCATTTGCTGCCCATAACATTTTGGACTTTGGCATTAAAACTTTTTAAAATGTTAAATGTAAGTCTTGACTGTACATGAAATTTATTTTGTACCTGTTCTGGTGCATAGGTGCTCAGTGTATATTGTACATATATACATTTATGTATTACATTGATTGAAAACTATTACTTGTACATGGAGGTACAGTTACATATGTACAAGTGAAAATGTATTATGTATTTTTCACAAAGTGTAGCAGTGGCTATTCTAATTTTATTCTAATAATTGTTTGTGTATCCATTTTATGGATGATTCCCTTGTACTACATGTATGTATATTTTTTGGGAAAAGACAAATATGTTTTGATATACTTTGTAGTTCATTGCCATATTCTACATGTATTTTATATCCCACCCTTGAAAAGAAATTTAAAAAATGTGTTTTGGTACACTCTGTAAATGGTTCATTGCCGTATCCTACATGTATATGTATATCTCTTCCCCCACCCTCTAAAAGAAATAAAATATGTGTTTTGGTATACTTTGTAAATGGTTAATTGCCATATTCTACATGTATATGCAAACTAAGAAAAAAGGTTCAAGTTTGCACCCTAAATGCAACACTGGCAGCACCTTTTTGGGTGCAATCTTGCACCCTACATGAAAAGGGTGCAAAAAAGCACCTTTTTGCTCTTGTTTGCACCCTTTAACGCCCGTTTGAACCCTAAAGGTGCAACGTTGCACCTTTTAAGGGCGCAGAAACGTTTGTATCTAAAAGGGTGCAAATTGTAGCTAACTGCATCCTTAAGGTGCAAAAAGCTTCTTAGTGTGCAAAGTTGCACCCAAAAAGGTGCAACTTTTGTTGCATTTGAAGGGTGCAAACTTGTACCTTTATTTCGTAGTGTGTGTATATCCCCCCCCCCCCCCCGCCCCGAAAAGAAATAAAAGATGTGTTTTGGTACACTCTGTAAATGGCTCATTGCCATGTTCTATACATTATATGTACATGTATATCTTCTAACCTTGGAAATAACATAGGTTCAGCCGTGGACTAGGTATCAAATTACTAATTGGATGAAATGCAAAGAAAGACAAATGACCATCAGGGGAAGGAGTTCATATTATCTTCTTTTCATGCTGCCCCCCCCCCCCCCTTTTCCTCACCTTTTCCTCACCTTTTCTCATGATCTTTTTTTCCCCACCATTTTACTGATGGGAGGTGCACCTGGCCCAAGGCCTGTAGCTATGCTACTGGTAACTTTCAACTACATGATTGTATTACATGTATACATGTAGTTATAGGTTTCAGTCTTGTACTATTTTTAAATTTTAAATACTTGCAATGAGACAAAAGCATTATGATCAATGATGCACACGAGTTCAGTCAGATAATATACATGTACTTGTTACAGAACTTTCACCAACATATCATAATAAAAACAAGAATGAGAGGTACAATCTGGCTTATTTAATGCTTCCACATGTCAGCATTAGTTATCTTTGGTGAGAAGCTTTTTGTTTTTAATTAAATGTGAAGCGCCTGGTTGTTTGGAAGGGGGCAACCATTTTTGGTCAAATAATCCTTGTACATGGTGTAATAAGGCCCAGTTCATGTTTGATTGGCACTTTGAAACAGCTAATGATTATGTGATCACTAGGTTGTACACTAAACTTGAAATAAATACGAAAATGTGATAAAAATCGCAAAGCCTATGATTACTTTAAAACGTAAGACCCAGTGTAGGTCAAGGTCGTGAATTTGTTAATAGATGCTTGTGCTGATGCTTTCTTTTTAGTCAGCAGATCTTACAGCTGAGTTCATTTCGATTGTATTTTCGAATTCTGTTAATAATACATAACTTGCCATGACGTATCTCCATTTTATGTTAATTTCTGCTGTATGCATTTTATATTGGTCAATGAAAATTAAACAAAGCTCAAAGACTTAAAAAAGAAAAAAAGAATTGCTGTATTGTTTATTTTACCGTCAGAATAAACACTATTGTGACATGATGTATGATGATTGAAGTTAGACAATGAAGTGAAGCCCTGATCATACAAAATAAACGTATTAAAATAAATCAAATAAACACAGGGAACATTACGAACGAGGAAAAAAAAAGAAAAGGAGGGGGCGAAGAAGTTTCAGTAATAGTTTTTATTAGATATGTAATTGACCATGTGACCATGTGACCATGTGACCATGTGACCATTGGTTTCTCTCAAGGTTATGTTTAAACGTGTCATAAATAAATTGTCTTTGATGGTAACAATCTGTTCAACGTACGTTCCAATTTCTCTTTGGGGCGGTTTAATATTGTGGTGAAGATAAGAAGGCCTTAAAATAGAAGATATCTTTATACCATCAGAACTCCGAAGTCGTAACCGTGAATTTTCTTCATGACTTTGTATCAATAATTAAAATCGATCTTTCTACATAAACGAAACCACCTGAAATTCAGTGCGATGAATGCTGTTCCATCGACATGTATATTGTATCGTATTTTTATTTTCTGTTTATGATATCTATTTAAAATAAACAGTCCACATCATTGTACTAGTCTATGTTATACATCAAGCATCAGGTAATATTAATACATGTAATAATAATATAATAAAAGTATGTCTTGTTTACCGATGGTAGCCTCATCAATATTATTTACTGTTCTCCCTGAGGATCCTGCAGTCGTATTCTTCCTACCGGGTATCCATTTACTTCACCTGGGTAGTGTGTGGCAAATGTTGACTAATGTCTTGCCAAAGGAGTGCCGTGGCAGGGAATTGAACCCCGTACCTTGTGATCTGAAGTCCGTTGACTTATCCATTAGACCACAACACCAAATCACTGTTGTTGTTGTTGTTTTAAAATAGGCAAACGAGTCAATTTTGACTATTGTTGCCTTGCTAAATTGCTCTTTTCACTTATACTTTATTTGTTGATCCGTGGGTCTAACCTTTAGTTAGAAAGGTACAGATTCCAGGATACCATGCAGGACCGCCACTCCTGCCCTGATTTTACAACGTTATCCTGACAAGCCCGCTCGAGGTGCATTTCGAGGGCGTATTCCCTATGTCTCTCAAACGTGAGCAGGGGGCGCTCTTTCTGATGCCTCGTAGAACCTCATTAGAAAATCCGAATATATAAAAGCAAGTTATTACGTACACAGATTTTCTTTCTTTTTTTGTTTTCTTTTGAGCAGAGTATGTACTGACATTAAAGGGCCTAATTTGTAAGCAGGCCTTTATACATTGTAGGCCTAGTTGTCCAAATTCGTACGAAGAAAAAAATTCATAAATCACCACAAATCACCTTCTTCTTTTACATCACTAATAATTAAAGGAGAATGAAAATCTGACCGCCACCCATGGGCTTCCTTATAATTATGTGGGGAAGGGGAGGCGGGGGGTAAACCTTTATCTTTTTTGTACCACTTTCAACTATTTTTATGCCTCCGCCTACCGTAGGTCGTGCCGGAGGCATTACGTTTTGGGGTCGTCCGTCCGTCCGTCCACTTTTCGTTCTCGCGATAACTTCAAAACCGTTTGGCAGATCGGCTTGTAACTTGGCCCATGTATGCATATGGGAGGGACGATGAACTGATTAGATTTTGGGGTCTCAAGGTCAAAGGTCATAGAGGTCATTATATACATAAAAATGGTTCGTTGTTGTGATAACTTAGGAACCGTTTGGCGGATCAGCTTGTAACTTTGCCCATGTATGCATATCGGAGAGACGATAAACTGATTAGATTTTGGGGTCTCAAGGTCAAAGGTCAAAGGTCATAGAGGTCATTATACATAAAAATGGTTCGTTCTTGTGATAACTTAAGAACCGTTTGGCGGATCAGCCTTTAAGTTGCCCATGTATTCTTATGGGAGGGATGATGAACTGATTAGATTTTGGGGTGTCAAGTTCAAAGGTCAAAGGTCACAGGTAATTATGTACATAAAAACGGTTAGTTCTCGCAATAACTGAAGAACTGTTTGACAGATCAGCTTCTAACTTGCCCCATGTATGCATATATGAGGGACGATGAACTGATTTGATTTTAGGGGGTCTCAAGGTCAAAGTTCAAAGGTCATAGAGGTCATTATATACATAAGAATGGTTTGTGATGTATGGAGTCTAGGCCTACCTATTTTAGAAATTTCAAGGGGACAGTGGTCTATTTGCTATAAAATATATAATTATTTCCTTGGTGTATTTGATGATTGGTAGTCATTTTTTTTTTAAATTTGAAAATGAAATGAAATAGATTTTCTGTCTCCTGTGCTTTTGCAGTGAAAAGATTTGTAATTTTGAAGGACCGATCCTTTTTAAAGTGTACATGTATGCCATACATTTCCAATCTGGTATGGCGGAGGCATAAATTCCGATCGCGCGTGGTCGGAGATTCATCTAGTTTTTTCCATACAGCGAGATTCTCACCGTCCTTTCACGACAATAACATTTCGACCTGAATCTCGCTGCATGGCTTTGCCTCAAAATACCACCACCATTTAACTCTTTCAGTGTCGATGTCACGTATACGTGACATATGGACTTGTCAATTTCATTCACCAATTGCTCGACCTCAGGAAAGGTATATGATGGTCAATGTATATCAAAACTTTGAGCATAAATCAAGCATTCTAAATATATGATTATAATTATATGCTACCATAGAATTTTCAAAGAAAATTGTAAATTTCTAAAAAGATATTACCTTATTGCAACATTAAACAACAGAAAACAAATGAGAAACCATAAAATATCGGGGAAAAGACAAACTCAGATGTAATTTTCAATAACTGTTATTCATAAAGTTGTTAAAGGAATAATGTTTGGTATCATAAGAAATGGTGATAAATTTCCTATAGGTTTTGTACACAATATTTTGTGAAATGATAGATGATTAATCAAGTGCAGACATTTGAAAAGTAAGCATTGATCACAGTCTGGTAAAATCTTGAAGAGAGCTAAACCCCTTGACACAGCAAGAGTTAATGTCACAATGTTAGAACAATGGCTAGGAGGAGGTACAAAATCGGAATTTAGGCAAAATTATTTTGAACAATCCCCCTTTTCTCCAAAACATAAATAATGTTACAAACTTGAGGTTTCATAATGTCAAGTTCAGCTTGCGCGCGGCAGTTCTTGAAGGGGAATTAACCTCAAAAAATAAAGACGATAGTGTTCAAAGGTGTTATTTATCCCTACTTGTTAAACTATATGGCTTCGCGTCAAAATATACGAGATCGATAGGAATCAAGATTTTCTGAGCAAAATTAATCATCTGCTAGCAATATGTATCGTCTGCTAGCTGTACATGGGGGCTGCCATTTTTTATGTGTACATCAAGATTTTCTTAATCCAAATGCCCAATTGCCTTTTTCAAAATTGAAAACCCATTTAAGATTAAAAATATAGAATAGATATGTCAATTTATTTTAAACTGATGATTTCCTTATATATTTCTGTTGAAAATCGATACTGTGACGTATGGTATGGAACAAATTAATTCAAATTATATGGATGCTTCTTCCCTGAGCATCTATAGCGGCAAACTATGCATTCACCTGCTTTCGGATAATGGACTTGAAAAGTCAGAATGCATGCTGCATATATTATATATTATGTTCTGCTCTGTTTGGCAAACCCAAGAAAATAGATTTTTGTTAAGCAAAACCAGACAATTTAAAAATATAATTATAAAGATTTAATTTTTATAATACATGTAAACACCCACTTTATATTTTTCGTCGCATATGGGATTTTAGGTAATGAAGAAAATCAATTTAGGTCTTGGATTCGAAATATCTTCCTGACCGGAACATTTCTCAATGGTGCATGTACAACTCCAAATCAGCAAGAAAATTATAGCCACTCCCACTTAGTTTATTTTACTCCTTCCATCACCCATGCAGGCCCCGTGCCCAATTTTTATTACACATTTCTCACTGTATGCACCCTTACACCTCCCATGCATATACATATTGTAACGAAATTAAGTTTTAGTATAGAAATTATCGTTTTGGCCGATTACCGCATTGAAATAACATTTTATCAAAATGTGAGATCGATCATGTTACGTTTCTAAGAAAAGAGGATGTTTTAGTTACACTTTAGCCCGTAACTTTTGTTGTTGTTATATTTGTTTTATATGATTGTAACCAAGTTATTTAGCAGTTCATACCAATTTATCTGGTAGGTCATTTACCTAGGTCAAAGCAAGGAAAGTTTGGAAAATATGAGTTGATTATTGCATGTATTAACCACTTTTTCTTGTACATGTAATTGCATATGTTATGGTGTATTAGCGGAATAAATGTCTATGGCTGAGTCATTCACTGTATGCCAAGTCAGCGCTCACCGAGCCTGATAGTACGGTGGCTGATATTTCAGGCTGGCTTGGTGTGCGGGCCAAATGATTCAAATGATGGTTTTGCACAGTCTTTAAGTATTGATTTGGAAGATTTCGAGGATAACTTGTTCAATCGCTGCGCCAGTGATTGATTTCTTGGCTTTTGCCTGGCTGTTTTAGCACCTCAACGCAGGGAAGCTGGTGGATGACAATCTACTGAAAACGAGGTCTGGACATGGTCGTGCGGTACTGCGTACTTCTGAAGAGTAAACTAGCAGAAATAGCGCAGTAGAGACGGTTTGCAGAGAAAGCAAGTTTTGAAGAGAAAGTAGGTTCGACAAGGTGGTATATTTCCGCCAAACGTACCACGTCCTCAGCTCGGGCTATCCTGACCGAAACCGCAGCTGGAGGAAGCAGCGTCGATTTCGTTACACGTGGTGTCAGGAGTAGGATTAGCCCACCAGTACAAATCCACCAATATGGAACAAACACCGTCACCAGTTGCTGTCATGGCATACTTAGAGAGAAGTATGGTCGAGGTAGACCAAATGATGAGAGAACTTCGGGCATCGTTGGCAAACACGCCAACTGTGAAATCTGCTCCAAGGACAGACGTTGGTTCCAGGGAACAAAGAGTACCGTCAATTACCACGTCTCAATGGGCAGATTCCCCAATTTACGCACAACCGGACGTCGGAGCTACTGGACATGCAGAACCAAGTGTGCAGTTTGCTTCCACCTTCAGGGGGCAAACAAAAGTGCCTACATCATTGCATCCACAAGAGGCAGTTACAGAGCAGATTTGGTTAATAGAAAACCAAATGTACTTCCAGACAAGTTTGACGGGCATGGATCAGTTCTGGACTATTTGACTCACTTCGAAGCTTGCAACAGAGTGAATGGCTGGACGAAAGATGAAGCAGTGCGGTATCTTTCAGCCTGCATGAGAGGGCCAGCTGTTAAACTGCTTTCTCAACAACCTGGTGTACGTTTAACGTACGAGACTTTGGTTGCTAGATTGCAGAAACGATTTGGTCCTGCAGGGAAAGCTGAAGTGTACCTGGCCGAACTCCGCCAGTATCGTCGAGGACCAAATGAATCTTTGCAAGAGCTAGGTCAGAAGATACGAGACCTGTCAGTGCTGGCATATCCAGAATTTGACGAGAATGGACAAGATAGGCTGGCTCGTGGTCATTTCCTTGATGCCATTGAGAATCCAGATATCCGGGAAGCTAATTTTTTTTTCCTGTACCTTTGGGGCTATCCAATATGAATATTCATGACTTGGGTCTTAGAGATGAGAGTACGCATGCGCATGACCAGTAATACAGTTTATTCCGTCAAGACTAGTCGGCATGAATATTCATGAAAACGAACTGTAGGGATATGATAAAACGAGCAAGGCCATTGAGCAGCTGTTCTGTGTGGCGCAGTCGGATAATCTGGTGCGCTATCGATGAAAGGACCGCAAGTTCGAATCTCGGCAGAGGAATATATTAAGAAATTTTGTTTTGCTGATTTTAAAAATAAGGTGAAACTGAGTAAGAAAATACAAGTCCGATACTTGTAGTCTCTTTCATGAATATTTAGATTGGATAGCCCCATCCGGGAAGGATTGTTTCATGTACAACCACGCACGCTGGATGCTGCAGTAGAAGCAGCGCTGAACACTGAAGCATTTCTCAAGATGGAGGTTAGGAGGCATGATAGAGGCGAACACCTCATTACAGTCGAGTTCTGGAGGAAGTAGAACCAATGACACAGGTCAGCAACTTACAGCGATTAGAGAAGGCCTTGGAAGCTGTAATCGCCAAAGCTGAAGCAAAAATTAGTCACCTGGACTACAACTACCAGAGAGACTACAACTATCAGAGAGGAAACGAAGTTCCACAGGCAGAACTGGTTCCAGAGGTGTTAAATGGTGGCAATCCACAGGACATGTATACTGCACAACATGGTAGTCCGGGTCCACCGCGACCGCCACCAGCACCAGATGGGTTGAATGGGAGTACCCGACAGAATGCCGAACAGAGCAGAAATACAGATGACAGTGAGCAGGTCAGTCCACTTGGTGCATCAGGTAGAGGAAGCAGAAAGGGGCTGTTTCTAGATGGGAAGGTGAATGGTCAGCTCTCACCATGCTGATAGATACTGGGTCCACAACCACCTTCATATCAGAAGCTGTTTTCGACCAGATCGCCGAAGACAGGAAGCCGGTTTTGCAGCCAGTTTCGACAATTGTGAAGCAAGCAGATGGCACACCAGTACGAGTCAGAGGGAAGGCGATGCTGGAAGTGCAGATAGGCAACTGGCTTTTCAACACCCCCATCACGGTAGCAAAGGTGAAGAATCAGGGCATTCTAGGCTTGGATTTCTTAATCCAAACGAACGCCGTTCTTGACTGCCGGAAGTTGGAGCTGCGTACTCCATGGGGCACGGTTCCATGTAAAGAAACTCCCGCATCAGAGCCAGGACAGGTGCATAGAAGCACAAGAACAACACCCAGTTGAGAGAGCCAGGTCGCAACCAGAGAGTGATGCCAGACCCGAACTTGGTACGCAGAAGTCAAGACGCAGAAAGGGCAGACGGAAGAAACGACGCAGCGTGCATCTGGAACAACAGTGCAGGTTCACTTCAACTCCTCGTTTCTCAGAGCAGTATCAGAATTCGGAGTTCGACGTATCGCATCGTGAGACATGCATGGTCTTTGTTGGCACGTCGACGCAAGAGACTGAAGGAGAGAAATGATGGACTGTGGTCATGAACTGTAGTACTAAGTTTGATAGTTCATTGTACAGATAACGTAGTTTAACATTTTTTGTATTGTGTTACATAATTAATGTTTGGTGTTATTGCTCTTTAACAGAAAAGGTGTAGAAATTGTACCAGTAAAATGTATCACTAAGTAACATTTATTCAGGTTTTGTTAGTTTTAGAAGATAATAAGCAAGAACGGATTTTAGGAGTAGTTCTGATAAGTTTGAGGAACTTTGGATTTACTGTGATGAATATTTGATATTAGTCCCAGGAGGACCATGCCAGAGGAATATCATTCTGGTAACTGTAGGTGGTTTTCCTGTCATAGTTTCCTGAAGTAACTTGTTATTTAGTTTTGTTTTGGGACTTTGAGTAGTTTTCGCTCGGGGTCCGAGCTAACCGAAGGAGGGAGGCTGTGTAACGAAATTGGGTTTAATTTTGTAGAAAAGCTTAAGTTTTAGTATAGAAATGATCGTTTTGGCCGATTACCGCATTGAAATAACATTTTATCAAAATGTGAGATCGATCATGTTACGTTTCTAAGAAAAGAGGATGAACTAGTAAATACGCCAAGTGTATTGTTAACATTTAAATCAGAAGCTCCCCCAGAAAGTGTATCATTTCTCTACGAAAGATACACGGTAGCTGAATACCATCCGCCATTAATCAGATGTTATAAATGTCAAAAATTTGGCCATACTCAAGACAAGTGTAACAATGTTCAACTATGTGTAAGATGCGGGCTAGGACATTCCTTTCAAGATTGCCCCAACAAGGACAGTCCCAAATGCTTTAGATGCGGGGGCATATTCGAGTGCTTACAAAGGGTACCCAAGATACAAAGAAGCTAATGCAATTCAACTTATAAAAACAACAAATAAACTTTCGTACGCCAAAGCGGCAAAACAATACAGACAAAATCATTTCGAACCTTCATCAAACTCCAACTCATATGCCCAAGCGGTCAAGCAAAACATCCTTAATCATCTTAAACAGAATGCAAACGACACACCCGCTGTAGTTAATACTCAATCTAAAGAATCAGCCCCATTAACGTCTCACCAACAACAATGCATACCACAGCAACCCTTCAATCCTACTTCCACACAGTCTAAAATCCAAATCCCCTCAAACAAAAGTTTTACTCCCCCACAAATCCACCATGGAATCACCATTAACCCTACAGACCTATTATCATTCATGGTGTTTATCATCAACAATTTAGAAAAAGAAACATCACACTCTAATAGAATCCGTTTAGTTGTGGAGGCAGCCAAGCGCTGCCTCAACATAACAAATATAGGGCCAGAAGTAATCCAAAAACGACTCAATTGTATCCAAAACCTTACGTATACTCCAATGGAATGCTCAGTCTATGAATGCGCATGGACCTGATTTTGTTAACCACATAATTAAACGGAACTCTAGTTACAAACCAGACATAATGTGCATTCAGGAAACCTTTTTCAATGATTACAACGTGTTTAAAATCCCAGATTACACACAAAAACAGGTCCTATAGAGGCACAGGTGGCCTTTGCCACTTATTTATTTAATAATATTACCTACAGGATTAAGGATACCCCGGTAGAAGCAGAGTATCAAAAAAATGATTTATTCTTTAACACTTATAATTTTACCTTAATCAATTTTTATAATCCATGTGAAAAAATAGATAATAACAACATGAATAAAATACTCGAAAATATTTTAGTGGTCGGAGATTTCAATGCCTACAGTCCCTCATGGGGTAGTAATAAAGCCGATTTAAATGGTAGAATAATAAATAATGTAATTGATTATCATAATTTAGTGTTATTAAATGATGGATCAGCCACAAGAATGGACACTCATTCTGGCATTCATACACATATTGATTTATCTTTTGCTTCACCCCATTAAGCTAATAAGATGCAATGGGAAGTTTTACCAGAATTATGTGCCAGCGACCACTATATTATACAATTACAATAACAACTTTGCATTATCAAAACCCCAGTAGCTCGTACCACTAACTACAATCTAGAAGCCAAATGGAATTGTAATTGGACGTTATATGAAAAACATATTGCTACATTCTTCCAAAAACCAAATATCTTTTTAAATAATATACAAGACAATTATGACTTCTTTCTCACATGTATAAAATTAACTGCCGATAAACTTATGCTGCGAATTAAACAGGGAAAAAACAAACCACAACCCCACACCATGGTGGAACAAAGATTGTCAGGCAGCGGTAAGAGCTAGGAATAGAGGAAAAAATAAACTAGATCGTAATATTAATTTAAATAACCTTATTGAGTATAAGCAAAAAAAAGCAATGGCACAAAAAATAATAAGACGGGCAAAAAAGGATTATTGGTCAACTTATACAAACTCACTTAATAGGTTAACAAATCTAACAGATGTCTGGAAAAAAGTAAAAAACATACGCCAATCTAATGGTAAACCAGGTTTCTGATAATCCCATTACAGAGCAATTGAGTTTAGAATTTATTAGAAGGGAACGAAATGCGTCGAAATTTTTGTTGGCACTGCGAATGTTGCAGTGCAACATTAGAAAATCATTACTTAGGGGTTCAGAATCAAGCTGTCTTTCCGTATAATAAAATGATGGTGTATGCTGATATGTATCATCATTTGGATCAGAGACAGTATCAAGATTTTGACTTTTGGAATTCATGAATTGTACAATAGATTCGTGAAAAGCGCTACTCGAGTTATTAGTAAAGTTTGTATTCAGAGCAGACTGAAACGTGTCATATAATTCATCATTATCTAGGGTGTAAAAAGGAACATTTTCATTAGCAGTCATCATAACGAAATTATAGAAATCTCCGGTGGAGTAAAGGTTGAGGATGGAAAATGTAAAATACAATAAAGAACTAAAAAGAGAGAGGGTGTAAGAAGATGTGCAGAACAACTAAATGACATGACAACACATGTCATTAGAAACGAAAACACAAAAACAAACACATATAAACACGAAAGACGAGGAGAGATATGGACACTTGATATTCGGCGGAAGAGCATCTTAACGGTTTGGCAATTGACAGCAACCCGCTACTTAAATTAGGCACTTGACAGCAACCCGCTACAATACGAACGTAATTTTGGAAACACTTCAGTATTTAAACAGAACCTTTGAAGAAATTACAAACTTACATAAAAGTACAAGGAAAGAAAGAAAAAAAAAACTACAAGGAAAAAAAAAATCCTAGTCCATTTTCCTTTGTATACAAAGCCTAACTTGCCAAGTATGACAAAACAAAGAACTGTTACATAATTACATGGAGAATTTTTCTATTGGGTAACCAAGGAGTAACCAGTCGAAGTCAAATTCAATTCTGTCCATCCATCCTCCCAACACCAGTGGTGTAACAAAGTAAAAACGCGCCGCTTAAAAGGGTTTTGTAGGACTTATACAAAATGTTTATTATTCAAGCAAACTGTTTACAACATTAGCCGTACAACAAGTTGATCAGCTCATGTCATACAGCAAACAAATATTTGCATTTTCAAGCAGCGTTTCCCCA
Organism: Heliocidaris erythrogramma; assembly: GCA_025617745.1. Taxonomy (NCBI): domain Eukaryota; kingdom Metazoa; phylum Echinodermata; class Echinoidea; order Camarodonta; family Echinometridae; genus Heliocidaris; species Heliocidaris erythrogramma. Next base: position 8,655,650 of record CM046873.1, on the reverse strand, counting down.
GTGAACCACGTCGCTCACCCGCCACCAGCCACTGCATTTGAGCAGGCAGAGTGCAACGAGCCATGCCCACGCTTGCCGTTGCCAGGTCAGGCAAGGCATAATGTGTATTCGGCCCTGAAACAGCCCACTTAATGCACGCGCAGCTCTCACCCCGCCCAGCCGAGCACAAAGACTCACATCAGACGAGCGGCACGCGACAAAGACAGCTGTTGAGTGGAGATATGCGCCTGCCAGAGATTACAGATTCATTCACTTATATTTCATATTTTTGTGTCCAAACACGATAAGAACTACTTTCGAAAAATAAACTCAACGGCAATTTCAAAAGCCTTTGTACTGGCCATAGAAATCAGGTTTGGATTATGTAATATACCATTGTAATGTTCGCACATTTATAAAGGTGATGGGCAGGGCTATTGAAATTGTCTTGAGATTATTTTTCGAAAGTAGTTTTTATCGTGTTTCCATCTCATGATCAAAACCATATTTTTGTGGCTTTCAAAAATAAATTTCAAAAGTACTCCGACTTTTTACGGTTCTTATTTTAGATGACAATCCACAAAGTTACAGGAAACATGTATGGGATATTTATTAAATACGGGTCATATTTTTTGTAATCCTGTAGTCTCATTAGTACATGGATGTTATCCACATTATTCGATTGGTTAGTTTTGAAATATTCATAGCCGTTTATTATTGCTGTGTTTACTTGTTGAGTTAATTTTTTTTATTATGTAGCTATATTACTTGTATTTTCTTATAAAATTGTTACCAATTTATGCTATACATTATTGTTTCTTCCTGTTGCATCAGGAACATGCAAAACAGTTTTATACTGATCATGCTTTTATCCTGTATGAATAAGTTCAAATAAATAAATAAATGGATACATAAATACAGTGCGTATCAAAAAAAAAAGTATACACAACTCTGATAGCTTCTAATTAAAATGCAATCGATGTGACTTTGAAATTTATTTCATGGTGAAGAATAGCTTATTTTCTGTGTTGTGGTAGCTCATTCATGACATTTCTGCCATGGATGACCGAGCACCAGGGTTTTTAAAAAGAGTCAAAAAATCAAAATCTCCTTGTTCCAAGTTTTGGCTGACGCTGATGCAACGAATGTGAGTCAAGCCATATGAATGTGCTACTTTAATCGAAAATAATATAAAAAAGTTAAATTCTCTCTTCTGCTTCAATGCCTCATTGTTTAAAGTGATCTAAGCTTCCATATGACCTTGCTTCAATCCACATGACAATATTTAATTTATTTCAATAGCCTTCTAACTTCTTGTCCCGTGATAACTAAAAACTGTCTGCTCATTCGCCAATAGCACCATTTCACCTGCATACGATGCACACGGTGTTTTTTGCGAATAACACATGGACTGAAAGGTTTACTGACCTTTAAGACTAAAAAGAAGAAAAGTAAGGATATGCCTTGAGAATTAACAATGTCCTTTTTAATGACTCAGTGAAAAGACTTTCCTTAAAATGGGGATGCAGATGAAGCCAACATGTTCGGATTACGTAATGTGACATCGTAAAGTTCGCACATTTCAATAGGTAATATACAAGACTATAGAAATTGCCCTATATACAGTAAGTTGATTTTTCAAAAGTCTTGGCTGTAGAGATGAATTTCATTTGATTTGGCTTGAATGCATTACAAACCTGGCAATTATCCAGATAAGTGGTTCTATTAACTACCACACAACAGATCTACCGATTTCTATAATTATTTTTGTCAAATGTTTGAGGGTGTGTGTGTGTGTGTGTGTAGGGGGGGGGGGGGTGGTTAACAGGTTCGCGTCCCTAAATGGCATACCGTATTGACCCCCCCCCCCCCCCTCAGAATGTCTCTCAATCTCCGTCTATTAAACTGTATCGTAATGCAAACGGAAAATAATTCCATCTGTTAAACATACAGATCAATGTATGGACAGGTCACAAATCTCTACTATCTAGAGGTAATATGGAAAAGCGATTTGAAAATATCATTTGAATGTAGATACATTTTACATAGTGGTTTTATCATGTTGATCATTGTAATCATGTCGGTAAAGATAAAATGGATGCTCTTTTTATGCCGAGGAGTGGAAGTCCACTCTTTTAGGAGTCATAACAGGGTATCACTCCTTTTAAAGATTCCACTCCTATTCATAGTAGAATTCCCTCCAAAGTATTACTCTTTCCGGCCTTCGTTTTTCACTCCAACAAGAAGTGATCACTAACTCCTAAAAGAGTAGATTTCCCCTCCTGTCCTGATATCTTAGTAGACCGACAACCCACATGAACAACAGCCCTTGATGTGTGTCTCTGAACCCTCAAAGAAATTATGAGAAGGCCCTAAAAACTGACACGTTGTTGAGGTGCTCCAACGTATGTTTGGGAGACAATTGCTGCATGTTTTTGTTCAGGTTATGGTTAGGTAGAGTGTTTGATCCAGGGTTGAAGGTGAGGATTCGGTTTGTGTATCGTATTGACCCAGGGTTATTCGGGTATACATCAAACTATATACTGGTCAAGCTTTGCTTTATAGAAGATTTTCACCAGAGTATGTGTCATACAAACGCTGGTCCAATGAAACCTCGTGACAACTTTACAGAAGACAAGTCAGATCGACCTTGTTAGTCTCATGGGCCGTCGCACAGTGGGCCAGGTGTGAGCAAAAGTGCACCAAAATAGGACTTTGGTAAATGGAAAAGAATTAATAATTTGCATGTTCTAAGCAAAGATTACAACGTGTAGAACACCCCTGTGCAGTATTTTTTTTTCTTGAAATTAATTAAAGTGGGTCATTTCTATTCAAAAAGACCCGAAACTTTGATTATTTGTTATGCTTTGTGTAAAATGCAATACTGCGTTTTATTAAAGGTTTTCGCGAAAAGGGTTGTTTAATGCACTTCAAATTGAACATGCTTATTCCACAATAGTTATTTTAGATAATAATAGAGTTTACAGGTGAACTCTTATTCCTTTCGAAAGTAATTTTGGATGAAATACAAAATATTTGGAGAAAATAGCATATTTTTTTTCATGCGCAAAGATGGTCAACATTTCCGTCGATTTCGGCGCTGAAAATATCATGATCGCCTTCTCTTATAGTTCATGCTTTACACTGCTACCAAAATCATTTATTTTTATCTATCTACACGTATCCCATCCACCTAGCCTATCTATTATCCATTTATCTATTTATACAAGTATCCCTCTATCTATCTGTCTATTTAATTTAATATCTATCGACCTGTATTCCTCTACCTAATTATCTTTATAAAAATATATTTTTATATAAGCATGTTTCTTATTTGCTATTACTTTTTTAATTTCTTTTTAAGTAGTGTAGAGACCTACATGTACATTTTCCCTCTACTATTCGATTTTTTTTTCAAGGCTTTGGAACTGTTTAGTTCGGACACGGTAGACCCATTGTTGAGAGGGCGTTACTATTAATGACTGTCATGTAGTTTGAAATTCATTACCGGTTGTTTATAATTTATATAATGTTGAAACCTTTGGAGAAAGTATGATTTGTATCATAATTTGTCCAACACCGAAACCCAGCTCTCAATTTTTTTTTTTTTTTTTTTACAGACCCAACATTCTGAGTATTTCATAATGGCTTCAGTGAATAGGCGAAGGCTTTTCGAAATAATTCACTCTTCTGACAGTATAAACAATAGGGCTAAGGGACTCAAAATATGCATGGACTTTATCAGTCAGTAGTATTTACTCGATAGTACCAACAGAATGACTTTTTATGGATACAGCTACGTTCCTCGTGTGTGTGTGTGTGTGTGTGTATGGAATTGGGTTTTTACGGACGTGTATCAATCAGATATGATTATTTATGTCTGGGGACCGACCTTTAACATCACCATCCGAAAGACGTGACTCAGTCTCGAACCTGGGTCGCTGAATCAGTTTATAACTTCCACTGTCAGCTGGATTACAGGCGCACGCCACAACGCCCAGTGTGTGTGTGTCTTTCGCAAAGTTATCAAGGCTACAGAGGGCGCTCTTTCATTTTTTAAAACTTCATTTAATAACTCAGTTTTCAGTTACCTAAATATTGTTATTTTATTAGTAGGCCTATATTCATTGTCAAAGTTTACTTTCAAGTAATGACATCATACATAGCAATACATTGCAAATTTCTCCATATTACAAATATTTTCCAGTAGGGCACCCCTCTCCTTTACGGTCACTCTTACGTGCCATATGCCTGAGTTTTAAGTTAACACCGTATTCATTTTTAGATATCCAAGCGTACTCGCATTATCAATCTTCTGAAGTAGGAAAATCATTATTATACGAGAAATATGTTATTTTCTATTGGATATTGGATATTGGCAGCCAATCAGAAATCGGTATTTTAATGACGTCATATGTATTTGAAAATATTTTCATTGGATTCTACGAGTCTGAATACCCATAGGACCATCATGTAAGTTTAAATTCTAAGCAAAACTCAGTGAATATGAATTTTGGCGCACTTTGGAGCCATTCTGGCCCAATGTGCTTCAGTCTAATGAGTTGTCAGTCTCTTTCTCTCTAGCATTTGTGACACTGTATACAAACCAAACAAGACCACATTAAGAGCAAATGTTGCCTTTTAAGAAAAAAAAACGCAGTTTAATTGAGTATCTGAATATAAAGTCCATGGAAGATCATTTTGACAACTAAAAAACAAACTTTTTTGTCCAATAACATTATTTGACTTTGATGATAAAGGCAACATGGGCGGGGGGGCGGGGGGGGGGGGGGGGGGGTGTCCTTTTGTTTGGTGGTCTTGGGTCTTATTTTGCGTGTCCGGACAATTACCCCCTGGAAAATCACCCCCCGGAAAATTACCCCCCGGAAAACTACCCGCCAAGGACAATCACCCCCGAGGACCCCGGGTGATTACCCCCCGGAAAATTACACCCCAAGGACAATCACCCCCTGAGGACAATTACCCCCCGGAAAATTACTCCCCGAAAATTACCCCCCGGAAAACTACCCGCCAAGGACAATCACCCCCCGAGGACCCCGGGTGATTACCCCCGGAAAATTACCCCCAAGGACAATCACCCCCTGAGGACAATTACCCCCCGGAAAATTACTCCCAAGGACAATCACCCCCCCCCCCCCCCCCCCCCCCGAGGACAATTACCCCCGGGTGATTACCCTCCGGAAAATTACCCCCCAAGGACAATCACCCCCTGAGGACAATTACTCCCCGGAAAATTACTCCCAAGGACAATCACCCCCGAGGACAATTCCCCCCCCCCCCGGAAATCCCCCCCCCCCTCAAGGACAGTCACCCCTGAGGACAATTACCACCCGGAAAATTACCCCCCCCCCCCCAAGGCCAATTAACCCCCGGAAAATTACCCCCAAATGACAGCCACCCCCGAGGGCAATAACCCCACCCCCATAAAATTACTGGCCCCTGACCTTATAGAAGTTTGACTTTTCATGAATTCTCGAAGCAAAGGACTCCTACTTAAACTACTTTAACTCAGTGACATTACTTTAATGCATTTTGCAAATCATCATTTCAACTAAGGAGGAATGTATCGAATTATTTGCTGTAAACCGTAAAAATGGAAGGATCTACTGAGAAGCACTACTTTAACTCAGTGACATTACTTTAATGCATTTTGCAAATCATCATTTCAACTAAGGAGGAATGTATCGAATTATTTGCTGTAAACCGTAAAAATGGAAGGATCTACTGAGAAGCAGAGCTTGTGTAATAAATATATAGTATATATAAGAAGAAAAATAAGAAGGAAAAATAAAATATTAAGATGAAAGTGCGTAATGACATAATCATAACTCAACAAAATAACATAACTTTAAATTCATCGAGGATTAAAGACAGGATGTCTGTTATCGATGGGGCTACCTCCCCCATTCTAAAAAGTTAATTTAAACTTCTCATTAACCCTTGGGTGAATTTAACAAAGGCGGGAATCATCACAAAGTGTTCTAAAGATAATTTAAGCCTCTGATTAAATTTCTATATAGGAAATAGGTTGCGCGCAGATCTATGAGCGAGTATACGCGCTATATCATGTCGCCAAAAGAAAATTAATTTGATTAATTTGATTTTGTAGCTCTTGAGTAAGATTTTCAATCGGCGTGCAGGAAAATAATTTTAGTTACATGAAAGGTATTCTAAAAACGTTGATTTTGTGAAAAAAACAATTATCAAAAACGGTTAGAGCATGTAATTTCATGAAGAAATATCATTTAAAATACAGAGTAGGCTACTTTAGCTAGTAATAGGTCTTCTAGAAAGAATACAGTCATATATGTATAGAGTTGTGTTATTTTTCAGCTTTTATTCAGTATAGCTATGTGGTTGCATACTACCCCCCCCCCCCCCCATTGCATCCAAACATCACACCCCACACACACACACACAAACCTCAACACACGAGTCAACATTATCTGTTTACTCTTACATACACTACCACACCGTACACAAACTACATGTATTTATGACCAGCAATGATGGTACAAAACAAATCATTTCATTTACAATCAACACTGCAGCACCCTCATAAACCATAACTTCTTTTTTACTCCTAAATTCAAAACACACACTTTACTGACTCACATGCGCGCTGAAAACATGAACCATACCACATGATGATGTGGCCCCAATACTTCTGTATTATTTACAAAAAATGGTAAGATTGAATTCAGTTAAAATTTATTTTAAATTAATTTATTTGTTAAAACAATGCTAAAACATTTTTTGTTATTTGTATCAAAATTTCAAGAGTTTTTCTTGTCAATTTTGACAAGAGGTATAATATATACAAGTAATGCAGAACTATTATTGAATGGCTCAGACAGGTTGCATTTGAAGGATTGTGAATGAGGTCTGATAAGGTTCATGTTATAATAGTTTTATAATTCATCACAGGAGCAGATACGCGATGGGGAGGGGATGGATGGCCAGAGGTCATGTTGGAAATATTTTAGGCATGTCCCAAAAAGAAAGTTCCCAGCCTGGCAGCTCTGCAAAACCGCAAACAAAATTCACTCGCCGGTTGGGGGGGGGGGGGGGGGGGGGGGGGCGGTGTAAAAGTTTGAGAAGCTGTCAGCTACCTCGATTAGGAAATGTACAGAGTTCATTCAAAAGGAATGGGCAATACGGTATTTGACAATTTCAGTGCATTACTGTCATGTTTAACAGGGGGACTTGTAGAAATCAACCACAGTATTTCATACATCAACCTTTTCATGTGTGACTTAGTCATTATCATTTTACCAAATTTCACTTATGGTGAAAATATTCATATTTTGCAGTTGTTTTAACCATATTAGTATATTCTTCTCCTGTATTTCTACTATCTACTTTTCTCACTTCTTTATCCTACTTTGCGCCTAGAGAACTCCACAGAGTGGATTTGGCGTAATATAAACCATATGAATTATTATTAGTATTATTATTATCATCATTATCAAATATTTGGATAGACCATGGAGCTGCAAACAGACCTTAATTCTTCTGAAAGTAAAGTTTTTATGACTATTTTTCTTTTTCTTTTTGTTACTCGCAAAAGCAAGTATGGTGAGATAAAAATGTGCAATACAATTACGTACATGCATGTAGCGTAACTCTACGATGCCAGCGTATCTAATTCATTATCCTCTGCTAAGCAAAACTGTTATCATATTTAAGCCTTTAACATGAATAAAGTTTACCTGTAGTGTAGTGAATTGGGGTATACCTCTTGGGCTTACCCAGATTTTATCATGTGACAATGTGTGCAAAAAATATACGCATCTCTATATGAGAGGCTTTCAATAGGTCTTGAAACTTGACACCAAACATTACACCTCTGGGAACACCATAATATCTTTCACTGATATTACACAGTTTGCTTTCAGGCTCTCTTATTCGATCTCTCAACTGACTTGACATCCACATAAACACCATTGTTATTTCCTTTACCTAATCATGCATGTTACTAAAGCCTTAGTCACAACTGCCCCTACGTTTTTTCATGACGCACGGTTTCTGCGTTTTATCTGGGTTGGAAAAAACGTAGAGGTCCGTGGCAATTCGCAAAGGGAGTATAAGTAGTAGCGTGGTTGCGCGGGCTTCATACGCAAGGAGCACGTATGTCTTGCAGTTAACCTGCGGCACGCAAGGCGTCAGTACGCCTCAGTCGGAAATTTAATCGTGAGTGTATAACGTGCAAATGCCGTGCGATTTGTATGTGCTCCGTGCAGATGACGCAAGGTTCACGTCCGTTAATCGCACGTACACCGTACGTGTTGCAAGAACGTACGGGCCTGTTGCGCCACATTCACGCCGGTAGTAGGGTGAAAGCAAGATGAACGTACTAAAACCGTACGGTCGGCGGTGGATTTCCACACCTATAATAAGCACCTCGCACTTGTGCTACATCACATCTCATCCCTGATCATCCACATCTTTCACATCATTCACGTCAGCCAGGATGGCACTTCCTAGAAGAATGCGGCTTCTTCTCCTACGGCTACTCGTGGAGGAGAAACAACAAGAACAGCGTGAAGGTGTTGTGGCGCTTCTTGCTCACGGCTGTGCTCAGGAAGAGAGAGACAGAAGACGAAGGCGTTGGTGGGTGAGGCCAGGCTGCAGAGGCGGGCACTCTTCGGCCAGTATGAGACACTCTTTCAAGAACTGGACCGAGAGTCTCAGGGAGACTACATGGCCTACATCCGGATGGATCGCAACCTGTTTGCCGAATTACTGCGACGTGTCTCACCTCACATCACCAAGGGGCCAAAGTGAGTGTCAAAGTCTTGGCCAAATATTGAAAATGTCACATTGTCAAAAATGTCACATTGATTTTTTTTCAATTTATTTCTTAATGTTTCAGACTGTACTAATATGTGTTTTCCATTTGTCTGTGTGTCTAGGAGCAGAATACCTTTGGAGCCAGGCCTGAAGCTAGTGATCACCAGGTGCGGATCCAGGGGTGGCGCAAGGGGCGTGCGCCCCCCCCCCCTTTGTCTGACAAAGTATGCCCCAGACCCCCTAGATGGCCGTTTGGCTTTGTCAAACGGAGGGTTCCTCAGTGTGCGTCCTCCCCCTTTCTGAAAATCCTGTATCCGCCCCTGAATCACCTTGAGGTTTCTGGCAAATGGTAACAGTTACAAGTCCAACGAATTCAGTTTCCGCGTCGCGCACAACACGATTTCACTCTTCGTGCCAGAGGTGTGTACTGCCATCTACGAAGAATACAAGGATGAACTCTTTGCGCTCCCTCAGGACCAACACGAATGGCGTCAAGTTGCATCAAAATTCGGCTCCAGATGGAACTTTTACCACTGTTGCTGCGCAATAGACGGCAATTACATCGAAATTAAGAAGCCGAGCAAGAGTGGATCGTTATACTACAACTACAAAGGGTACTTTTCCATCATCCTTTTGACTGTAGTTGATGCGGACTATAAATTAATATGGTGCAACACAGGTGGGCCCGGTTCGGTCTCAGACGCTGGAGTGTTCAACGGTACCCGTCTGCGCCCAGCCCTTGAAGAATGGCGACTCCCATTGCCGAACCCTGATCCCATTCCAGGCGACGAACGTGCCACACCCTATTTCCTGGTAGGCGATGACGCCTTTCCTCTCAGAACATGGATGATGAAGCCCTTCGGTGCCCGAGGCCTTGCGCATAAGGACAGGGTCTTTAACTACAGGTTGTCTCGGGCACGTAGGGTGGTGGAGAACGCCTTCGGGATCCTTGCCCATCGCTGGCGATGTCTGCTAACATGCCTACAACTCAAGCCCAGGAACGCGACAGAAGTAGTCAAAGGAACTTTGGCACTACACAACTTGTTGCGCAACCCCTACCCAGGACTTCAGGCGAATGAAGTCGATCGCGAAGACGGTGATGGAAAGTTGTAGCCCGCAGTCGACCTCTTCCCAGCGGTTGAAACAGTTGTGATGTTGCTTCCATCACTTTCATCCTCAGACACTTCCTCTTCCCTCTCCATTACTTCCCTGGACTGAGCTGCCTCTGCCTCTGGGTGTCTTGGAGGAGGCTCCTCCTGCACAACATCCTCTTCTGTAGGTGATGGGGCCTCTTGTTGTGCAGGTTCCTTTTGTGCCCCTCTCTTAGCCCCACGTGTTCTCTTCTGACCCCTGCCTCTTGCTCCAGGCATTGTGATTCAAGAGTCAGTCCTGATTTAGAAAATGTCTTGAAGAAACGTCGGACCTCCTGAAGACACTGAAAATTCAGAGCGAAAGCGTGAGAACTCTGTTGCCCGCACGGTTTTTATACCAGCCCCAAATTGGCCTAACGTTGCACGCACGTGTTTCCATGCGCCGTGGGTTGGACACACGAAGCACGTCACATGCACGTTTTCAGCTATTATTGGATACCCGCGTGACACGCACGTGGCCCGCAAGGAGCGCATGCGCACTTTCGTGACCATCACATGCGTGCCTCGTGAGTGCTGCCTGCGGTATTCGCGCGGTTTTTACCCCCAACAAACGTGCGACCCACCCACGCTATTCGCACTACCCTCTTGCGGAGACTGTGAGTGTTCATTACGTCCTGTCCACGGGCTGCCTGTCGTAGCGAGAACGCAGAAAATAATGTGCATACACATTTTCGGCATACGGCTTTAGCGCGCTGTCTCCGAACTGCGTCCCCCTTGCGTTTTCCCAAATTTCTGCCCGTAAACCACCCGTAAACCACCCGTACAAGCCCGTACGGGCAGTTGTGACTAAGGCTTAAGTCAGATTAAAAAAAAAAAACTCTCATATTGACGTTCAAGTCGACCTCAAATCGAGGTCTGTGATGTCTAAATAATTTCGCACTTAACGTATGCCATTGTGTTTACAATATTCAGGTAAAAAGATATATATAAATATTGATACTTTATAGTTCATTATTGTTTTTCTGGTTGATAATAGTTGAGCTTTAAAAAAATGTTGTAAACCGGTAAACCTTCACACTGAGCCTGCTGAATATGTCGGACTTCCGAAAACTGTTGTATTTGAGCATTGTGTAACATAATTATGTGTATAAAAGGTGCAATGTTAACAATAAGATATCTACAATGTACCGTTAAAGTTAAATCACTTGAATAATTAAAAAGTACTACATGTATGTATAGCACAAGCCATAAGCAAACACAAGTTTGATTCAATCCATGGTTTTCTCGGTATTTGAAAAATAATAAAGAAACATGAGATTTAGATTTCCTAATAATTCCACTTTACGGTTGCTATTACCGTGTCAGCTCGCTATTCATAAGGACCGTTATTCATAACAAATCGCTATTCATTTCACACGCGTTATGAATAGCGGTCCTTATAAAATGTTATGAATAGTGGTCCTTATGAACGGAGGTCCTTATGTAGAGAGAGGTAATTTCTCTATGGTTTGCTCTCTGTTCATAGGAACCGCTATTCATACAAAACCGCTATTCATTTGGTCACGCGTTATGGATAGCGGTCCTAATGAATAAGTGGTCCTTATGACTAGCAGTCCTTATGACTAGCGAGGTTACCCCGTTAGAGCTCCCCATTATACCCTGAATACATATTTATTCATAGTTTTAGAGAGGAAAAAAGTCTTTAAATACGAATTAATAAATAGCTATAAAATATTCCTGTCAATATATGACCAGATTTTTGATCCAATGTTTATAAAATCATAAAATACATTTTTTTATTTTGTCAAAAAAGAGGGTAATATCGCTCATTAATGCTATATCTAACACAGGCCCCATAACTATACAACCTTATACATGTTTTTACACGTCTATCAAGGGCAATGATAAAATACAGAGCTAAAATGAAATCAAATCAATGCATAAAGTTACAAAGACGTTACACACGCATAACGTAGAAAGTGAAACTAAAATCCAAGAAGATGATAACTTTATAACAAAAACAGGAACCCAAATATCCTTTTTGAAACCTACAGAAATTATGAGAATCTCAAAGGCAGTGCCTGGGTAATTAAACAGCTAGCTTGCTAAAAGAAGGCAACATACTCTATGTATACATGGTACGGATGGTTCTAGGACAAGGGACCCCTGGACAATTTGAATTTATTCAGACATTATGAGAATCGAAGGTAGATACAAATGACCCTGGACTTCCAGCTCCATACAGGACAACACTCCAGTTAGGAGATGGAATCTGCGCATGAGCAGACAAACGATCACTTATCATTCTCAGTTTGTATTACGCTTTGATCGTTTTGTCTGCTCATGCGCATACATCTCCACTTTAAGGGACACTCAACCGCAGATTATGGACGTTTTTATTCCGCGAGAGGGCACTGTGATCGTTATCAAGCCGTTGCCCCGCGGTGCTCTAACTCCGGACAGACTGGTCGACGCGCAACATGCACGCTTCGCCTGAGCTCTAGCTCTCGTGCGAGATTCGGGCGGCTTCGTGCAGTCCAAAATATAATCCTAGCAGTCCTACGGACGCGTTCGACGCACAAACTATGTGTACGAGTAAATGGGCTTACGCAATCCTGACTTTCCCCGCGGCCGCCTGGTGGCGTATCCCTTTAAGAGATGCAATCTGCGCATGAGCACACAAACATGAAAGTGAGATACAAACTGAGAATGATAACAGATAAGTGATCATGAGAGATATATAGTGCCGTAACTGGACCTTGGCGTCAACTTAAAAGGGCTAACAAAAATAGCAGGTTACAAGTGACGACAAATTGTTTTTCTCCAGCCCTCCAAAAGTCGCTGGGGGGGGGGGGGGGGGGGGGGGGGGGGGTAGAGCCCACAAATGTAAAAATCAACGACAGATGTAAGAATAACCACAAATGTAAAAACATTGAACCCTCAAATGTCATAACATGCCAACCACAAGACTGTAAAAACAAAACGTCCACAAATGTAAAAATCGGTTTAACCACAAATGTAAAAATTTCTATTTTTACCACAAATGTCATAACATGTCGACCGCAAATGTAAAAAAAATTGCTTGCATAATGCACCCATGTTTAGATGTATGTGCTTGTGTGCGTGTATGCGCGTGTGTGAGGTTTTCCAGACCATTAAAATCCCTAAAATGTTAAAACACCCTTTACCACAAATGTCAAAACAGGTCAACCGCAAATGTAAAAAAAAAAATAAATAAAATAAACTAATGGTTTACTCATGGTTTCCCTTTTTATGATCAGTTTATAGAGACGCGGGGTCGAGGAGCTGACCATAAAGTTTGAACAATGGCAAGAAAAATGCACATAATCCATCGATCTCTACATAGAACAGTTATTAATACGATTCTAGTGAAGGCAATTAATGTTGTATCCCCCAAAGTAGCCAGTCCATATTATTACTGTTAACAAAATCAGACATCTATAGCGAAATCCAAAATATTGTTTTAAAACATACAATTTATTGCCCGCTATTTAACACGCAGAATCCCACTGACTTTCGAAACCGGACAATGAACAATATATCGGCCCGCAATTTTGTTGGCTTGGCAAAGCTGGGCAATAAAATGTAAAAATTGCATTGCTCAGATATCTGATATGGTTAATAATACTTTTTTTTATTCACGCGGTTTAATGGTTGAGAAATGCCTGAACCTTGCATGTTATCGTTTCAATCACATACAGCGCACGCTGCATGTTGTTTTGATTAAAAATAAAGGGTTTATTGCCACTAGCAGCCAATTGGTCCAATAGCCAATTGATCTAACCTCATTCGGTCTAATATCAGTTGGGTCTAATAATCATTTCGTCCAATTACCATTTGGTCTAATTGTCATTTCGTCTAATTACCATATTTTGGTCTATAGTCAAGTCGTCTAATAGCCAATAGGTCTATTTGGCAATTTTGGAACCGGGCCGGGGGGGGGGGGGGTTGAAGGGGCTACAGCCCCTACACTCTTTGTGTAGACACGTTTCATCTAATTTGGTTTAATGATTATGTACAATATATATATATTCAGTTAGTATGATCCATAGTGTTTACGAGTAGAACTATAACTAGACTCTGTATTATGGTCTGATCACGTCTTGTCTTGAGAACCATGTGTGTGACATGAAGTCGGTGAGGATTTACAAAATATGTAAGTCCATTTAATAGCGTATCTTGCCCCTTGCCGCTCCCCCCTCCCGACGGATTTTCAACCATGACAAAATAATGACTGATTCTTTCAATCATTATGGAGCAGTTATTTCGAAGTAATAACATACAAACATATAAATCAATAGTTTACTCATGATAAAGAATTAAACAGGTCCAAACACTTCAAACAAAACTTCATGAGGCCAACATTTTTGCTCACTCGCTTCGTTCGATGCCAAATATCTACGACACATTGTGCTGTTGCTAATGACACTACAGTGAAAAGAAATAAAAGGAATTCAAAAACACAAATTGCGAATTATGAATAGATCGGTTAAATCGAACCTTTATGTAATAATTTGATCTGTGTGAAAGCAGAAAAATTAGAGAAGCAGATTAGTGAAAGTTTGAACAAAATCGGGCAAACTATAAGAAAGTTGTATTTTTGGAAGGTTGTAATCACAATACATATGGGAATTTCAAATTGGTCGAATCGGTACACGGTCACTGTAATGAAGCGGCGGTCAACTTTCCTTTTTGCTCCAACATACAATGACTAAAATTTCAAGTTTTCAAAATGTAGGATCTTTCTTCTTTTTGGAGGATCTATAACAATGTGCGTTTTGCCCTTTAAAGGAACGTCCGATCTTACCCCCCCCCCCCACTCTTCCGACTCAAATTATGTCCTTGAAAATGATTTTGTCATGATCAACATTGGCTCAGATGTCCCCCCCCCCCCCCACACACACACAAGCCAATGTCCTGTTACGTCACTGCTTTGGTCCAAGTTTGTATCTGTGGTTCTAAAAAAGATTATAACAGCACAAAAGTCACGAGCAAAATGAAAACTGAATTTTGTTGATATTATCACTGATGTAAGCTGTTAATACATTTTTAATGGAAAGGAGAGATAAGGACATGCAAACGTAAATGAAATTACTCTATATCTTTTATAGTTTGACAAGGAATCGGTTAATGCTTTTTATTAGAGAGTTTTAGAATGTTTCAACGTGAACGCCGTCCTAGATCCTCCCAGCTACAATGGACTGCTTTGTGTTAACTGCATACCGTGCTTTGTGCAAGAACGGCTCACACGTCCTCTGGATTCTCCCTCGCCCACTAGTCAGATCGAGAACGCGTCCAACATATTGTCGTCTTATCCAATACGTGAACTTCGCTTCACCTACTTTTGTATGCAGTTAACACAAAGCAGCCCATTGTAGCTGGGAGGTTCTAGGACGGCGTTCACCTTGACACATTCGAAAACTCTCTATTAATTCGTGTTTAAAAACACGAATTAATTAAAAAAAAAACATTAAACGATTCCTTGTCAAACTATCCCCCTTTCAGACTAGAGAGTTTTCGTATGGATATGGGACGTTTTTATGTGTCTGAATGCTCTTATACTGATACGTCGTATATCGAAACAATGCTAAAGGCATGATCGTTTCATAGGATGATCCTATATTCTTGCGACGTATAGTTGTGTATAAATGCTCTCATAACCTTACGTTGTAGAAAACGGGGCTTAAATAAACACAACGCGCAAAGTTCGTACTACGCAAGGGGGAGACTCGTACATATTCATGAGCTTCCCATGAAACCTGAAAGTGCGCGAGGTCTGAATGCTGCCATGCAATTTATATAATGGTAGGTTGTGTTGGAATGCTCTCACATCAATGCGCCGTATGAATATAGGATAACATGGTATGTCTGACATTTTTCGTTAATCCATTATCTAACATAGGTCCTATAACTATACAAGTTTTAAATATATGTCCGATATGTCTATCAAGGGCAATATTGAAAAGTAGAGTTAAAATGGCATCAAATAAAGAAATATATATTAATAAAAGTACAATGACGATAACACACAAATATACCATAGAAATCTAAATTGAAATCCAAGAATATCGGGAAGCTCTATAGCAAAAACAGGAAGCCTAATATCCTTGTTGAAAGGAATCTTACAGACTGTGCCTGGGTGTTAACATCTAGCTGGCTATAGCTGCATAAAAACAGAAGGCA
The DNA here is from genome assembly GCA_025617745.1 of Heliocidaris erythrogramma. Taxonomy (NCBI): domain Eukaryota; kingdom Metazoa; phylum Echinodermata; class Echinoidea; order Camarodonta; family Echinometridae; genus Heliocidaris; species Heliocidaris erythrogramma. The sequence goes on along the minus strand of CM046873.1, from coordinate 8,639,562 downwards.
ACAATATAAAACAAAATGGCACAGGCTGTATACATGGTACGAATGGTTCTAGAAAAAATGCCCCCAGGACAATTTCCGCCTGGACTACCAGCCCCATGCAGTTACAAGATACAATCTGTGCATGAGCAGACAATTTTTCTTTCTTACTGTTTCCATAGCAACAGCCATTTTCAAACATGATGGACATTTTTTTATAACTCTTATTTGGTTTCTAATCAAGTGAATAACTGTTGATACATTATTCTAAAATGTTACAATGTGTTTTTGTACTTTCTTAATCACGAATACATGACATTTTCTGAAATTCTATTGTTCTTGATCCGTTGCCATGGTATAGCCCTTATGGTCACGCCCATCTCTTAATTTAGGGCAAATAAGCATATTTTGAGAGTTAATGGCCCATGTAACAGAACAAAACATTCAAACAAAACATTTAAGATTATTTCTAAGGGGGTCGGGAAAATTCAGTTTTGGGCCCATAGACTATACTGATAATACATGGGATAATGGGCTTATGTACATGAACACTCCAGATGTACCTTTAATACATCGTTCGATTTGGGATAACATAAAATGAGTTAACCATCACTTTATCGGATAATTTCTTTACTGTCTGTATACATGGTATACAATATACATGATTTGTTTAATGAAGAAAAAAAATTGACAAATTTACGTTGGGTAAAAAATATTGGTAGTTTTTTTTACAACCTATTATGTTGAGTAAATCACAGTTTTATGTTTCGTTACGTCATACATGTGTGTGTAATATCCAACTTTCAATTGTATATTAATCAGGTTTATAACTTGAAACTCAAAATAAATCTGATATCACTTGAAAGTCTTAATCAGGCATTACACATTAGGTCAAAAAATTAAAAATTGTGATATTTGACATTCTTTCAAATTTTGAGGCACAAATGCGCGTGGCATCCGCCCGTACCTTATTCCTCAGTATTTTGCAAGAGTATGAGCATGGATGCCGAGCATTACCCAAAAATGCCGTCCAAAGTAAAAAAAAGATCTTCTTGGCTGGTCTACAATAAGCCCGCCTCACACGAGGTGTCATTCGGATTGCGTGTTTACCTGAACTAATCGAAACTCCAAAGGAATTTAACCCGTAGGCCGGCTGCTAGCTATTATAAATATTGTTTGCGCTGTTCATTTGTAGTACTACAGAATCGGAAAATTGCGTTGAAGAGAGACATACTGAAGCTTTTCGTCTTCTTGCGGTATACTCCGATGAGTGCAAACAACAGGTTGAACGAATTCAAAAGCGCTATTTAAGAATGATGTGCAAAGACTGGAGCACTAGTTATGATACTTTATTACAAAAGTTAAGTATGAATACATTAGAGAATAGACGAAAGTACTTCCGACTGGTGTTTTATTATAAGCTTGTTAATGGTTTTAATAGTTATTTGGAAGTTTATTGGAAGAAACGATTATAACTTAAAGATGCATGTACCCTTCGCAAGAACAGATTATTATATGAACTCATATTATCCTAAAACCATGAATGATTGGAACAAACTTCCGAAGAATGTAGTCAATATGAAAACTCTTAGCATGTTTAAAAAAGCGTTAAATAACTATCTCAACCCACATCGTTAATTTCACAGATGCTATACCTCAACTAATTAATTTTGTACTCTGCAATACTACAGTGATTTTACTTGCAATCATTATTGTCTATCGTTTACATCTTTTAAATAATACTTTGTGCAATATGTTTATGATATTGAACCTACTTGTTGTTTATATCCGGGAAACAGACTTGTATGGGTTGGTCAAACCGTTTTTGTTTTCCCGAGACATGTTTTTATAATGTCTGAATAAATTCAAATCAAATCAAATCAAGACGAAAAGCTTCAGTATGTCACTGTTCATTTCGCAATCATTTAAAAAACAATACCCTTCTTTAAGACGTGCAAAAAAACATGCCACTGAAGCGGTCTTAACGTCAGGTAACGACGCCTCTTTTGAGCCAAGCTATAATGAGGCGCAGCAAAATAGAAATTACTTAAAAAGAACTCTTCGATTGATCATTGTTTTGTGTTGTTTTCTTTGTTTTTTTTCATTAATCTTGACATCAACAAAAGATTACTCTTGAAAACCGGTTGTAATTTAATACAGCGCCATCAGTCAGACCCTACTACGACTACTACTAACTCTGGTTGTTGTCGTTCGCCTGACTTGCGCCAGTTGACACTCAACCGGCTGCGCACTGGGGTTGGAAGCGCCATCAGTCAGACTCAACTTCGGAAACCGAGCACAGGCTTATACTCCGAAAACGGCGTTTAGAGCAAGATGAATATAGAGCCCTCATCGTTCATTGCGAGACAGTGTGTACAAAAGGCATGGGGAAAATCCTGCAATGTCAACCTGCTGTTGATAATATAAGTTTCAAAAATAATGCTGCGGATATATTTATTTCAAATGTTTGTAATTTGAAAGTCATTTCATATGGCGAAACATTTACGGAATTTGAAGGTTATTGACACTCAGCATTATTTAAAGAATATATATATATATATATATATATATATATATCATTGGCAGGTTGAATTTGCAAGATTTTCCCCACGCCTTTTGTACGTACTGCCTCTCACTGAACGATGAGGGTTCTATATTCATACGCCGTTTTCGGAGTATATACCTGTGCTCGGTTTTCCGAAGTTGGGTTTGACTGGCGATGTTGAATCTCTTCGATATTGTCAACATATCGGCCCGAGGACGTTCACATCAAACCATCGTTCCATAATAACATACATATATATCTTAAGCCCGTCACACTAAGTATAAACGTCTTGCTGATTCTTGCTTGATGAAAACGTTTGTAAAAACGCGGTGGCATTTTTAAACTGACACATTTACTATAATTATTTAGTTTTCCTTTGTTTATAAAATAATTATTTTGTATTTTTCATGTTTAATCTTAGAATGCACCAAGAAATAGTGCAATTAACGTCTTCTGTATTTGTGTTTCTATCAACAACCATTGTTCCTGTATATTTGCCTTTTGGGATTAGAAGATTTTTAACTAATTTCAAATTCCAAATCCCAACTTTCATTGGATTGTCAAAAGGTTCCATTATTTAATGATAGAGTAAAAAAAATGTTTTAAAGATGAATAAATGAAAATGAAGTTGGTCGAGAAAAGATTGAATTTTCGATTGGGCCTATTTCAAATTCCCATATGTATAGTAATGACAACTTTCAAAAATTCATAACTTTCATATTGCTTGTCCGATTTCTTTCAAACTTACACCAATCTGCTTTCTGATTTTTCCTCTTTTTTTTAGAACAACTTGACATTAAGGTAGGATTTCCCTATTATGAAAATAATATAAACTTAATGAACTTTCAAGATTTTGCACGGTGGAAAAGTATTATAAATTGGTTAAAATGCGTAAATGTATTGAGGAGACCATAATGTTAACAAGTACATGCTTTGCTCGTTTTTAAGAGCCTCGTCGTTTCAAACAGCGTGCCCTGGGCTCGCAATTCTTTCTTTAAACGAAATTTCCAGAACCCACGCACTACAATAAAACACAGGAGTGATTCTAAGGACCAACCTACATTTTTCCTTGAACTAGTCAAGATACAACTTGGAATGGTGCCATTACTATCACATATTTCTTTCATGATTTTGTTCCTTCATTTATAACACATAACCCTGTGGAGGGCTCCAAGCCCATCTATTCCCCTTCAGTCCCCAATTCATTGAGAGTAAATGCGCTGGTGTAAGCTATTTCAGGGTTATGTCAAATGAAATCATGAACTTTTTCTATATCAATATTATATTAAAGTAATGTACATTTTATTCAAGTGTTTGACTGAAGTTCATGGTTTTGAATATATCACCGGCATTGTATATATTCACACTAAAGGCCATTGTTTCAATTTAGTTTTTAATAATTCAATGAGAAATAAATGTGAAAGTTCGAGTCACCCCAGGACAAAAGGTTAACTTGAATATCGTGCCTGGATTAAAGTAATGCAGGAAAGTGATATAACAACAATCAGAACTGAAACATTTTGGGGTTTTTTTTTCTCTCTCTCTTGATTGATTTCTAGGGGTATACCGGATGAAGCAATCTGGTAAACATGTTCATCTGGGTTACTACACCGGGCCACAGAAATAACTAAACTATAGATATAAAATATAACTCAGTTAATCATATATATGAAATGAAAAATCACCCTGGGTAAAAAAATCCCAGGCAAGATAGCATAAAGAAGCGATACAGTGAACTGAAAGTACAGATATATTTGACCGTATTCTGGGCAAATTTAAACATGACCCTGGATATAAAGTCAATTTTTTTAACAATGGAAGTTAGAGGTCTACGTTTTCCTTTCCTTAAACATGCTTTTACACTGGGCGTCGGGTTAAGCTCAATTAGAATTGCGTTAAGAGCTCCCCTATTTAGGCCAAAATCACCATTTTGATATGCATTTATTTTAAAATACGGGTTTTTTCTGGAGCCCCTCCCCCCCCCCCCCCCCCCCCCCGGCAGAAGTACAGTTTCAAACATACTCAGAGCGGTGTGCAAATCCAGCAAATGCAGAGCCCGAATTTGCCTGGAGAAAAATGGGATCCCCTCGCTAGTCATCAGGACCGCTATTCATAATGGAGAAAAGGCTCATTATTCATAAGATTCATTATTCATAAGGACTAATATTCATAATACGAGAAGAGCGTCGCATTCATACTACGGAAAGAGGGTCGCTATTCATAATAGGAGAAGAGGATCGCTATTTATAATACGGAGAGAGGTCGCTATTCATAGTAGGAGAAAAAGGTTGATATTCATAATAGGAGAAGAGGGTGATATTCATACTAATAAATGAGGGTGCTATTCATAATATTAGAAAGGGTCACTATTCATAATACAGAAAAGAGGGTCGCTATTCATAATCGAAGAAGAGCGTCTTTAGTCATAATGCAAAATGAAGGTAACTATTCATAATACAGAAAGAGAGTCGCTATTCATAATTGAAGAAGATGGTCGCTTTTCATTAAAAAAAATTAAATAAGCAAACAAAATGATAATATTGGATGGGGACACCTTACGGATGTGCCATAGCTAAGGGGGGGGGGGGGGATCGAATAAATAAAGAAAACAAGTGTGCCCCAATAATGTACGCGACCTATAACCCCGCCACCACCAGACCACCAGTAATTTGGCAGAACAAATTATAGCGCTTAAAA